>JAZKJV010003526.1:0-445000 GCA_037367405.1 Ottelia alismoides
TAAGCCCTCCACCCCTCCTTGCAGCCCCCTTCACCCTCCCTTCCGCCGCCCAGCCTCTTGCGGCCTCCCTCCGCCCCACAGCCGCCCCCTAGATCCGCCCCTGCCGGCTGCCGCCCCCCTGCAGCAGGCCCGCAGCCCCCCTCCTTCCCCTCCGCCCAGCCCGACTGCGGCCCTGCTCCTGCGCCTCCATTTGCGATCGATCTCTGGTAAATTTCATATTCTTGTAATGTTTTTTTATGTATGGATTATTTTGTTAGAAAGAATTAGAATATATTTGATGTTATTAGAAGATTCGTATGGAACGTATGGAATGTTTTTGTTTATGAAACTTATTGGAATATGCTTGCTTGATTGTAGAAAAATAATGAATACCGACCCATCCATGGAGAAGGAGGACTAATTTGGAAGATGCTCAAAAACACTTTAATCAGGTACGCTTTTATATATAATTTTTTATTGCAATATTCGTATTCGTTCGTAAAAGATTCGTATTCATATTCGTATTCGTATTTTGAGGATATGGATCTTGATTTTTTACATTCGTGTAACATTCGTATTCGTATTCGTATTCGTAATATAAAATGAATATGGTTATGGTATGACCTGAATTCGCATTCGTATTCGTTCGTTTGCATCCCTACTCTCACAACTTTTTGCTCTCATAGGATCACTCCTCTCTCTCTCTCTCTCTCTCTCTCTCTATATATATATATATAGGGTAAAATGGGGCTGCCCCCAGGGAGTAGCCAACTTGTATATTCATCATTTTTTCATTTTTTTGGAAAATAAAAATTTGTATATTCATCATTATATCCCTCTCACATTCTATTAAAATTTCGTCAGCAACAGAGACTCCTAAGCCCTCCATCCAGACGTCATTTTTTTAAACGGTCGCAGGATTTTTTAAATCGACCATGTTTGGATGGAGGCCATAGGAGTCTCTGTTTCTGACGAAATTTTAATAGAATGTGAGAAGGATATAATGATGAATATACAAAATTTTATTTTCCAAAAAAATAAAAAAAAATGAGGGAAAAATAGGGGTGGGAGTAGCCAAGTTGGCTACTCCCTGGGGGCAGCCCCATTTACCTCACATATATATATATATATATATATATATATATATATATATATATATATATATATATGGGTAAAATGGGGCTGCCCCCAGGGAGTAGCCTAACCCTAAACCCTAAACCCTAAACTTGGCTACTCCCACCCTATTTTTCCCCCATTTTTTTTATTTTTTTGGAAAATAAAAATTTGTATATTCATCATTATATCCCTTTCACATTCTATTAAAATTTCGTTAGAAACAGAGACTCCTAATCCCTCCATCCATACGTCATTTTTTTAACGGTCGCATGATTTTTTAAATCGACCATGTTTGGATGGAGGCCGTAGGAGTATCTGTTTCTGACGAAATTTTAATAGAATGTGAGAGGGATATAATGATGAATATACAAATTTTTATTTTCCAAAAAACTAAAAATGAGGGAAAAATAGGGGTGGGAGTAGCCAAGTTGGCTACTCCCTGGGGGAAGCCCCATTTACCTCATATATATATATATACGGGTTTGATGGGACTGGGGCAGTCAAGGGGTTGTCCTTATGCTATTTTCCATAATTTTTTTATGAAAAATATTACTATGTATATTCAACTATATATCCCTCCAATATGTCATTCGAATTTTGTCAGAAACAGAGACTCATATGCCATCCATCTAGAACATGTCGATTATAACAATATTTAGATCATTAAAATTACCTATTTTAGATGCAGGGCATATAAGTCCCTGTTTCTGACAAAATTCGAATGGTATATTGGAGGGATATATATATATATACATGGTGATATTTTGCAAAAAATAAAAAAAATTGTGAAAAAAAGCGCGGTGCAGCCCATTTTTTCTATATATAATATAGGATTTTTTATCCAATGAGCCCTATGCCCATTAACATTTTGGTGAGCACCAATTCTAGGCCATACACGTTTATTAGCAATTGAGTCGTTACCTATTTCGAAGGATGTCGTTATTGGAAGGAGATTAATATGCAAGACGATTTAACAAAAATATTATTCCAAATATATCGCGTCCTTAAAAAAGGAAGAACGTTTTGGAAAGAAAATGTTCAAATCGATGATTTATTGCAGAAAATTGAGATCCAAATACTCAGGTTAGTAATATATATACAAAGGTAATTAAATGGGTGTTACGAGATCAGTAATACATAAACAACGGTCAGTAATTTACATTTATTTTATTATATAGTATAGAATTCAGTAATATATACACACTGGTCAAGTAAGTGCTTATTGTAAAGTTAGTAAAGCCATAACAAATGATCAGTAATTTTCATATATATTATTATTTTGAACAGAATTCAGTAATTTAGAGACGATACTCAAGTAATATATATACAATTCTTAAGTAAATTGTTGTTCTATGTTCAGTGATGTATATATCTATGTCATATATTACAGGTTCAGTAATATGTGTACGATTCTCAAGTAGTGACTATTATGAGAGCAGTAATAACAAAGTAATGGTCAATAAGCTACAAACATTGCTAAAGTAAGAAAGTCACATATAATCCGTAACATATTCTCCTTCTATTCGATTTATATGGAAATAATACTTTGAAAAAGAAGTTACTAAACACACGCACATAAGGAAAAATGAATTAGTGACATTAATGGAATGCTTCGTTGACGAAAAAGGAAAAATATTATAAAAATGAATCGAATGCACATTACATACATAATGATATTACTAACCATTTATTATGTTATTACTGATCTCACAACACACATTTACTTGACCACTGTATACATATTACTAAATTATGTACAAGGTAATAATTTGAACGTAAATTACTTATCATTATCTTGATATTACCGATCTCACAACAACCATTAAATTGACCAAAGTATATTTATTACTATAATAGCGTTTGGATCTTAATTATCTGCACAAAATCATTTATTTGAATCATTTCTTTTCAAAAATGTCTTTCTTTTTTTAAGGACGTTGTATAATAGGAAATATCGTAATTGTTTAATACGTGGTAGCCTATAATTAGAAATATAGTTATTGCTAATACACGTGTATGGCCTATAATTGGTGCTCATCAAGACGTTCATGGGCATATGACCCTCTAGATAAATCCTCTATCTCTCTCTCCCTCCCTCTCTCTTTCTCTCTCTCTCTCTCTCTCTCTCTCTCTATATATATATATAGGAGTGATCCTATGAGAGTAAAAAATTGTGAAAGTATGAGAGGAATAATTCTGGACCACATGATTCTGTTTTCTCTCTCCTGGTCTTCTCTCTCTTGGGTGAATCATGTGGTCCGGAATCATCCCTCTCATGCTCTCACAACTTTTTGCTCTCATATAGGATCACTCCTATATATATATATATATATATATATATATATTGGAGGTCCTTCCAATAGGACATGGTCCTTCTATCTATAAGGAAGACCAACGATCATAGCCATTAGATTTAAATCTAATGACATCATCAATTTGTTTACTCAAAAGGGTATTTTGGTCTTATCATTTGCATTAATTATACATACCATTTAATATTTCAAAATACTAAATTTAGCTAGGTCTAGTTTTGGTATTTTTTGCAATACTTTATTTAAATAATATCCTATTTTGTGCTAGACAACATTACGTGGGGTGGATGTCTGTATCCTTACATGTTTTTTAGAATCATTGCTTCCTTTTGTAATGATTGAATGTTTTTGTAGACTAGGTATTTCCTTCAAAATTCATCAGTCATTTGTAAGTTTGTATGGTACTTTGTAAAATATGATTCATATTAGTATTATATTAATTATGTTTTTATTTTTGCAAGAATTTGTATATTTTGGTGATTTATGTAAATATGCAAATCTTTTGTAAATGCTTCACGTCATTCTACACAGAAAACTTCAATTTCATAAGATATACATCTAAAATGCTATATGCATCCAAAATGTATAATATACATCAAATATACAAGATGTCTGAAAATTACAATTGGCATCCCCACCCAATCATTATGTAAAAAAACACATCAAATATGTATAATACACATAAATGTATCAAACACATGAAATATGTAAGATATAATGGTTGCTAGTCCTTCTTGTGATGCCGCCATCGTGCTATGCACGTCGTCATCCCGATCTATGTGTTGTCATCGTCTTTTTCTCAAAAGGGTCGAGGGTCCGGGGGAATGGGGGAAAAGATCTTTTCCCTACCGAGCTATAT
This sequence comes from Ottelia alismoides, assembly GCA_037367405.1. Lineage (NCBI taxonomy): Eukaryota > Viridiplantae > Streptophyta > Magnoliopsida > Alismatales > Hydrocharitaceae > Ottelia > Ottelia alismoides. Next base: position 4,267 of record JAZKJV010003526.1, read on the forward strand.
ATATGGACAAGATTCCCACTCTCAATAGATTCTCCACTCGTTGGACTCTTCTTATCGTGGCGGGAACATATGTCAAGACCCTCTGCTATCTATATAAATATGTTACTTCAAAATGTCGAGCTTGCTCTATAAAAGGTTAGAGTTGGGCCCTTGGAGTACTCTTCCCTCCTCTAACCAATGAGACCTTCTTTCCACAGATCCGCTAGTTCATCTCCTTTGAGTCACCTTTGCTAGTTTTAAAACTTCTCCGATAGTCACCACCACTCCCGCATAAGCCTTGGACAGTTCCCCTACCTTCTCGGTTGTGCCAAACTTGAGGTAGATCAACGTCCCCCCTTTTGCCGGATGTAGCTTGCAACCTCCTCCTTTTTTTTTCTTCTTTGATTCGCAGTAAATGAACAAAAATGGGTTGGCCAGTGGTGCTCTAGCACGTGCAAGGGGGGTCCACACAATGGAGGGTGACAAGATGCGGTATTGTGGGCAGATGAATGACTATAAACAAAAAGGGGAATGATCTAATGGAATCTGCTACTTCCTCCTTCGTTCTATGTGGGTTGGAACTCGCGAAAGGCATTGGTGGGCAACGGAGATGATGGTCTGCATGGTGGTGGGTTGCGCGAAGGATGTCTCTCCTTGGTCATGTTCGTCCTCCTTTTCCTCATGTTCATTGTTATCAACACACAAAAATGACACATATGCATACCAAAATAATTAGGATTTCCAATTTGGAATAAGCAATAGAGATAAGATATTAATGAAGGAGATAACTTATGTTGTTAGATATTATATGTAGATAGTGTATAAAGATTAAAATGGATTTTTGCTTGCATCATAATTAGGCTGGACATTGGGAGAAGGATTTTCAATACTTAAAAGCTCATCAAAAGTCTATAAATGAGATTCCACAAGTGGACATGATCACCGCGAGATGCAGGGCTAGCGAAGGGTATGTCTCAATAAAACATAAACTAAACCATATTCATCGTCCATGAGTGGCTCATGGATATGAGAGCCTATGTACATATCTAATCTAACAGAACTTTATTTTTTCTTATGAAACCTGAAGTAGTGGGGCTGTGAAGACGGAGAATGACTTCACAGTCAAGATGTTAGGTACAAGACAAGTTAGTTTAAGGTTCTCCTCTATATGCGTTCGGACTTTGCATACGATGATACACGTCCCTGACGTTAACAATAATGTGTTGTCTGTTATATCTTAGTTAGAAATGATTTTGAACTAATTTTTAAATGTAATAAAGTTGTGATTATAAGATAATATTTTTTATTGAAAATGCTATTTGATAGATTTTAATATATTGTTTAGAATTAGAGTAGCTTACTAAGCATTGATTAGGTGAATGCTTTAAATTTTTAATGTTATAATTATGTTCCTTATGTGATAAAGAACTTGGAATCTTGTGACCTATGGCATGATAGACTGAGACATGTAATCTTAAAATTCTATTTAAAAGAATGACGAATTTAGAGTTGATTCCTAAACACACGATTGATAAAACGCATAAGTGTGAGATATGTGTACAAATTAAGATACCAAGGAAGCATTTTCAGTCCATCTCTATGGATAGTGAGATATTGGATCTAGTGCACACAGACATCTATAAAGTTTAATGTTCTTTGACTAGAGATAATAATAAATACTTTATCACTTTTATTGATGATAGTCATAGATACTGTCGTATGCAGCTAATGAATACCAAGAATTTAGTATTAGAGAAATTTCTTATAGTTAAGAATGAGGTTGAGACACAAAAATAGAAAGCAATTAAACATTTTAAATCAAATATATGAGGTGAATATACATCTAACAATTTGATGATTAATGCAAACTTTTCAGCATTGTTCATGAGGTTATTGCAAATATTCATCATAATGAAATATGTTAGCAAAATGGAAAAATGGCCATGACATGATTAACATAATTCTACAAAATTTTGGACTTCCAACTTATATGTGGGGAGATGCCTTAAATGGCTAGGTTTATTATGAATAGGGGCCCTACAAGGCATGAGGAGAAATGTCCTTTTGAATTGTGGAGAAACAGAAATGATATTAAAGTATCTCAAGGTGTAAGGATGTCTCATTAAGTTTTTAGTCTCAAAACACGAGAGTCCAAAGCTAGATCCTCAAACTATTGATGCAGTATTTTTAGGCTACTTGGAAAAGTTATGCATACATGCTCTTGGCAATTAGGTCTAAGAAACCTGGCATAGATGTCAATAGTATTGTTGAACTCTTTGATGCTTTCTTCTTTGAGGATGTCATATGAATGAATATTGATATTCCTCAAAATTTAACAATGATGTAACTTCCATTTCAGGTTCTATTCTAAATCAAATGGAAAAGATATTAAATGTTGGGGATGAGATCCGATTTGAACCCAATTAGATATCAGAAGAGATTGAGCAAGGTAAGAGTAAATGAGTGGTTTTGTTGTCTACTAGATCGTGAATGCTCCAACAATTTATAAGGAAGAAATTACTTCATCTAAAATAAAATAATAGAAGGAAGCTGTGAAATCAAATATGGATTCCATTATGGATAATGAAACTCTGGAATTGATTGATTTATCAAAAGGTTACTCTACCATCTGTACAAATGGGTGTTTAAGAGAAAACTTAGGCCTAATAAATCAATTGAAAAGTATAAAGGCATATTACTCTTTAAAGGCTTTTGGTAAAAGTTTGGATGCTTATAACATTGCTATTAGTGTATGATCTTTCTACCCATTAGGTGGATTTCAAGACTACCTTTCTTCATGGCAATTTTGAGGAGGAGATTTATATGGATCTCTAATGTGCTTGTGATACATGGGACTGAGGGATTTTTTTGCAAGCTTGTTAAATCTCTTTGGAGATTGAAGCAATCACAAAAGGAGTTGCATGGAAAGTTTGATAAAATCATTTTGTCATATGTCTTTGAGGTTCATAAATCCAACAAGTGTTTCTATTCCAAGATGAAAAGTGATGAAGGGATTGTCTTGTGCATGCATGTAGATGACACATACTTTTATTTAGATCACTAATGAATCTCCATTTCATCACTTTTATTCTTTCATCTAGACCTTAAATTCCTAGCTAAATGCATGTATATATCATTAATTTGTCAAAATAGCATTCTATAATTTGTACAAAATACTGTATAAAATACAATATATTTATTGTATTTAATTCTAGAATTAAAGAATAAAGGAAGCAAAGAAACAGGACACCACATGTGTTAAGTGACCCTAACCCTCGAGACTCAGTCATCATGATGACTTAGTCGACAAGAAATAAAGTAGGGGGAGATAGGGATGCCAATTGTATAGTAAACACAATATGAAAACCCTAAGAATATATGCTAATAAGTACCTTTTTGGACCCATTTTATTCTTTATTATTCATACACCAAATCAATAAACATTATACATTAAAGTTGTAGATAAAAATGCATAGGAAAATACAAAATTTACTTCACATTAAAATAATATACAGTGTACATTCTACACTCAGAATAAAATCTCAAAACCCAAATTTCACAGACATGTATCTCCTCCATGTGAACTCAAAATGCACCAAAATCACTTTAATTGTATATAATTTTTTATTAATTATTTAATAAAGGTGGTTTCACTTAATTTAGAGTTAAGATGCAAAAGTTAGGTTTTAGACCTCTATTATACAATAGACCTGAATAAAATAGTCATTTTATTTATGCTTTACATTTTTCACCATCTTATATTTTTATAATTTTGTAAATAATATTATTTATAACTTATGTGCATAATTATAATAAAATAAAACCATCAGAAATAAGTCAAAATAAATAATTGTATAAAATACATATATCAATATATTACACATATACCTATAATATTTTTACATACATTTATTTAGGTATAACAATAACTCCAGAAAGTAAAATAAAAATATATTTAAATGTGTTAAAATAATTCATAAATATATAAAATTATGTGAATAAAATAGTAAAATAGAAAATAAAAAATAAAAAAGTCAAAACAGTGAATAATATGCCTATAATCTTACTTATAAATATTAACTCACAACAAATAACCTCGTAAAAATAGAAAAAATATAAATTAAATACTATATAAAATAATAAACTCTAAAATTATTAGATTTATTTATTATTATTTTTCGATTTTACAAATGTTTTTTGTTATCTTTTTCCTGATTGGTCCACGCAGACAAACCACGGACCTCCGTCCATTGACCCGAGGTCAGCTGTACTGTCATGTGTCCCCTCCCCGTCAGAATCCTCGGGCGTGCCATCTTATCACATTTTTCACGCCTCCACCTTACTTCCACTCCTCTCGAAACCTTCACCATCATGCATCACTTTTGTCATTGACTCTCGCTCATGCGAGCATCTTTACCTACCTCCTCCTCCATCCATGAAATCTTCCCTCGAAAGATTCACCTCCGCCTGTCTATAAAATCCCCCTTCCATCTCTTTTTTGGGTTTTGATCCCTTTTTAACCAAGCTCAACCCCTCAGAATGTGCCCTATAACTTCAAATTGGTGACAGCAAGGCGGAGATGCCTTTTGTGGCGAGGAGGAATGATAGATTAGGAGATTCACCATCTCCAATAGAGCTCCGCTGTGAGGTTTTGCAAAATCTATACATACGGTTTGACAAATATTTGCAAAATGATTTTTAAATTTTGAAAATATTTGTCAAAATTATTTGTCAAAATTATTTATCAAAGTAATTTACAAATAAAGTTTTCAAAATGATTGCGAAAATCTTTTCAAATTATTTTGAGAACTATGTATATAATTCAAGCAAATAAAGTTCTTTTACAAACCTTAATATAAATACATGTAAATTCTTGAATCCCAATTCTTGTAATTAAAAATATGCATTTCCATGTAAATATCTGTGCATAGCCCCTTTGTTCTAAAAACTCTTTTTGTTTTGAAAAATCCCTAAAAGTTTGCAAAATTGAAAATCTCAAAAACATTTGCAAAATCTTTTCAAAAATTGGATAAAAATTTACAGAATTTTTCAAAAATCCATAAAAAGTTCAAAAATTAGAAAAATTGAATTACAAAAATATTTTCCTTACATTGTGCATCGCATTTGCATTTTCCGAATTGCAATTAATATTTGAACTAGTCTAAGTAAAATTTCAAAGTTGTTAAAATTTGAAAATTGGAGCTTGATTGGACCTTTAATCTATTTAATCACCAGAGCCTTATAGGAACTAGAATTGAGGCATTTCAGGTCTGCTAGACTTAATTCTTTTAGACCACGAGACTTTGTTTAATGTCATTGATGAATCCACGATTCATCTCCTTTATTCTTTTATTTTAACTTTATGTTCTTAACCAAATACCTGTAAATATCTACTAATTCCATAATTTTACCATTTTACATGCATTTGTTAAATATGCATATTTAACACATTTTGTGCTTAAATAAAAGAATAAAGAAGAAAAGAAAAAGAAAAGAAAAATAAAGGATGTGTTTATGCAATAAATACAGACTGACCCGAATCTCGAGAGAAGGTCAAGACTTGACCTGATCGACCGGGAATAAAGTAGGGAGAGATAGGGTCTTCTGTCAAAAATCCAAAAATAATTTGTACATAAATTCTCTGTATATTTGTATAAAATTTGCATTATTTTATTTGTACATAATTTGATCTCAATTAATTATTTTTGTAAACAAAAATTGTAAACAAAAATTTGTTGTAAATAATAAAAATAAATGCCGAGAAAAATAATGTATATATTACAAATAATTATCCTTAGAAAAAGCCGCAATGCGACCATTGAAATACCAATTCCGACTCTATATGAACTAAAATTGAACCAAACTCACTTCCATTATACTCTAAATTAAAGTATCTTTCAAATGGCTGCGATTTCATAATTTTTGGAGTTACAGTTGAAAAAGCAATTTTCTGGGGTGTTTTGTGCAGTTTTCCCTTATAGTTGTTGTATATATTTTATTCATATTTATTTTTATATATCATGTAAATATTATTGTTAATATTATTTTCAATAAAAATAAAAACAAAAATATATATAAATAATAAAATTAAAAAAAGGTGTTTTAAAAATCATTTCCTTGTTTGTACCTATGTATATATATGTATAGTGTATTATATGTACATAATATTTGTATACAACTATCTTCCTTATATAAAAAGCATCAAAAAAATAAAATATCTAACATTATTTAATTAATTTAATTTCATTACGAAATTTGTAATTAATTATTTGATTTATACAGTTACCATGTATATAGGATTTTATTCATACCTTAATGACCACCATTATGGTGGCTAATTGATTTTTGGAAATTATTTAATTTATTTATTTTAATTAATTCCGAAATTCATTTTTAATTAATTAGTTTATTTATTTAATTATTTTATTAATTAACCACTAAACACCTTCCTCATTTGTAGATACATTCCATTTTTATTTTTTGTCAGCTTTTTAATGCGCTCTTCCTCCCTCATTTCCTCTTGATCGATCTTTGGTGGAGAGGAGCCCGATCTTCGAGAGCCATCTTGTTGAAGAAGGGTGCCTAGCCTCCGAGCCATCTGGTGACAGCGTGTCAGGCCTCGTCGAGGCCATTATGGCATTTCCGAACCCCGATGTGAGATCCATTTTATTTCTTGTCATTTTTCGTAGGTAAATCATAGGTTTAATTTTTACGTAGGTTTAGTGATTAGAGCTTAAAGCTAAAATTTCACCATATGATTCTCGTCCAACTCCAAATTTTTCATCTCACATTTTGATCCCCACATTTCTTTGTCTATCTCACACAATCTTCCATCTTCGGTCACGCACAGTGACCGGAGCTACGGATCTCTCTTTCATCTCGCCGAGATCCACCAATTCACACATTCCATTTTTGTGTATAAATAAAAAAATAAAATTATTTTTCCTGTTTATCTCACATTTGTTTTTGCAGGAAGAAATAAAAAAAGAGAAATAAAATTTTTGTTTTTCTTCTCTTTGTAATCTTTGTTTGGTAGGATAATTAAAAAAATTTAAAAAATATATTTTTTCTAATTTTTATTTTGCAGGTTCATTTAAAAAATTAAAAAATAAAATAAACAAAAATCTTCTTTTTCTATTTCTATTTACATTTTCAGATTCAAGAAAAAAAATTTAAAAAAACATTTTTTTCATTATCATCTTTATAAATAAAATAAAAAAAATCCCCAAAGCACCCGCATCGCCACACCCCCGCGCGCCTCGCCCAACACCTCCGCGCGACCGGCGCCGGCCCCGCCCAGCAGCGCACTCCTCCCTCCGTACGCCACCCAACGACCAGCGGCGCCACGCCATCGAGGCCGCGCCCCCGCGCCGTGCTGCCCTCCGCGTGTGGCCGCGCGCGCCACGTGCGCCAGCCGTCCCTCCGCCTTCCCGCGGTGCGATGCCGCCCCCCAGCACATCCGCGCTCCCTCCGCTCCTCCAGCGTGCGGAAACGCCCCACGCCCCTCCAGCTTACGCCGCCCTCCTCACGAGGCCGCGCATCCGCCCTCACGCCGCCACGCGCCGGTGCTGTTCTCCCTCCGCAGCCCCCCAGCGAGGCCGACCTCCTGCGCGCCCGCACCTCCATGCGACAGGCCACGCGGCCCCAGCCACGACCCGCCGAATCCCGCAGCCGCCAGCCCCTCCGCACCTCGCCCGCCCCTGCGCGGCCGCGCCACCGTCCAGCCGTTTGCGCTGCCCCGTGCGTAGGCTGATCTGCCTTCGCGCCGCGTCTGCAGCAACCAGGCGGCTGCAGCGCCGACACCAGACGCCCGCCTCCTCCGCGCGATCGCCGCCGTTCTCAATCCGCCGCCCGCGCCAATCATTGGAGAAGAAGGGAGGAGGTGGCGTCCCTCCGTCCCCCTTTTGTTCTTGTGAAGAGAAAGGAAACATCAAAGATGGGGTTTTTAAATTTAAAAAAAAAGGGATTGGAAAAATTACAAGTTTCACCTCTGGAAGTTTTGAGATTTGTAAAAGTACCTCCCTGTCAACTTCAAGTCACGTGCCCGGCACATGCTTTTTAGGTAAATTGCAAACTTTTTCCTGCATTTTAATTCTATTATCGTTTAGTACAAAAACTTTAAATCTTTGCGAATAAGTCCCTATCATTGCAGACTTAAACTGTGCATTGTTTTCTTAATGGAATAAATGCTTTTATGTTTTGAAAAATTCTCAAAAAAATGGTGCATGTTCTTGCTATAGTTCTTGTCATTGTATAAATTTTTCATAAATTTTTATTGCCGTTTGATATATTTAAAAAATAAAGAACAATGCTATTTTGTTTGTCGAAATTGCAAAATTCATAAAAATTCGAAACTTAGCCTAAAAATTCCAAAAAAAGTGTTGTAGATGCATTTTGGTGTGTTTTAGTTTCTGACCAATTTGTGCGCATTTTTCATTTATAAAAAGCCAAAAATTGCGAAAACTAAAAATCTTAAAAAAATTGTAGAAAAATCTAGAAAAATCCAAAAATTGTGATTTCAGTTTCAGATTGCAGATATTGCTTTGTAGTTTCTACTAAAAATAATCCCCAGGAGTATTTTGGCACTTAAAGTATTTTTAAGTTGCAAAATACTCTCGGCTGTGCACTGTTTTCCTTTTGTGCACTGTTTGATTTTTATAAAATCATAAAAACATCAGAAAATTTCGAAAAAATTACCAAAACATTTTAAAATATATAAAACATAAAACATTGTCATTATATTTTTCTGAATATTTTTGACCAGTCTGAAAAATCCAAAAAGAGTGTGGTGTTGTGTGTTTTTACTCTTTTGTGCCTTGTTTTAAAAATAAACCACTAAAAATTAACTTGGAAAAATGACTGCATAGTTTTCAAATCGTGCTCCTTGTGTTCGACCATGGTCACTATACCAGGTAAAAAGAATAGCGAAAACTGCTTACATTTACACTTTCATTGTTTTATATTTTCATTAAGTGGTTAAATACAAATTTTTCTCGTTGACCGAATCGCTTGGTTGAGAACAACGACACTTTGTGATATTATTTTATCCATCTCGACCGTACGATTTTTGACGCCGTTGCCGGGGAGCACGGCTTTGTAGTCATTTTTCTATTTTATATCTCTATATCATAATTGTTTTCTTACCTTCTCTCTTTGATTTTTGTGTGAGGTACTGCTTGGACGACTTGGAGTTTCTTTTTAGAGGATCTACACAGGAGGAAGAGCAGGGAGGAGAAGAAGACTGTCATTTTATTTGAGAGAACAATAAATTTTGTAATAATTTAGGACTTGAACACTTGTGGACTTGGACTTTTCTCGGGATCTGTTTCGCCAAGTGCCGGTGCACTTGGAGGATCTCACCGCTGTTTTCCGTGTTTTTGATTTCACGACATAACTTGCTATTTGATTCTCGCGATTTTAGCCTCTAGACGTAGGAATCTTGATTGATTGTGACGTAAATTGCTAAGGCCCAACACCTAATAGAATATATGTTCCTATAGAACGTAATTGGACCTTGGATAAAAATTAAACTGAAATAGTTAGTTTAATTGGATTTGAGACCACGTGCCGTGAGGAGTCACATACAGCGCTGGCAGGACCCGTTATGGCGGGCACCGAGTGACTCCCGAGATCGGACTCCGGACTCGATTCGGTTAACTAACTGTTGTTCTTTACGATCAATAGAAGCTACTCGTCTTAAGGCTGATTTCCACGTGCATCATATAGCTAGTTTACTTTTCAGTATTTAATTTTATGTGCGGATCATATTGTATGTAGAGTGCTGGAGTAAGGTACGCATTTTCTATCTCTGCATGCATCATCGTGTTTGATCGTGCATTGGCTTTTTCGACTTCCTCCCCATGTTTTTGGACTTAAATCAATCAAAGAGGAAATCAAAAAGCTCGTTAGGCATTATTTCTGAAAAAATCCAAAAAATAGAAAATCAAAAATTTTAAAAATTGGGTCTGCTAATTGAATTTGACCTTTTAAAATAAACGTAATTAATTACCTCATTGTATTGGGAGAGCAACCCCTCATTGTTTGTGTTTTTAATTGCTCGCGTACACACTAAGAAGTAGTGCCCAAATCCCATTCAAGCTTTCTAAGTGTTTTATACAACTTTTGTTTAATCACCTAAGTCTTAAAATTGAAAAGATAAAGACCAAACTCTCACGGTTAGATTTGTGTTAAGTTGCTGAACTGGGGGTTTGCTTTGTGTTTTGTATGTCTTTGGTGTGAGTCGGTTACGATCATTCTTCTATCATTAGCTGTTACCTTCTGTCTTCCTCTCACCTTCTGTCTCTATCCCACCCTCCCACCCTTCATTTCCCTCTCTTCATGATGGGCCGCATTCCATTCCAGCCGGATTTTGCAGCTTCTTATCTTCATGCCCATCATTCCCGCCCACTCTCGTGGGAGGTCGGAACTCCATCCGATTTCCCATCTTCTCCCTACCCACCCTCCCATTCGGGACATGCTGCGAGTGAAGCTCAAGAAGAGCAGATTGACCATATACGAGACACGGGTGTTCACCTTGCTGAGATGAGAGTGCATCCCATAGGCGATCATATGGTGCAGTTACGTGCCTTAGATGACTTCTATCCCAGGATGATGGATGGATACCAAGATCAAGAAGAACAGTTCGCTTCTACTTTTAGACCCTTCGTTTTGGATTTAGAGTTCATTGATATACTGCCGAAATTTTATGGGGAAGTGCACGAGGAACCTTATTTGCATATCGATGAGTTTGAGGATATGTGTGGATCATGATCATATTCTGATGTCACTTCTGAGGACCTGATGTTAACCACCCTCCTATTCACACTTCAGAGTAGAGCCAAGAGTTGGCACAGATGATTGGGAAGGAAGATTGCTTCGTGTAGAGATTTACAATCGTTATTTTTGCAGAGATTTTGCCCCCAGCGTAGAGCAGAGATGATGCGGTCTTGTATTCATGATTTTGCAGCTGACCCCCAAGAGCCATTGATAGATTCATGGTTGAGGTTACGTGATCTTTTGAGGCGATTTCTAGATCATGGATTTTCGATAACTGACCTTATCCACATCGCCATGAGGGGGAGGACCGCAGAGCAGATTGAATATGTCATTACCTCATGTGGTGGTTTACACCACTGTGCTGACTTGGATTTAGTTGAGACCATCTTGGATACAATTTCAAATATTCCATATTTGCGGGATGATTTTTTCGGGACAACACATGAGGGAGATATGACACCTCTTAAGCGTGTGACACATATAAAGGATACTAGAAAAATCCTCAAGCGCGTCACGGAAGCGTGATGATCGCATCGAATGCGATCAGGAGCGACTAGTCACACTAATTTCTCGATGCAGCAGAAATTAAAAATTTTTATGTGATGAAACCACATGATCCAAGAACACTTCTCGGATGATTTCATCTAAATCACAAACAAGTAATAGGATTTCCTCTTGAAGGTGGTTGCGATCGAGTCTCTAAACCAAGAGACCTCCTGTCTCAAGTCCGATCCGACGGAGGAGACACTTGCGAGCGTAGGGATGAATCGTGTGCTCCTCGCAATCCATGTTGATGATCCAAGTAGATGATCTCCTGATTTCGTCACACGAGATCCAACATCTTCTTCACGAGCGAGACACACCGAAGGAGATGGGGATCCACGAGTAAGAATTCTAGTAGCATAACGACGATGCTGCAGCGATGTCGATTCTCTCAAAGGCTCCATGGTGGATGGCCATAAGAGAGAGATGGAGAGAGGCACATGACGTGTAGAGAGAGAGAAGAGAGCATTCATTATAATCATCTAACCTCTGTATTGAAGAGCAAGGGTGCCTCTTCTTATATAGGGTTTTGGCAGTCCATGAATCTCAGTCCATGGACAATACACAATCAATGGTTGAGATTGATTTGTGATTCTTTCAATAGCTATGATTGTTGTTAATTTAATTTAATTTAATATATATCGATAAATCAATACATTTAAATTCAAATCAAATCAATTAATTATCCTTGGAGATAATGAGGAGATAAACCATATCCCCTAAAAATAGGGGATGGCCACTCTTCTCATGAGATCTCATTGTCTCATGATCTATCTCCAAAATTTACAACAACAATTTTTGTAAATTATTTCACAAATATAATTCACAATTATCTTGTGAAATATTGCAATCATGCCATTAAAAAAATGTGAATCACATTCACATCCCAAAACAAAATGTAAATTGAATTTTCAATTAATCATCTAATGTGAATCCAATTCACATTAATAATTAATTAAAAAATATAAATCACAATATGCTTGCTCTTATATATTATAAATCACATTTATAATATATATGATTAATATGGTCATCTAATGTGGATATCCACATTATTCATATACATGATAATTAAATCACATTTAATCATCTTGGATCTCTTTTCTCATGTGCCCAAATAACATGAATCACATTTACTTTATCCATATCTTTGATAATTAAATCACATTTAATTATCTTAGATATCTCTCCTTATAATATGAATCAAATTCATATTATCCATGATAATTAAATCACATTTAATTATCAATTTTCTCGATGCTTGGATACTTATATCAACAATGGAATTATCCATGAACTCTTTCAAGGATAATGCGCTTTCTCCGCGGATACTTGGAGATAAGGACATGGCGATTGTATTGTTCCACGTATTGTATCTTGGATATTGAGATCACATCTCAATCTAGATCTCGGGCCTCCCATAGATGCTTGATTAAATCAAGACCGCAAATCTAATCTTCTAATTGCATCTGAATCACATTCAGATCAATGTCCAACATTTGGACCAAGATCAGATTACTTCTCTACTGAGAGGAGTCACTAAAATCCAGACCCATTTCATCATTCCCTAGGAATGGAAGCGTCAAGGTTATACAATCGTTATGATCACATCACCCTCAAATATTCCCAATACCTGTACATCATGCATACTGGAAGACCTAGAATAAACCCGAAGTATTAGATCAACTTTATATTGTCTACTTCAGGATTTTATCAGTAAGTTTCTCATTTGATCATTGGGATTTGGTATCGATCATATACTTTCCAAAAGCATATATCGTACCTAGGTCTTGGTTATACACTTTCCAAAAGTATATATCAAACCTACAAATTCAGTCAAGCTTCCAAAGGGAGACGACCGTGCACGGAATTTGATTATTCCCAATATCTCATGAGTGAGCTCATGTCTTCCGGTTGAGTAGTGAACCTGTATGATCCCTTTGAGAGATCGTATTACTCATATGCCCTTATATGCACACCAGCGCGCCGGTGTATAGACCTTGGTTAGGTCATCAACCTATTGGTCTGCCAAATGTACATACTCAGACATATAGTAACACATCTGTCTCCGGTTAGAGGATGCGTGCCTATACCGTGATAGCACACGATATAGGTCTTTGGTTATCTCGATCTCGTTAAGTCAACTCTTTGACCTAACTAATCTGACACCTCCGAATCTCTATTCCTATGCAGAGGACCTGCATCAAGAGGTCGGTCAGATATCAGCCTATGTGAGTAAGGATTGCCATCTCCTACTTAGGCTGGAGATCATCTCTTAACAATCATTTGACGGTGCTTGATGAGTCTTCAATCTAACTCTTTAGATATTCATCCAAGCACCAACCTCTATGATTCAATAGTTGAACCAACAGCTGTATGATTATTAAGATGGTCATGGTACATAACCCTAATGTACTAAGGGACCTATTATGCAAATTAGTTATTCTTCATTTCAGATCAGGGAATGATATTCGTAATAAATGTTATAGCATAATGGCTCGCCGTGGGCTCGCATGTCCAACAATCTCCAACTAACCCAAAGAGCCATTAATGGGCTAATCATTTAAACCCACACTCATGTGACGATCATAGGTTATTTATAAAAATAGCTAGGTAAGATGATCAGTCACTCTGTTTCTGCGAGACTACGCCAAGTCCTTTTACGGCACTTGCATATCCCCAGTAACAGTGCTCGCATCCAATACGAATATTGCATCTTATGCAACCAATACTCAATCTTGATAAAGCAATTATAGTGTCGTTGACACTATTGCTCAGTAATTACTATAACCAGTATTTCCATAATCCTTATCAGAATACCCTTATTCCTGGAGATCACTATCTCTTAAGGTATCCACAATTAAGACCTTTTTAGATCTCTATCTATAAAGTCTTAAGTTCTTGATGATGAGACTTTGAGATCATTATCTCTAAGTCTTGTCATCTTTGAAGATTTTGTTATTACTGCAATCAAGTGTTTTCTCTCCATAGTAGGATTAGAAACTCTTTAGTACTCCCACTGCATGGTAGATATCTGGCTTTTGTACACACTTAGCTTCTTGTAACTGATGCACAGGTGCAAGCAATTCTAGCATTCACTTCCTCAACTCTTTGAGGTGCTATCCTGTTAGATAGGTCAGTACCATATCTTAAGGAAAGGAAGCCTTCCTTGGGATTTTCCAAGAATGGAATATGTCCAAGGTGTACTACAAACGCGACAGTTTCCAATATCCTCTTCTCTTCGCTTCTATACAACTTCGGAACTAAGATCTAAGAGATATCCTTGAAATCATATTTCAAGATATTGAACAACCAGTCTATAGAACACTTATCATCATCCTTATATCATTCTAAATGATTAGGATATTATCTACATTTAGCATGATGAACACAATGGCACTCCCACTAAGCTTCACATGGTACATCAAGATCTTATCTGAAATCATAACATTTATGATTTCATCAAATCTGATGTTCCAACTACAAGAAGCTTATTTGAGTCCATAGATGGAGTTTCTTTAGCTTTCAAACCTTACTTTCCCCAATCATGAAGCCCTAGGGCTACTTCATGTGAATACCCTCATAGAGGTATTCTTAGAGGAATGCAATCTTGACTTACATCTTGAAGATGTAATAGTCAAGTTGTGTAGCTAAGGTTTAGCAATATTCTGATGATTTTAAGCATGGTCACCGAAGAGCAAGTCTCATTGCAAGCAATGTCTTCTCTTTCAGTGTGTAGCTCATGGCTATGAACCGTGCTTTGAAAGTCTCTACCTTCTCATCAGGTTCCCTCTTCTCTTGAAGATCCATTTACAACTTTATGGGTCTTAGCCATACAGGTGGATCCTCGAGGGTCCATATACAACACTTGTATATGAAGTCTGCTTTAGACTTTATTGCTAATATCCATCTTTCCATGTCATGATCCTTAGGAGCTTCATCACATGAAGTCCGATCATTGTCAGACTTAATCGACATATGGAATACATCCTCAAACTCATTTGAAGAGGTATTAATGTTTCATCTTTAATTATCCTTTTAGCTTCCAATTTCAGGAGCCTCATTATCATCTCAAGATTAAATGAGTTCCTTTACTTTATTTTCTTCTTGATTCTCAAGAGTCTCAGCCTCTAAGAATCATATTCTCAGAGATGACATATTTTAAGAATATCAAGGTTATAAAGTAGGTATCCCATACCATCCTTTATTTTTCTAATGAAGTAGCACTCTCTAGTGTTTAATTTCAGCTTACTTGCATGGAATCTTATTAATGATATATAGTATAGTCTCTACTACATATATACCTAGAAACTAAGAAGTAATTATGCTAAAAAACATCATTGATCAAATCATGTCACACATGATCCAATTGTATCTCCCTACAACTCCATTGAGTTTAGGTGTGTTAGGAGCATTGAGATAGAAATGATATTCATATCTTCGTAAGGCATTCTTTGAATTTTATCTAACAGGTACAAGCTACCTAGGTTATATCAAATTCATTTCATCTTTCTTCAAACTCTAGTTCTAAACCAAAATTGTGAAATCTTTGAACATTTCAAAGGTTTCTTAGATGAAGATAAGAAATCTCATATCACAAATAATCATTGAATGATATCACATATCATCAATGTTTATTATGATACATATGATCCACATACATCAATATGTATAAGATCATGAATACCCTGGCATCTTACACTATTCCCAGAGAAGAGTGTATTGTACATATGTAAGATTTGAACCTTCAGACAATCTAAAGTTCAATACCTCACTAGTCTATTGATCATGTCAATAGATAAAAGTCTAAGACTCGATGTCGGATCATTGTCAAATGATCTTCATCCTCCTATTGATCTGTTAAGGTTCAATTTTCAGTATTAGAAATCTTAATGAACCATTCATTAATTTTCTAATTTTGTGGAGTCCACTAGATGTTAGATTACTATCTGAAATATATCCATCGTAACCTTTTATGATAATTCTATCTCATAATTCATGTTTATTTCCAACATTTAGAAACAAACAATGAGTGTATTCTAATATCTAGGTCATAGAGACATTCTCTAAGGCTCTCCCACTGAAACTTTGAAGTCTATCAATCCAACAGAGATTGTTGCAACAATTGTATCAATATCCATGTGGATAACTATAAACCTTAAGATCAAATATTTTTAGTCTTCTAAAACATATGCAACAATTGCAGGTGTCATTAGAAGAATGAGATACAATTATTAGACTTTAATCTATCTTATAAGAAAGTCAATTTCAATGATCAAATGTAGATTATTCTGATGCTCTATCCGAGTCCTTCTCTAAGGATTCTAGACAGACTTGATAGTCATACTATCAACACACCAACTTATTGCAATATTGGCATTCATCCAACTCTTAGGATGTCATATGGAAGTCATAAAAGTGCGGTCAACTCTTTGACTATCCTTCTCATCTTGGGTCTGACCCATGCTTCCACTGTGCTCTCTTTATCTATGAACAACCATTGCTCAAGACAAAGAATCTCTTAAGTTGAACTCAAAAGATTTCAATATAAGAGAACTACAACATTTGTACATGCTTCATTTAATTCATACAATATGAATATTATGAAGATTCATGAATGACTTGAGTATAGACAGTAGAATGATGACATTCATCATTTCTACATCCATCTAGACTCTTAAAACATTGGTTAGGTATCCAAACATTTTGAATACATCATCTCTTTCGAGCTACCATTCTGCATAATGCAGAGAACCATGTCATTCATGATTAAATGTATAGAGTACATATGTATGACAGAACATCTTCTTAGATTCTATAAGGATTATTTGACAATTGCGATCATCATCGACATGTCACTTCCAAAGTACACTTGATGAAAGATCAATACTATAGAGACATACAAACTCCAAGGTAATGTCTTATTGTCTTATTTAATTGTCATTCCTCATTATGTTGAGGGAACTTGCACATTGCAACTACATACATTATGTGTCCAATTGCAAGTACAATATCTGGATCATGAGTCCAATCCATGATATCTTACTGGTTATTATTGAGTATAACATTGAGTGGGTTTAATGAAGGATTATCTGAAATAAGAAATTTGCATAAGGGTATATATATTATATACATATTTTACTTTGATTTAGGAATTTTTATATCAAAGTTGTCTTGCCTTGTCAACAATGAAAGTTTATTCCCGTAATCACTTTCAATGTAAGAGATATTCCTATTTATTATATCTCTAGCAAGATCTAAGATCTCCTTTCCTATCTTTGTCACATCCTAATAATATGAAAACTTGTGACTCCGATAAAAAGAAGCGGGAACACATTCCACTTTGCAAGTCCAACTTGCATCTCCCAATTCGGTCTTTAACACCCGGGCCCACCACCCCTAAGGCGATGTTGACCCGCCATTAATTGAACCAACCGTCAACAGGCTTAATACTTGCTATACGCAATGTAATATCGCCCCAATAATATGAGGACTCGATATTGGGGTCACTGCATATATGGCCTTACTCTTTCGAGAAGCGAAAAGCCCGATCCAAATGGCTTGTATGCAGGAGCTGTCACTTCGGACAGGTGTCCCCGACATACAATCTCTGGCGACGGAACCCTCCGCCTTGACAGGAGACCATGGATGTCACTAATGTGATCCGCCATGTCATATTCAAATTCTAATTAATCATCATGAATCACATTCATTATGATCAATTCTTTCAAGGGAAATACACATCTATTCATAATAGAGTGCTTTTAATTGGATATAATCAATTTAATCACATTAAATTATTATCAATCCAATTTTCAATCAACAAACTTGATTATTACTTGAATAATAGGTATAATCTCAAAGTATGTATTATTCGAATTTTAATAATTAGAAAAATACACTTTGACTTCTCTAACATTATCGAGTCCCTACCCGCTGTCATGGCCAGTACTGACGAGAGTGGGACGGACCACATACGTTGCAACCCGCTACCCCAATGCTCTCCGACTAGACACCATATCCACCTCAGGAAAGGATAATGCCAGATAGATCATTATGTACTTTGAGATGTTCATCGGGTTTTCAATCGAAATTATACCATATAATATTCATCAAAATCATTTTGATAATATTATAAGGAGATTTGCTAAACAAATCCCCAAATCCTATTCAAGCAATAGGGTTTTGCATGTAAAAGTTGTCCACAATTATTGTAGGATAAACTAGGGTTTTGCATGAAAACAATGTTTGTTGATGATTACATATCAACCAATTATGATCAAGATCAACTATCTTATCATTTTGATTAGTGAAAATGTCATTCAAGAAAACAATTATCATCTTTAAATATTTCACAAATATTTATCAATAATCATTTCTGAAATTTAACAATTAATTTCCATTAATTTATTTAAATGACAATTACAAGGTTTTGGATAATCATGAATTTCTAGCAGTGACCCTCACTAACTAAAATTAGCATATCTCACTCATTTTAAATCCAAATTAAGCAAAATCAATTTGCAAAGATTGATAACTCGAATTAAAAACGAAATAATGTGATAAACATACATTTCCAGGTGTTTTAAAACCGTAATTAACATCTTAATTACATCTCTAATCGCCATCCCCGAAACATAGGATATATGGTTAATAAAATGACCATATCTTGAGAAAACGGAATCCAAATTACACAAATTCAAATCCTACTGTTTCCTTGATTAATGGGGAACATTATACAAATTAAAATTTCATGTTTAAACATTTTAAACAGGGCCGAAACTTTATTACAAGATAGGGCTGCGAAAATCAAAATGCTAAAATCTTCACGAACCCAAACGAGCCAAAATCTTCGTAGGTTTATGGATCTAATCCAAAACCTTCATCAACCTAGCTCTGATACCACTTGAAGGATACAGGAAAAATCCTCAAGAGTACCACGGAAACGTGATGATCGTATCGAATGCGATCGGGAGCGACTAGTCGCACTACTTGCTCGATGCAACGGAAATTAAAATTTTTTATGTGATGAAACCACATAATCCAAGAACACTTCTCGAATCATTTCATCTAAAACACAAACAAGTAATAGGATTACCTCTTGAAGCATGGTTGCGATCGAGTCTCTAAACCAAGAGACCTCCTGTCTCAAGTCCGATCCGATGGAGGAGACGCTTGCGAGCGCGGGGATGAATCGCGTGCTCCTCGCAATCCATGTTGATGATCCAAGTGGCGGATCTCCTGATATCGTCACACGAGATCCAACATCTTCTTCACAAGCGAGATGCACCGAAAAAGATGGAGATCCACGAGTAAGAACTCCAGTAGCATAACGATGATGCTGCAGCGATGTCGATTCTCTTAAAGGCTCCATGGTGGACGGCCATAAGAGAGAGATGGAGAGAGGCCCATGAGGTGTAGAGAGAGAAGAGAGCATTCATTATAATCACCTAACATCTATATTGAAGGGCAAGGGTGTCTTTTCTTATATAGGGTTTCGGGAGTCCATGGATCTCAATTCATGGACAACACACAATCAGTGGTTGAGATTGATTTGTCTTTCTTTCAATGGTTAGGATTGTTGTTGGCAAACACAACAACAATTAATTTAATTTAATTTAATATATATCGATAAATCAATATATTTAAATTCAAATGAAATCAATTAATTATCCTTGGAGATAATGAGGAGTTAAACCATATCTTCTAAAAATAGGGGATAGCCATCTTCTCATGAGATCTCATTTATCTCATGAGATCTCATTGTCTCATGATATATCTCCAAAATTTACAACAACAAATTTTCACAAATATAATTCACAATTATCTTGTGAAATATTGCAATCATGCCATTAAAAAATGTAAATCACATTCACATCCCAAAATAAAATGTAAATTATATTTTCAATTAATCATCTAATGTGAATCCAATTCACATTAATAATTAATTAACAAATATAAATCACAATATGCTCTCTCTTATATATTATAAATCACATTTATAATATATATGATTAATATGGATAGTTCTATCCACGTTATTCATATCCATGATAATTAAATCACATTTAATCATCTTGGATCTCTTTTCTCATGTGCCCAAATAACATGAATCACATTCACATTATTCATATCTTTGATAATTAAATCACATTTAATTATCTTAGATATCTCTCTTTATAATATGAATCAAATTCATATTATCCATGATAATTAAATCACATTTAATTATCAATTTTCTCGATGCTTGGATACTTATATCAACAATGAAATTATCCATGAACTCTTTCAAGGATAATGCGCTTTCTCTGCGGATACTTAGATATAAGGACAAGGCGATTGTATTGTTCCACGTATAGTGACTTGAATATTGAGATCACATCTCAAATCCAGATCTCGAGCCTCCCATAGATGCTTGATTAAATCAAGACCGCAAATCTAATCTTCTCATTGCATCTGAATCACATCAGATCAATGTCCAACATTTGGACCAAGATCAGATTACTTCTCTACTGAGAGGAGTCACTAAAATCCAGACCCATTTCATCATTCCCTAGGAATGGAAGCGTCAAGGTTATACAATCGTTATGATCACATCACCCTCAAATATTCCCAATACCTGCACATCATGCATACTGGAAGACCTAGAATAAACCCAAAGTATTAGATCAACTTTATACTGTCTACTTCAGGATTTTATCAGTAAGTTTCTCATTTGATCATTGGGATTTGGTATCGATCATATACTTTCCAAAAGCATATATCGTACCTAGGTCTTGGTTATACACTTTCCAAAAGTATATATCAAACCTACAAATTCAGTCAAGCTTCCAAAGGGAGACGACCGTGCACGGAATTTGATTATTCCCAATATCTCATGAGTGAGCTCATGTCTTCCGGTTGAGTAGTGAACCTGTATGATCCCTTTGAGAGATCGTATTACTCATATGCCCTTATATGCACACCAGCGCGCCGGTGTATAGACCTTGGTTAGGTCATCAACCTATTGGTCTGCCAAATGTACATACTCAGACATATAGTAACACATCTGTCTCCGGTTAGAGGATGCGTGCCTATACCGTGACAGCACACGATATAGGTCTTTGGTTATCTCGATCTCGTTAAGTCAACTCTTTGACCTAACTAATCTGACACCTCCGAATCTCTATTCCTATGCAGAGGACCTGCATCAAGAGGTCGGTCAGATATCAGCCTATGTGAGTAAGGATTGCCATCTCCTACTTAGGCTGGAGATCATCTCTTAACAATCATTTGACGGTGCTTGATGAGTCCTCAATCTAACTCTTTAGATATTCATCCAAGTACCAGCCTCTATGATTAATTAGTTGAACCAACAGCTGTATGATTATTAAGATGGCCATGGTACATAACCCTAATTGCACTAAGGGACCTATTATGCAAATTAGTTATTCGTCATTTCAGATCAGGGAATGATATTCACAATAGCATTTATTGCATAATGGCTCGTCGTGGGCTCGCATGTCCAACAACATAGTGCCCATTTTGACAGCACCCAACAATCAGAGGATATGGATGCTACTACTTTTCATATGATGGATGTGTTGACTACTACTGTGAGTTCCCAGAGCCGGACATTGGTCGAATTTACATTGGATTTAAAATCAGATTTTGAGCCAGTCCCACACTTCCTCATCGAGGATTCTTGGATTCCAGATATGCTAATATCCCAAGAAATAGAGGAGGAACCCACATTCACCCATCCTTTGAGTCCTTCCAGTGTCAATACACAGTTTATTCAGTGTCTATTCTTCAGAAGATCTTCTCAGATTCGGAGATATACTTGGGTTCATCTCAGCAGAGAGAGCTTGATGAGGGATCAATTTTTGATTTGACAAATCTTGATAGTCCCATATTTGAGTCTTGTGTCCTCCCGTTTGATGAGGTCGATACACTTTTGGAGGACAAGATAATCGACAGCATAGATCCCCAATTTCCTGATGATTTTGCATTACTTCCCGAGGGTTATCTGCGGGAGGATGCCAGTGACCCTGTATACTCGGTTTCACTTTTTGGGAGTGCATCCGACCTGTCATATCATGAGACCGAGTATTTTGATATTTCCGATAATGAGTTTGAGGTTTCTCTCCTTGATGACCCTCGTGAGGATGACCCGATCTTTGAGGTATTCGATGATTTCACTGATTTGTTTACATTATATACATCAGATATCAGTCTTTTTAGCGAGTCTCATGATCTTGATCTTCTTTATCTATTCGAGACTGTGATTAACGTGGAGGATCACTGATAGATCCTTCCTTCTCCACATTCGACTTCTTCAACTCTGCCTTTTCACTCCATACAGATCTTGAGCCGATGCTTTCTTTTGTGCTACCGGAGCTCAATTTCATTTGTTCATCTCTTTAACTGGTAGCAAACACCTGCCAGATTGTTTATGTAGGTGTCATCATCCACTTTGTTGATCTCGTTGTTGTTCTCCCACCGAGACTGCAACGACAGTACGGTATTCGCCTTACAGATATCGTCCTGAACCCTTATACGATGTTATCCTAACATTTGCGCCCTGCTAGGGGCGTAAACTCTAGGCTTGTTGAGAGGCACCTCAACATTGATCACATCTGTACAGATCCATTTGTCCATATCATACATTTTTTCTCACACCCCATATTCATCTCCTGATCATTCCATACTTAGGGTGTACTTTACCCTAAGTATAGGGGGGTGTCAGACTTGTGATTATTCTTTTGATTTTTTTACCTCTGATTTGATGCCTATACTTAGGGATATTTTACCCTAAGTATGGGGGGGGGGGTAAACCCGGTACATTCTACCCCTCGGTTTTTCCCTTGTGTACAGTCTTCTATAATTAGGATTACTTGATCCTAAGTATAGGGGGATCACCGACTTCTATTGATTATATTCTTTTATTCATCGTTGTAGTATACCATTCTTTTCACTTTTCTATACGTAGCATGAGTTATGTCTTTCTTTCCAGCTCTTTGATCACTATGAGGACATAGTTCAAGCTAAGTATAGGGGGGCTCGTATATATTGTATATATATACTTTAGCCATAACTCGTACTTTCATATTTTTAATATGGCTAAATTACTGTGTAAATACTAAAAAAGAAACTAATAAAAAGATGCAGAAATTTCCTAAATTTTTTTCTTGTACATACTAATTAATAAGTCAGGTTAAAATATTTTGAAAAATATTTTGAAAGTAGTTCGAAAATTTATTTGAAAAATCTTTTGAAAACTATTTGAAAAACATTTGAAAAATATTTTCAACCATTGTAAAAATATTGTGGATTGTAGAATTTTTCTCTTAGTGTGAAATAAAAGAGTTTGTAAAACTATTTGCAAATGTTTGGAAAAATGGCTGAAAAATTATTTTGAAAATCTATATACTGTTTGAAAAATGTTTGCAAAATTGTTTTCAAATGATTGTAAATGATTGTAAAATTGTGTGAAAATTATTTTGGACTATAGTTTTCAAAATTATTTAGAAAATTATTTTCAAATAAAGTTGAGGAATATCTGCATCACAAAAATAAAAAATATAAAAAAAGAGAGTAAAAAGAAAAATAAAAAAATCCAATTGTGTATATACTTGTATAAATTACTCAACTTGTAAATCCTTTCTCATGGCTCTTGTAAATAATTGACTCACTTCTTTGTAAATATGTGTATATAATCCCTAACCCTTACGTATATACTTGTATATATTTCTAACTATTTGCATTAAAAAATTTGCATATGCATCATTTTTCAAAAATCTATAAAAGTTTCAAAATTTTGAAAATTATTTCACAAAAAGATTTTGTTTTCTTTGCATTGTACATATTTTCTTGCATTGGCATGTGCATTTTTCAGGATAATCTTGACAATTAAACTAAGTCTGGAATAAATTTGAAGAATGGAGCTTAGATGGACCTTAATCCACTTAATTTCAGAGGAACCTTAGAAGATTTGGAGTTAAGATCTTTCAGGTCCTAGTGACTTAATTCTTTGAGTCCATAAGACTATGTTCTCATGTCATCTTGATGAGTCTAAGTAGAATATTTAATAACACACGCATGATTCTTTCAGACCGTGGCTTACCTTGGACAATGCACTCTACATGTAGCTGTTCATGGAGGAGGTAGTGAGGGGGCAGAATCTTTTGGCTTGGGGTCGCATACGAGGGTAGTACATCTAGGAGGAACCTCTCGTCCTCCTCTAGGAGGGAAGTGCGTCTCAACCTGGTTTGGTGATGTTGAGGTCTAAAGACAGGAGCTGTGGGGTTGCAATAATGCTTCAAAAGAGGGATAGTCTACTGTCTCAAAAGGAAAAACTCCTTATGTACATGCTGCACCTTGTATATATTTTCAAAAAAATCGAAAAAATATGCAGAATCTCCAAAAGTGGATAAGCCTGATTGAAAAGTAAAATGCCTGCTGGAGTGTATATGCAAGTGAAAAAAAAGAATAAGAGCCTCAAAGTCAAATATCTATGAGCTTGCAGCGGGTGACATGGCTACACTGATCTTGCATCCAAGGATAGGTAACTACACTGGTTACCGTCCATTCTCTTCTCCATCCCCTCTTCTTGAGCTAGTTGTACTTGAACTTAGAAGGGAATATCCCCGCTCCTCAAGGAAAGAGTTGCTAGACCGGGGGATTAGAGTTACCTTGTTGAGAGAGGTTGTTTCTTTGTTACCTATGAGATGAGGAGCTATATCCACATACACCGTACAAGTAAGAATTCATAGTCATAAGAATTTGTGTATGTAGACTTGTTCTGATCTGACTGTTGAGGAGGCCTGAATAGGAGTCTTGTGGAACTTAGAGGCTGTTAGGTTTTAAATCCATATCCCGTTAAGGTTTTGACACACTAATAATACAAAGGTCCGACAGAGCTCTAGACTACATTTTTATGAAGATAAGTGTAAAAGTCAACATTATTATAACTTCTTTCCTTTTTCTTTTCTTTATTTTTATTTTCACTTATTTTCCAAATAAGTGTTTGCTAAGGGACTAGCAAAGGTAAAGTATAGGGGAATGATGAATCCACGATTCATCGCCTTTATTCTTTTATTTTAGCTTCGTTTTCTTAGTCAAACACATGTAAATACTTACTAATTCCATAATTTTACCATTTTGCATGCATTTGTTAAATATGCATTTTTAACACATTTTGTGCTTAAATAAAAGAATAAAGAAGAAAAGAAAAAGAAAAGAAAAATAAATGATGTGTTTATGCAATAACTACAGGCTGACTCGAACCCCGAGAGAAGGTCAAGACTTGACCTGATCGATTAGGAATAAAGTTGTGGGAGATAGGGTCTTCTGTCAAAAATCCAAAAATAATTTGTACATAAATTCCTTGTATATTTGTATAAAAATTGCATTATTTTATTTGTACATAATTTGACTCAAATTAATTATTTTTTAAACAAAAATTGTAAATAAAAAATGTTTTGTAAATAATAAAAATAATTGTCAAGAAAAATAATGTATATATTACAAATAATCATCCTCAGAAAAAGACGCAATGCGACCATTGAAATACCAATTCCGGCTCCATATTGCTCAAATTGAACCAAATTCACATCCATTATACTAAATTAAAGTATCTTTCAAATGGTTGTGATTTCATAATTTTTGGAATTACGGTTGAAAAGTCGATTTTCCGGGGTGTTTTGTGCAGCTTCCCGTATAGTTGTTGTATATACTTTATTCATATTTATTTTTATAAATAATGTAAATATTATTGTAAATATTATTTTCAATAAAAATAAAACAAAAAATATATAAATAATATAATTAAAAAAAGGTGTTTTAAAAATCATTTCCTTATTTGTACCTATGTGTATATAGGTATAGTGTATTATATATACATAATATTTGTATACAACTAACTTCCTTATATAAAAAGCACCAAAAAATTAAATATCTAACATTAATTAATTAATTTAATTTAATTACGAAATTTGTAATTAATTATTTGATTTATACACTTACCATGTATATAGGATTTTATTTCATACCTTTAATGACCACCATTATGGTGGCTAATTGATTTTTAGAAATTATTTAATTTATTTATTTTAATTAATTCCGAAATTAATTTGTAATTAATTAATTAATTAATTTAATTATTTTATTAATTAACCACTAAACACCTTCCTCATTTGTAGATACATTCTATTTTTATTTTTTGTCGTCTTTTTAATGGGATCTTCCTCCCTCATTTCCTCTTGATCGATCTTTGGTGGAGAGGAGCCCGATCTCCGAGAGCCATCTTGTTGAAAAAGCGTGCCTAGCCTCCGAGCCGTCCAGTGATAGCGTGTCGGCCCTCGTCGAGGCCATCATGGCATTTCCGAACCCCGAGGTAAGATCCATTTTATTTCTTGTCATTTTTCGTAGGTAAATCATACGTTTAATTTTTACGTAGGTTTAGTAATTAGAACTTAAAGCTAAAATTTAACATATGATTCTCGTCCGACTCCGAATTTTTCATCTCACATCTTGATTCCTACATTTTTGTCTATCTCACACAATCTTCCATCTCCGATCACGCACGGTGACCGGAGCTACGGATCTCTCTTTCATCTCGCAGAGATCCGTCCATTCACACATTCCATTTTTGTGTATAAATAAAAAATATAAAATTATTTTTTCTGTTTATCTCACATTTGTTTTTGCAGGAAGAAATAAAAAAAAGAGAAATAAATTTTTTGTTTTTCTTCTCTCTCTAACCTTTGTTTTGCAGGATAATTAAAAAATAAAAAAATTTCTAACCTTTACTTTGCAAGTTCATTTAAAAAAATTTTAAAAATGAAATAAACAAAAATCTTCTTTTTCTATTTCTATTTACATTTTCTGATTCAAGAAAAAATTTAAAAAAACATTTTTTTTCATTACCATCTCTGTACATAAAAACAAAAAAATCTCCAGAGCACCCCCACCCCCGCACGCCTCGCCTAGCACCTCCGCGCGACCCGCGCCGGCCCCGCCCAGCAGCGCACTCCTCGCTCCGTACGCCACCCAGCGACCAGCGACGCCACGCCATCGAGAGCGCGCCCCCGCGTCGTGCTGCCCTCCACGTATGGTCGCGCGCGCCGCGTGCGCCAGCCGTCCCTCCGCCTTCGCGTGATGCAGCGCCGCCCCCAGCACCTCCGCGCTCCCTTCGCTCCTCCAGCGCGCGGAAATTCCCCGCGCCCCCTCTAGCTCGCGCCACCCTCCTCACGAGGCTGCGAGTCCGCCCTCGCGCCACCACACGCCGGCGTTGTTCGCCCTCCGTAGCCCCCTAGTGAGGCCGACCTCCTGCACGCCCGCACCTCCACGTGGTAGGCCGAGCGACCCTAGCCACGACCCGTCGAATCCCGCAGCCGCCAGCCCCTCCATGCCTCGCCCGGACCCGCACGACCGCGTCACCGTCCACCCGTTCGTGCCGCTTCACGCGCAGGCTGATCTGCCTTCGTGCCACGTCTGCAACAACCAGGCGGCTGCAATGCCGACACCAGACGCCCGCCTCCTCCGCGCGATGCCCGCTGTTCTCAATCCGCCGTCCACGCTAATCATTGGAGAAGAAGGGAGGAGGCGGCGACCCTCCTTCCCCCGTTTGATCTTGTGAAGAGAAAGGAAACATCAAAGGGATTGGAAAAATTACAAGTTTCACCTCTGGAAGTTTTGAGATTTGCAAAAGTGCCTCCCTGTCAACTTCAAGTCGTTCGCCCCGTACATGTTTTTGGGTAAATTGCAAACTTTTTCCTGCTTTTTAATTCTGTTATCATTTAGTACAAAAACTTTAAATCTTCGCGAATAAGTCCCTATCATTGCAGACTTAAACTGTGCATTGTCTTCTTAATGGAATAAATGCTTTTATGTTTCGAAAAATTCTCAAAAAATGGTGCATGTTCCTGCTATAGTTCTTGTCATTGTTTAAATTTTTCATAATTTTTTATTGTCATTTAATTTATTTAAAAAAATAAAAAAACAGTGCTATTTTGTTTGTCCAAGATTGCAAAATTCATAAAAATTCGAAAATTAGCCTAAAAATTCCAAAAAAGTACTGTAGGTGCATTTTGGTGTGTTTTAGTTTCTGCTTAATTTTTGCGCATTTTTCATTTATAAAAACAAAAAATTACGAAAAATAAAAAATCCTTAAAAATTAGTAGAAGATTTTAGAAAAATCTAAAAATTGTAATTTCTATTTCAGATTGTAGATATTGCTTTGTAGTTTCTATTAAAAATAATTTCCAGGAGTATTAGGCATTTGTAGATATTGATTGTAGATATTTTTATGTTGCAAAATACTCTCGGTTGTGCATTGTTTGCCTTGTTTCACATTATTTTATTTTTATAAAATCATAAAAACATCAGAAAATTTCGAAAAAAATTATCAAAAATATTTTAAAATATATAAAACACAAAAATATTTCCATTATAATTTTCTGAGTATTTTTCACCAGTCTGAAAAATCCAAAAAGAGTGTGGTGTTGTGTGTTTTTACTCTTTTGTGCCTTGTTTTAAAATTAAACAAAATAAAAAAACCACTAAAAATTAACTTGGAAATCTGACTGCATAGTTTTTAAATCGTTCTCCTTGTGTTCGACCATGGTCGCTATACCAGATAAAAAGAATAGCGAAAACCGCTTACATTTACACTTTCATTGTTTTATATTTTCATTAAGTGGTTAAATACAAATTTTTCTCGTTGACCGAATCACGCGGTTGAGAACAATGACACTTTGTGATATTATTTTATCCATCTCGACCGTACAATTTTCGGCTCGTCAGTCATCTTAACAGCTTAAGTAGAATATGTCAGAACACATGCATGACTCTTATTGATAATGACCTAACTTGCACACCTGCACTTTACACTTTGTTCACCTCAATTGAAGTGCTAGAGGGTTGTATTTGCTGGCATGAGATACAAGCCAATGAAAACATCAGAAGTCACACATTTCTGGCCACTGTACCCTAATATAATTGACGAGTCCGAGATTGAACTAGTTAAAAAATCATGTCGTGTATTGTCGTTCACTTAAAAATATGTATTGTGTCGTTTCATTGTAGGTGACAATCGGAATCAGTCAAGAAAATAACCACAATTATATTATTCAAATTGTAATCGCATGGTTTTATGTTTATTTTACTTACGTAAGTCCCAAGGTCGAACACAAGGAGGCAAAGGAACAACCTAGAATTTTGTCTATCAAAATTCGTGCGTGGTTTTTTAGACGATCTTTTTTGTGATTTTTTTAATGAATAAAGGATGCAAAATACAATTTCATCCTATTTTAGGGACTGAAATGTAAAAGCCGATCAAACAACGTCCAAAAAATATGAAACTTGGCCACGATGAAAGTTATGATGAAATGAATGAACATTTTTTCGGAATTTTTGAATGCAAGATGATATTTTTATGAATTTTTAAGTGCAAACAAAATGAATTTCAATATTTAATTATAATAAATATTGAACCTAATTGTTTTCAAGGAATAAAATTATCTGAGATCTATCACTAGGTAATGGATCTCAGAAAAATCCTAACTCTCGAAAATGTGAGATCTAATACCTATTAAAAATCAACATTGAAATATGCAAAATAATTTTTACAAAGCAAACCACGCATGCAAATGCAATTCTTTTTAGGCACAATGTTAAACACAATTAATTCTACAATTTATGATTTTTCGAGAATTTTTAGAGCATCAATTAATTAATTATAACAATTAGAGCACAAAATGGGCAAAGCATGTAATTTTCCACAAAATAATTAATTATTATATAACTATTAATCACAAAAATGTCCACAATATGTCAAGATGTAGAGAATTAAATGCGGAACAAAATGCTATTTTTTGATGAATAAAATAGTGTAATGTAGCTATCCAAAACAAAGGGGAAAGACATGAGTAAAACTATAATTACAATAAATAAAATAAATATAAAAATACATTAGGAGGACCTAGGTGTAAATACCGATAAAGACGGGGGCCTCTTGCAAAATTTCCAGAGGAGCACGTGCACAGCAGGTGCCTTCTGGTCGGCGGGGGTTGTGGCGCAAATAGGCGAAACGGTAGGGGCTTCTTCACAATTGTCCTGTGGATCACGTGTACTGGTAGACTCGGTGGGAGGGTCGGCTCAGTCCTCCACGTGTCGATGATTGCGTGCTTCGAAACGGTCCGAGGCTCCTGGCGCGGAAGTCGGCTAGGGTCTAGGCTCGGATCGGATCTGGACCGTCGATGAAGATTGGATTTAACGGCTGAGATTATGACGGTTGCGTACGGTTAAGATTCATGGATCCTTCTTGATCGGATGATAGGGGGTGGCCGACACATGGCCGGTGGGCGTCGGTGGTGAGGCGGAGCGGCGGAGCTCCGGTGGAGGCGGTTGGCGATAGTGTCGAAGACGACGGCTGGTCTTGGACGGTGGCCGCGGATGGCCTGGAGCACTGGTGGAGGTGTTGATTGTCGATGAAGGTGGTGTGTCAGTGGTGGACGAAGTAGTTGACCGTAGCATCTTGAGTGTTGTCGTAGTCGGAGATTGGAGACGATGGTGGAGTCGTTGGTGTATGGGGGAATTGATAATCAGAGATGATGATCGAGAGAGCGAGGCGTTGGCGGAAGCGAGATGATGATCGGGAGAGCGTGGAAGGCGAAGAAGAACGATGGAGCGGAGAAGGAGGGGTACCTGGAAGGGTAGGGCTCGACGGCAAGAACGCTGAAGCAGAGCAGTGGCGTGGGTGGTTGGGCTGCGATGAGGCACTGGGCCCCGGATCATGCCGACGGGAGGGGGGGCTCGGTCTGTCACTAACTAAGGTGGAACTCCCTTGAGGGTAGACGACGAATGGAGTGCGATGGTGTGCCGGCGAGGCTTAAATAGGAGGAGGCGGTTCGACCAGAGAAGGAAGGGGTTGTTAGCGATTTGATTTGGGATTCGTCGGGGATTTGCGGAGGCGGCGGAGCGAGATTTGGGGGGTCGACCGGGGATCAATTCAAAGAGGAAAGGCGGTGGAGATGAGATCGGTGATTGATGGATTCGACGAGGAAGGAGGCAATCGGACGAGGATTCGATGAAGAATGAGCAGATGCACCGACGAGATACGCGGTGGAGAAATCAGGGCGGAGGGCAGCGATGTTATTTTGGGAAAGGCAGCAGATAACAGAGGAAGGAGGAGGTCCCTGGGCCGTTTGATCGGCCGAAGATCGGATGGCCCACATGGGGCCACGTGGTGGCAGGAGGGGGCAGGACACGTGCGTGGCGCATGCTTGGGCGGCATGTGCAACACATGTGCGATGTCTTTTAATTTTTTTTATAAAAATGAATAATAAAAACTCGAAAAAGGCTGATACGTGGCGGCTCCAGGAGCTGCCACGTGTCAGCACCACAAAATTCAGAAAAAACTTTGAAAAAACCAAAATAAATAGCAAACAACCTCATATCAAAAAAGTTTCTTCACAAAAATTGTTCATCTCGATGAGATCTACAAATTTCATGAAACACTAAAATCAAAATCAATCAATTCCACAAAGTGATATTTGGGGTATCCCATGTACATAGAATACCTTGATTTTTAGATTTTATATTTTTTGTCATTTTTAAACCAGATAAAAATCCGAAAAAAAATATGGTAAAGTCAAAGATAAACATTTACACATTAATCTAGTTTTTTTGTATTTTTATTAATTAAAAAAAGAAGAAATAAAATAAAACACGAAAAAGACCAATTTTGTACAATCGATTAGTGAAGACTTGGACTCAATTTGTTTCTTTGATTTCATGCTTAGTTTAAATTTGGGTGTTTGTGCAATTTAATAAAACTTTAATCGAAGAAGACAAATGAAAAATAAATAAAATAGGTTAATTATGTACATAAAATAATAGGTCAAAAAACCACTAAAATACACAATGTACAAAAGAGGCCCAAAACTCAACTTTTACATACGAGGCTCCGATTCACTTGAACTTGGTCTTGTTTTGAAGGTAATTGAATGTATATTAGTTCAAAAGTGAGTAGGATCAGAACAGACACTGGATGAGGAAGATATGAGGGTTTTAGTTCGGAAATCCTAGAACTAGGGTTTGGGTTTTTGGTCCACTTATTTGGGTTAGTGTTTTTTTTGTATTTTTCATTTATTCTTGTTAGTGATATGTACATAGTGGGAGTGGTTTTGGGTCATTCGGAGTTGGCATGAATTAGTTAAAAATCAGGGAAGTTAGGCTATTTACATGTCAATTTTGGCTTCTTATTTTGTACAGAAATGTGTGCTAAAATAGAATTCTTATTAAAACATGCATGAATGCTAATTATGCTGAATAAATGATGAAATGTTGATGATTTGAGGGATTTGAGCTTAATTAATGAGATTTAGAGTGATGAATCTGAGATTCATCAATGATCCAATATCGAAGAGATCTAAGACAGAAGTTGTGGGTTGCAATAAAGCCTCAAAAGAGGGATAGTCTACTAGCTCAATAGAAAAAGTCCTTATGTAAAGATTATTGTATATAGTATTTAAAAAATAGAAAAATAAAAAACTCAAAAAAGAAAAGTTGAGCAAAAACTCAAAGAAAATAAATTCTTATGGGAGCATGTATATTTGTGTATAGTCAATAAGGAAGATTGATCTTCAAAATCAAATATATTTGAGCATGTAGTCGGATGACTTTGCTATTATGGTCAAGCATTCTAGGATAGATAGCTACACTGGTTATCATCCATTCTTCTCTCCACCTCCTCTTCTTGAGTCGGTTGTACTTGAACATAGAAGGGAATACCCCTTCTCAAGGAAAGAGTTATTGGATTGGGGAATTAGGTTTACCATATTGGAGAAGACTGACTTTTACCGCTTCAGTCGAGAAGAGCTTTCATACACACCGTAAAAGATAGATTCATAGTCATAAGGGTTTGTGTATGAGTTGACTAATTCTGACCTGGAAATTAAGGAGACTTGAACAGAGTTTTCTGGTTTTTAGAGGCTATTGTGTTTTAAATCTGATTCCTAATAAAGTTCCGACCACACCTAAAATCCAAATGTCCAACTGAGCTCCAAACTTTGATTTTATGAAGATAAGTTTGAAAGTTAAAACCAATACAACTTCTTTCTTTTATTTATTTTCTTTTATGCACTTATAGACATAAGTGTTCGTTGGGGACTAGCAAAGGCAAGTATGGGTGGGGGTGATGAATCTCCATTTCATCACCTTTATTCTGTCATTTTTCCTTTAAACTCTAGCTAAATGCATGTATATGTAATTATTTTGCATGAATTAATATTCATCATTTATTGTATAAATATATATAAAATACATTGTTTAAATCCAAAATAAAAGAATAAAGACAAGAAAAAATAAATAAAAATACTAAAGGTATTTTATGACCCTAAACCCTGAGACCTTGTCATCGTGATGACCGGGTCGAGAAGGAATAAAGTAGGGGGAGATAAGGGTCAAAATACAATAAAAACCTAATTATTTATTCTTCAATAATGCATTTTTGAGACCCATTTTATTTTTATCATTTATACCTCAATAAATAAACTTTGTGCATAAAAGTTGTAGACAAAAATAAATAGAAAACTATGAAAGTGATTTCACACAAAAATAATACAAGATCTACATTTTATACTCAGAATAAAATTCCAAACTTAAATTTTTGAGACCCATATCTTTTCCATATGAACTCAAAATGCACCAAAAAGACATTAGTTATATATAACTTTTTATTAGCTATTTAATGAAGGTAATTTCATTTGTTTTGGAGTTAAGATGCAAAAGTTAGATTTTCACCCCTAATGTACAATAAATAGAATACAATATTTATTTTATTTATTCTTTGTATTTTTATTATTTTATATTTTAGTATTTTTGTAAATATTATTTATAACTTATGTACATATTTAGAATATAATAAGAGCATAAAAATACAATAAAATAAAATAGCATATAAAAATACATAGATGAATTGACTATGCCTATACCTTTATAATATATACCTCTATTTATTTAAGTGTACTAATAACATCATAGAAATATAACAAAAGTATAGTTGTGTATATTGAAATAAGTTATAAACTTATAAAGCATGTAAATAAAATAATAAAATATAAATTACAAAAAAATACATAGCATAGGTAAATATACTTATACTTTTACTTGTAGAAAGTAACTTATAAATAAAATAACAAATAATTTTTATATTTTAACCAAAAATTAAATAAATCAATTACTAATTTATTTGAATTATTTTTGAATTTCAAATCTGGTTTGTCTTCTTGCGGCCGAGGTGGACTAATCACAACCCAATGACAGTTGATCTTAGGTCAACTATCCTTCTTCCAACCCTATCCATGTCAGAATGCGTTTGATTCCTTCTGCAAATCTCTTCCTCGATCGCTATTATTTCACGCATGCATCTCTTGTCGATCTAAGGAACCTCGATGCATGAGTTCTCACCTATCAAAGGTCCCAATGTATAAAGCATCTCTTCCACGTCCTTTCTCCATTTGATCCTTCTTCCGCCAACAAAATCCTAACCTAATCCATGGACAAGAACCCGGTGATAATATGCTTCTCCCAGGAACTTCAGGGGCTTAGTTAGTGTCAAATAGAGGTTGATCCGAAGCTCCACCACCTCCTCCGCTCGAAGTTCTGCCCTAGGTGGCTCATATATGGAAAGCTTCTTCCTTCTTTGTTCTTTCTATTCCTTATTGTAGCAGTAGCATAGGGTAAGCATTTATTTCATTTGTTTTCATTTTATTTTCCATAAAATCAAACTTTTGCGTTCGTCGGAGCTTTAGCTCCGCTGATTGTTTCTGATCACTTTAGCCATCCTCAACCACTCTTATCATCATTGTCATCTCCCCTATCCTCAGTCATGCATCCCACACACCTTCATCCACCTAGATCTTGTACAGATCTAGACATCCCTTCCTTCCTCTTCATTGTTCGCCGGAGGACTTCACCATACATCATTTCCACTCCATTCACCTCACTCTGTCCATTGGAACGATCATCTTTTTTCTGCTAACACGCTCCTGCAGGAAATAAATAGAATAGAACTCTATTCAGGGGTCATTGAGGCAAGAGAATACGCTTAGGTCTCGACCATCGTTAGAGCCCTTCCGGTGGGTCTTGAACCATTTTTAAGGCCCAAGCTGCCATGGAACAACTATAACATCCTTCTCCGATACTCAACGTTACACAATAGATAGAAGCTTGCCAGAGGTGAGTTCTTCCCTTGTTCTTCCACCGTTCTCTTACATTGTCCGATTAAAGGCCAAGTTCTAGACCGTACAAGTGTCGTCGGATCAAAGCGTGCATTCACTGTTGGATCTCCCTTTGAGATCTAATCCTAGTCGCTCCCGTCAAACCATCATCGCGCATTCTGGGCACAATGTGTGCCAAGTGAAGATCCCATCACCATTGTATCGTGCGTAGTTGGGGATAAATTGTAGATCTTTCCCCTCGTTTTTGTTTATTTCTGTTTAATCTTGTAAGATATTAATCGAGCTTTATATTTTGCATGATTTTTGCAAGGGGAACTCTAGAGTTGATTGATATTGTACTTTGGTCCAGTCCAGTTCAACTCACGTGTTGTCCAACGTGAGTTGGGCATTTTGCGTGGAACCCCTTGTGGCCTTTTGTATTTCAATTTAGTATCTAATGTTTGAATATTAGTAGTAAACTTTTGGCTAATTTGCATTGTTGCCCTTGACTTTTATTTTAATTGTAAATATACCCCTTCCAGTTCAAGTATTTTTGTACATTATTTATTTTTTATAAACATCATCCGTGCTCTAAAAATAATGAAAAATAGGTAATGTACCTGCTAACTTGATTGTTCATGCCATATATTAAGTTTTGCATTTTAGCCATTTTTTTCTATTTATTAAAAAATAGCACGTTTTATTTTTGTTTGCATTAAAAATACCAAAAAATATTAAACCTTTTTTGAAAAATTCCAAAAAATAGTATTAGTTTAATAGTGTATTTTGTGCCTCCATACCAAAAACACCTCCAAAAGAAAAATAATATGATTAAAAAAATTAAAAATCTCTAAAATCTTTAATAAATGACAAAAAATTCAAAAAAATTTAATGTATATTCTGTTATTTTATATACATTATTATCTACATATTAAAATAGATTTTGATAAATTTTAAGGCTTTTTGTATTTTATATCTCAAATCAATTTGACCAATTTATTTAATCCTTATTTGTGCATATTTTTTACTTTAAAATATATAAAAATTACCAAAAGTATCTAAAAATCACAAACATAGTAGAAATTATAAAAAAATAAAAAACTTCTTTTTCTACAATTTTAAATTATTTTTACTTATCTTATATATTTATTATCTATATTATATATTACTATTATTTCTTATTTTATTTTTAAAATTCAAAATGAAATTAAATATAAAAATTTAAAAAATATAAAATATAATTTTAGAAATATTGTAAAAGAAAAAACTTTAAAAAAGGCATAATTAAAACCCACAAAAATTTAGAATTCACTAAAACACCCAAAATCATTTATTATCGTCTTTTAGCTAATAGTGATTGTCTGTCTTCCGTTGTTTCCAGTGTTCGACCCCTAATATACTTGTCCGCTTTACAATCTATTGTAGGGTATAATAAATGTTGACCCTGTGCTTGAGTGATTTATTTCTAGTGAGGGTACATTATTGATTAAAAACGGTAGTTGAGAGGTCATCACAGTGATTGATCCTTACTTTGTGAGTCTCATATTTGACCCTTCGTCTACCTTTATTTATGAAGGGGAGATCTGTAGATGGAGAATGTGTTGGGGTGTGAAATGAGGTGTTGAGCGAGTCAGAACAGTAATGTTTGACCGAGAATAGAGGCCTGGAGATCAAGATCTCCAGGTTATGGAAATTTTTGGGTTTTTGGATTTTAGGAAGAAATTAAATAAATTGAAAGCATAACTACACTAAGCATTGATAATCTATGATAAATGATTGAAAAGAAAGGTCTCACTTGGCTGGAAGCTAAGGAAACTGGACCTAGCAATGGAGCTCGCTTGTGGGGGTTTGAATCACCTCAAATTTGATCTTAGGGAGATCCAATCAACAATTTTCGTTCAGAACTCCAAGCAACATGATCACTGTATCATGCACAGAAAAGGGAGGAAAATGGGAAGGAGACGGGTCTGATAGGCGCAAAGCTCGAGGGGCAGTTGACCCATGATCGAAGAAGGACCGCCCATCATTGTTCCACACCGAACCAAATGAAAAAAAATAGGGAAAATAAAGAATTAAATCGAGATAAAATAGCTATGTATTTCATTAAATAAAAGTTAAAACACAAAAAATGTTTATTATTTATGTACTAATATAGGTGATTTTTATTTATTTTTACCATCTTATTTATTGGCTATTAATTGATGAATCCCCATTCATCACTCTTTATTTTTTTATTTTAACTAGATATCTTGGCAAAATACCATGTATATGATTGTAAATACAATAAGTTACCAAAATGCATGCTTTGTGTAAATATGAATAATTAGCATGTATTTGTGCAAAAATAAAAAAATAAAGAAATAAAGAAAAAGAGGGAAATATTTAGAATAAATATTGAGTGACCTTAACCCAAGAGAGGACCCAATATGGGCCTGATCGCCAAATAAAACAAGTAGAGAGAGATAGGGCCATTCATCATTATGTATATTTCTTTCTTGGTGTATATATTTTATTTTCATAAAAATAAAATGTGTTTCTCATAATTTGTATATATTTCTAAAAATAAAGTAAAAATAAGAAAAATAAAATAAAACTAAAATACTTTCTCTCTATTCTTGTACATATACTATGTATATACCAATAAAAGACCTATTTATTTCACCCTTGTACATAACCACAAAAATCAAAAAAAAATATTTTATACTCTCAATTTTATATAGTAAATAAATAAAATATAAAATTAGGGTATTTATACAAAAATGAGAAATTAAAAATAAAAATATAAAATACATAGGTATTTTATACTTGTATATAATATTATATTATGTATATATATTAATTTATTTTTCAAAAAATAAATAAAAATCACTTAAAAATAATTTGAAAAAAAATAAACATTTTTTATTTTTATAACTATTTTTAAATAAAATCATTTTCTATTTTTAATTTAATTTATAAAGATTTTTGACCATCTTTATTCCGAGGAGTGTCCCGTGATTCTCGCCCGATACTATCCTCAGGGGTCCGCTCCTCGGAGTACGCACCCGATCTCCATCTTTCTCGAACCTCGTCATGTATAAAGTTCAATGGAGCCGCCATTTTCCTCCTTCCTTGAGTGACAGATAGCGAGGGAGCATGTAGCAGCGAGGGACCAAGGTCGCTAGCCCCAGATCCGACGAGCTCCTTGCCGTGCTCCGCCACCGGCGAGCCCAAGCCTCTGGACGCATCTCCAGCATGAGGTCCAGCATCTCCAGCCCATACGATCTCCTCCATCAGCTAGTGTAATTAGCCATTAGTTAGCGTTAATTTTAGATTTTTCGATTCCGGCCATTCCACCTTCATCGGACCACCGTGCCTCCTCCGACCATCCATTCACCCTTCCGACTAGACCTTCACCTTAGCCAGACTCTTCTCCATGTTCTTCACCCCTTCACACCCCTTGGTTCGTCCCGGAACAGGATCTCGGCTCTCCTCCGTCGTTGCCTCGCCGGAGAGCTTCGCTCCACCTCGCCCAACCACTCGTTCCGCCCGTAACCGGGTCGAGGCACTTTGCCCTCGACCCAACTTTCTTCCTGTGCAGGTTCGGAGGAGAATAGACCTCATCTGGAGGTTCGACCATTGAAGCACAGTGCTCCAGGTGTCTTAGCTTCGTCGGGGTCCTCTAGGACTTTCCGGCCCCATTGGAGCTTACTGACAGATGCAGACAGCCTCGAGCGTCATTTCACCCATCAGAGCAGCGCTGGAGGAGCCCCAGGCACGCGTATTGGCCAGTAGAAGTTCGCCGACGAGCTGTTCTTCCAGGGACCCTCCTAGCCGTCCGATCGAGCTCCTTCGCCAGGTCTCATCTCCGCCATCCATCTTCGGGGAGCTCGCATTCGTTCGATCCGTTTGAGGATCTAATCCTGAACGTCGAGCGTCGAAGATGTATCAGCTAATCAGAGCTATCCGATCATCAGTAATACTCCTTCGACCGATAGATCTTTAATAAAGGGGTAAATTGCACTTCGGTCCTTAGTTTCTGCATTTATTTAGTAGTCCTGTAAATATTTTTCGAAGTTGTTTTTTATTTTGGACAATTTGCACGTAGGACCCTAAGTTTATTTTATTTGCAATCTAGTCCTTCTGTATGTGGACCACGTGCATCGACACGTGACCTTTTGGGTTAATTGCATATTTCCTTCTGGACTTTAATGTTGTTATGGATTGATCTTTTATAAATAGGAATTACATTTATTCCCCTTTGTGTCTGAATCACATGTAGCCCACGTGCAGCCTTGGGATTTTTTGCAGATTTGGTCCCATACTTTTTACATGTGTTATCATTTGGGCCCTGGCATTTACTTTTCCTATATGTTGTGAATGTTTTATTGGTTGAATAAAATAGCAAATTGACTCCAAATCTCATGAAATTTGGACACGTGGCCCCTGCCACTGTGTAAAAATTTCAATGATTTTTTGGGACATTCTTGTTTTTATTTTATATTTTCAAAAATTCAAAAACCTCTATTTTCTTTACAGTCTAAATTGAAAAATCAACTAAAAATACTAAAAATACTCTTAAAAAATCCAAAAAAAGTGTGTGCTTGCTTTAGTGTGTTCTTGCTTCCGTTCAAATTTTATTGCATTTCAACTTATAAAAACCCTAAAAATTGAAAAACCCTAAAAACCTTAGAAAAATCATTAAAAATTCAGAAAAAATAAAAAAAATGCATTTTCCTTTCTACTAGTTAGACTTTTATCTTTATTTCATCATAAAATTATCTCTGAATTTTTTAACTATATAGTTTTTTTAAATAGACTTTAGATTCTGGCTGCACATTGGTTTTTATTGTTCACCTTCTTTCATTTCTAGAAAAATAACTAAAAATCATAAAAATCTAAGAAAAATATCAAAAACATGTGAAAAAGTGTAAAATCCAAAAATATTTTTATTGCGATTTTCTGACTTGTTTTGAGGTGTGAAATAATTTGTTGATTGTGACTTTTTCCCTCCTTTCTACATTTTCTTTATAATTCAAAATCACAAAAAATTTAAAAACCTAAAAATCCACCAAAAAATATTTTATTCTTTTTATTTTGATTTCTGACTACTTCATAGGCTCTCAGCCAATCCGTGCTCCTTGAGTTCAACCCTAGTAGCTATACCAGGTTAAATAAATAGCCAGACCGCTATATGACTTGATTGATTGATTTATCTAATTTGGTGGTCTTCGATTTTCTTGTTGACTTAGCCTCGCGGTTCGGGCCGCAACGACCCTGATTTATACCTTTACTCGGATCGCGTGGTTTTTACGGTCATCAGAATGGCGCCGTAGCCGGGGAGCATGGCTTAGTAGTCGGTTTTCTTTTGCGGCTTTTTCGGCGTTTGTGTTTATATTTGTATATATTTTTCATCTCATTTCATCTTCATATTTTTATAATAATCTGTGTCTGACACACTCTTGTTTACTTTTCTTGCGAGGGCCTGAGGACCGAGGTGGCTTTCTTCGAGAAGCCGACGCAACCGCAGGACTTGGAGGCAGTTTTTTTCTGTATAGAGCTGCAGAAGAGCGCGAGGAAGGCGAGCAGGAGACTGGGAGCATAGATTAGCCGTAGATTAGTTTATTTTCAAGCAAACTTATTATTGTAATAATACATGACCAACAAAGACTCAGAGACTTTTGTGGTTATTGTCGTCTGTTTCGCCGAGCACCGGTGTGCTCGGGGGATCTCACCGCAGTTTATTGCCGATTTTATTTTCACCGCATTTTATACTGCTTATCTGATTTTCGAGGATTTATCCTTAGCGAAAGGATTTTATCTGACTCTGATGTAATTAATTAAGACCCAACCCTAATTATCTGTCTGCACCTATAGATCGATAATTGGACATAATTAATTAAATCACAAATAAAAAGTCGGCTTAATTAGGCTCAAGTCCACGAGTCGTGAGGAACTACATACAATGCATGCAGGATCCGTTGTGGCAGATACCGAGTGGTTTTCAAGATCGGACTCAGGATTTTAGTTTGATTACCCGACTACTGTGCTTCACGTGTAGAATTGCTTCATCTAAGGTCGTTTTCCTCGTGCATCATATAGGTAGTTTTATTACTGTCTTTACTTTTATGCGTAGATCACCCTGCATGTAGAGAGCTAGAGTCAGGTACGCATTTCTTACTCTGCATGCATCATCGAGTTTGATTGCCCATCAGCTTTTTCGTCTTCTCCCCCAGTTTTCAGACTTAAATAACCAGGATAATCGAAAAATTCATTAGGCATTGTTTGCTTGAAAAATATCTGAAAAACAAAAACCATAAAATTAGGACTGCTAAATACACTTGACCCTAAAAGACACCTCGCCTAAAAATTTGTCTTGGGGAAAGTAACACCCTCATTGTGTGGTTTGGATAAGCGAGAGAGTGACACGTACACTAGGATAGAGCCACAACCGATTTCCGAGCAGACTACTGACATTTTCTATGGGACAGTCTGTTGGGAGTATTGGATTCCTATCATCTCGGTTAATCGCCTTGAAAGATTGATTTGATCACCTAAATAAAATTGACAAGATAATTGATCGAATCTTTACGGTCTTCAGCTCCGCATTGAGTAGGTGAATCGGGGGTTTGCTTTCGCATCTTGTGTGTTTCCAGATCTCATCTGTCTTCACTCGCCAGATCAAGATGATGGGCAGGAGGTCTCTTAGGCAGCCCTTGGCTGCACCGCTTTACCGCACTCCATCCTGTTCATCTATGTTGGTTCGTGAGAGTCGAGACTCGCTCTCTGAATCCGAGTTCGATTCCACCATATCCCCCTTGACCACCCTTCTACCACCAGTTCTGAGATACCAGTGCCCGATTAGAGAGAGCAGCAGTCAGTTGATTTATCGGCACCTGAGTTTGGATCTTTTGCCTTTGCAAAGACCATGACCAGCAACGAGGAGCGCACCGATGGTCCCAGACCAGAGTAGACTTACGTATTGGACCAGGGTACGATCAACAACACCCTATTAGCCTCCCTTGAGACAATGCAGAGACAGATTCAAGATCAGAGGGCTTTCATGGTTGAGATGCGTCGGGAGAAGGAGAGACTGCGAGCAGATAGAGATCAGCCGAGAGTCGATGGTGAGGGAGATAT
This sequence comes from Ottelia alismoides, assembly GCA_037367405.1. Lineage (NCBI taxonomy): Eukaryota > Viridiplantae > Streptophyta > Magnoliopsida > Alismatales > Hydrocharitaceae > Ottelia > Ottelia alismoides. Next base: position 46,890 of record JAZKJV010003526.1, read on the forward strand.
TCTAGATCAGCCTGAGGAGTCGGTCCAGCCAGCACCAGCCTGACCGATGCGGGAGTTGCACAACCCCGGATCGACACTTACACACAGATGGATCGAGCTATCAGCGATTGTGGGGGACTTCAAGTTCCCCCCTCAAACGATTCAGCTTCTTCTCCATTTCCATGGGTTCGCGATTGAGGAGCCACACCTCCATCTCCAGGAGTTTGAGATGATCTGCAGCACTGTCCACGATCGGTATGTGGACGAGGACACTATCCGGATGATTACTTTTTCATTCTCCCTCGTAGACAGAGCTGCCAACTGGCTGAAGCATCTAGGGAGATTTGTTACCACCTGGGAGCATCTTCGAATCAAGTACTTGAACAAGTATTATCCACTCGATCGGACGAATGCAGCGAGGGCCTTGATCAGCAACTTCTCCATGCTCTCCATGCTCTCCAATTACACGAGGCATGGGAGAGGTTCCGAGAGCTCACAAACCGGTGCCCCCACCATGATATATCCAAGCCCAATCTTGTTCAGAGCTTTTTCTACGGGCTTATACTGGAGCTGCAGGGGTTAGTGAACGCATCCTGTGGGGGCTCATATTTCTCTAAGGATGAGGATCAGGTCTGGGCCATCTATGAGGAGATGGCCGAGAACTATACAATGATGTCCTAGACCTGACTCTACACTCAGAAGAGACCCCAGCCACAGGCCGTGTCATATCAGAGGATAACACGGGTCGATGCCGGTCCTTCTACTTCGTCAGCGGCAGCAACACAGGCAGAGTCGACAGCCGCTGACATGGGTATCATCAGCAAGAAGCTGGACCGGATCGAATTGATAGAGAAGAAGCAGTGCCAGGGCATGACGCAGATCGATCAGATGGCACAGATGCTGAGTGACCTGAAGACACAAATCATGTGTCTCCAGGAGGCACAGACGGCTTCTCAGCCCCGTCTCAAGTCATGGGCAGACACCGGCAACAGCAGAAGTTCGACCCAGCCCTCCGCCCAGTACCGACAGGTTCACCTCGTCCAGGAGGAGCCCTACCAGCCGCAGCAGCAACATCACGTCCAGTCGCCACCATCTCAGGATAGCCAAATGGTGGTGTATCAGCCGGACCATCCCCTGGCAGTGCTACCCCCACCCACTTACGAGCAGGAGCAGTTGATGGATGTCAACGGGATATGGTATGATTGACCCCAGCCTGGGATCCGACAAGACCATCTCGGATTCCGTTGGATGACAAGAGGTATCAGTTCCCAGCAGCAGCCTCCAGTTCAGGGTGGCCAGTACGACCAGCATTGAGAGCAGCACTAGCAGCCCCAGTTCCCACCACACCAGCAGCATGGTCCTCGTCCCTATCAGCAGGGACAGTCTTGGAGGTAGCAACAGCCTCAGCAGCAGTATCGCTCGCAGTACCCCTCTCACCCTCCTCCACAGCAGCAGCCTCAGTTTCAGAGAGGCCACCCGTCAGGTTCTCATGAGCCCACCTATGAGAATCCTGTCCTGGATGACTTAGCCCGCCTCATGTCCGAGCAACAGGCCACCTTCCGATGGGAGATGGACGAGTTTCAATAGGAGATGAGGTAGATTCTGAGAGGGAAGGCCGTCATTCCTGCCCATATCGAGCCAAACCCGAACAACCTGAAGAGGAAGTCTGAGCAGGTAGAGTTCTCTGAGATTACCACTCGTAGTGCTTCACTTGGTGATGTTACTGCATACATGTTTGATGCTGATTTTGTTACACTTAGGAGCGGTAGTATGCCAACAGGAGGTGCCTCGTTTGAGCGACGACCCCATGCAGCCTCAGGAGCGCCAGACGAGGAGGAGAGTGGTGATGATGCCGCTAGAGATGATGATGATGATGACGGTGGCACTGACGCCACCAAGGATGTTGATCCAGCCGATGGTACTGAGACCGTCGCTTCACCAGATAGAGGAGAGGAGGTGGTACTGATGCCACCATTGTTGCTGAGCCAGAGCGCGGTACTGATGCTGCTATTCCAGATGCCGAGGGTGGTGCTGAGGCCACCATTTCTAGCTCTTCACTTCCTGTTGCTTTTCATTCAGTTGATGTATCTTAGGACACTTCTGTGGATAAAGTAAAGGGTTTAGTTTTTACGGATCCATCTGTGTTAATTGATGATGATTGTATAGATTCTACTTTGCCTGAGCGGCATAGACCCAATCCTAGTACTTCATATGAGAAGGACCCAGCCGTCCCCTTTCCCCAAGCACTCCACTTGACTAAGAGGACCAAAAAAGACCTAAAAAAGTCCCACCAGCTAGAGTTCAGCCAACAGATGATGGACCGATTTCATATATAGCTGACTCAGGAGGCCTTGGAGTGCATACCTCTCTTCCAGATATCCCTCAAAGAAAGGACTACAGTTCGAAGGAAGAGGCGGAACTACCAGTCAGAGATCCATGTGCTCACTCGTGCCACACGCTTTGTGATCCAGAACCGTCTACGAGCCAAGAGGCCAGACGCAGGAGCCCCGTATGTCAGATGCCACATTCATGAGTAGAGGTTCGACCGTACTCTATTAGACAGCAAGTCTTCGATCAACCTGCTTCCGGCAGCCTTACTCGATCGCTTCGAGTTTGGCCCTCTACGACAGAGCAGGATGATCCTTCAGTTTGCTGATCGATCTGTCAAGAGGTCGAAGGGGTTGCTGAAGGACGTTGTCATCACGATTCAGGGCCTGAAACTCCTCGTGGACTTCGTTGTGTTGGACATGGAGATCCCTAAATCTATGACCGATACCCCCATCATTTTAGGACGTCCATTCTTGGCCACAACCAAGGCAATGTCTGATCATGATAGTGGGAAGGTGTACTTTCGCGTCGAGGGCGAGAGTATACAAATAGAGACGGTCGAGGAGACTGGAGCCAAAGATTTAGCTTGCTCAGAGCCGCCTTCAGATTCAGAGCAGATGACAGAGGCAGGGCGAGACATCCACCAGGACTGTGATTTTGTGATTACAGACGATGAGGCAGTTTGGGCAGATCTAGCAGCACTGACCATCCTCTCACCTTCAGAGTTCGCTGATGCACAGATGCTAGCAGAGGAGAGCTTGGAGAGCACATTCCTGGTCCAGTATACATTTCAGGCAGCAGAGTTGGTTCCCGATCGCGAGGCAGATTCTTCTTTCGATTCAGATTCAAATCCCTCGGAGTCAGACATAGATTGGGCAGAGTTTGATGACATGATTCCTTGTATGACTTCCCCAGAGCCTACAACTAGAGTGGAGACTGATTCCATTCAGAGTAGAGACACACCAGCAGAGCAGTTTCCACTAGATTCAGATTTTCAGCGAGAGCCCTCATTTTCACATGCAGATTTGGTTGCATTCACTCAGACTTTTCAGAGGCCAGATCTGCCAGCTCCCAGTTTCCCAGAGCGGAAGACCTTGCCGCAATCGCTGAAGTATAGGTTCCTTGCATGTGAGCATGAGATGCACCCAATCATTATCTCAGCAGATTTGACTGGAGAGCAAGAATCCAATCTGATGGGGGTTCCTGAAAAGAACCTCAAGGCGATAGGATGGAGCGTAGCCGATCTCCAGGGGATAAGTCTGGCCCTGTGCTCCCACCATATCTACCTCGAGGAGGACGCGAAGCCATCACGTGAGTTCTAGCAGCGGTTGAACCTGAATCTTCGAGAGGTTGTCATGAAGGAAATTTCGAAATGGTGGAGCGCCGATTTTATCTACCCCATCTCCGACTCCAAGTGGGTTAGTCCATTACATGTGGTGCCCAAGAAGACAGGCATCACTACAGTTGTGAGTGAGTCTGGAGAGCAGATGGCTACCCAGGTACCCATTTCTTGGAAGGTCTGTGTGGACTATAGACGATTGAATCAGGCCACCAAGAAGGATCATTTCCTGCTTCCTTTTATTGATCAGATTATAGAGAGGCTAGCAGGAAAGAGTCACTACTGTTTTTTGGATGGGTACTTCGGATACAATCAGGTGGCCATTGCGCCAGAGGACCAGGACAAGACTACATTCACCTGTCCCTTCAGGACATATGCTTTCAGGCGCATGCCCTTTGGTCTATGCAATGCTCCGGCGACATTCCAAAGGTGTATGTTGTCCATATTTTCGACATGGTGGGTGAGTGCTTGGAGGTCTTCATGGACGACTTTTCGGTCTACAGCGATGGGTTTGACTCTTGTCTTGAGTGCCTAGACCGCATCCTCCAACGATGCATTGAGGTCGACCTTGTTTTGTTTTGGGAGAAGAGTCACTTCATGGTGACTCAAGGGACGGTGCTTGGCCATATCATCTCCAACAGGGGCATGGAGGTTGATCCGGCCATGGTGGATATCATTATAAAACTCAATCCACCATCCAACTTGTGACAGTTACAGTCTTTTCTGGGGCACGTCAGTTTCTACCGACAATTCATTCATGATTTCAGCAGGATTGCCCGACCGTTGACTGATTTTCTGACCAAGGACACCGAGTTCATAGTTTATGATAAGTGCCTTGTGTCATTTGAGACTCTCAAGAGTCTAGTTGTTGAGGCTCCTGTCCTCCAGCCGCCTGATTGGTCTCTCCCATTCGAGATCATGACGGATGCCTCCGATTTTGTCGTGGGGACAGTGCTAGGACAGAGGAGGGATGGATTGCCTTTTACCATTTACTACGCTAGTCGTACTTTAGATGCCGCTCAGTGGATAATAGTCGTGATTATCTCAATTTTTCCGCAAAAAATAAATAAAGGATGCATATGCATATACTTAATATCACAGACATCATGCAAGATATTATAAACTGGACAATGTTTTCTCTTAATTTTTGTTTATGCACTTTCACGACATTAATTTAAATCTTTGAATGACTTAGGGCTGAATATTATATGTGAGCATCTAATTGCCTGTGCGAAAAGTTATAAAACCCCGACTCGTTGTATTTTTTTAATCTCATTAAGAAAATAATTCCTTCCCTTATGATATATAATGTTGAATACATGTTTAACGCCCTTGATGATATCCCAGTTGACATTAGTACTTTTTGTTGTATTCTGAGCAGATTGATCCTATTTGTGAGACCTTCCAAGACGAGGCGATCCTTGCTATCGCCTCACTCCCGTGGTACGTTGACATTGTGAACTATCTTGTCGCCAAGAAAGTTCCACAAGGTTGGCCCAGGAAGAAGCTTGAGACCTTCCTAGCGAAGGCCAAGTCTTACCATTGGGAGGATCCAATCCTTTACCATGAGGGAGGAGATAGTGTCTGTCGTCGGTGCATTCCTCAGGAGGAGCACCATAGCATCCTCACCTACTGTCACAAGCTGGAGGCAGGAGGACATCACTCTGGGAGGAGAACGACAGAAAAAGTGCTCCAATCCGGCCTGTGGTGGCCTACTCTCTTCAAGGACTCTAATGAGTTCGTGAAGAGATGTACTGACTGTCATAGGATGGGCACTTGTGGACAGCGTGATATGATGCCGATGCAGCCCATACACTTCTGTGAGGTTTTTGACCCATGGGGCAGGGATTCGAGTACATTCTGTTGGCCGTTGATTGTGTGAGTCATTGGGTTGAGGCCATCCCCGCCCGAACCGCAGATGCTAGGACTGTATGCCGATTTTTGAGGAAGAATATCATTTCACGGTTCGGGGTACCTCGAGTGTTGATTTCTGACGGGGGGTCTCATTTCGTCAACGACAAGGTAAAAGCCCTTGTTAGCGAGTTCATCATAGACCATCAAGTAGCCACACTGTACCACCCTCAGACCAAGGGTCTTGCTGAAGTGTCGAACATGGAGATCAAGACTATATTGCATAATGTCGTCCTCCCTGACCGAAAGGATTGATCACAGCTTTTGGACTCGGTCTTGTGGGCATATAGGATGTCCTTCAAGTCGCCTCTGGGTACATCTCCCTTTCGCCTCGTTTATGGCAAGCCCTGCCATTTACCTGTTGAGATGAGACATAAGTCACTTTGGGCAGTTGCAGAGATACTTTTGGATCCAGTGAGTGTAGGAGACCAGAGAAGGGCAGAATTGGCAGCCCTGGAGGAGCTTAGAGATGAAGACTTTTGGAGCAGCCTACATTATAAGGAGAGAGTGAAGGAGTGGCATGATTCTCATATCAGCCACAAGGAGTTTGATACAGATCAGAGAGTATGGTTGTTTGATGCCAGGCTTCGATTATTTCCAGGGAAGTTACAGAGCAAGTGGAAGAGACCATACCTGCTCCGAGAGGTACATGACAATGGAAGCATTGATATATCTGAGTTGTCTTCTGATGCTACCTTTCGTGTTAACGGGTAGCGGCTCAAACCATATCTAGATCATGAGCCGTTGGTCGTTGACGTCGCCCCTATTCATTTTGCGTGAGATGTGGTCTTTGACTCACATCTACAGCATCTCACGCCTGATTATCACTGTCTCCTGCCATGTATAGATCAGTTGTCCATATCATTCCATTCTTTAGTCCCATACCCCATCTTTATCTTATGATTATGCTATACTTAGGGTGTACTTTATCCTAAGTATGGATGGGTGTCGGACTCTCGGGTATTCTGTTGATTCTTTCTACCTATGTTTTGCTGCTTATACTTAGGGATCTTTTACCCTAAGTATAGGGGAGGTAGACCATGTACATTCTCCCACTCGAATTTCCCTTCATGTACATCTTGCAATACTTAGGATTACTTGATCCTAAGTATAGGGGGAACACCAAGTCCTCTTCATTCTATTCTTTGATTTGTCATTGTAGTATCTCATTCCTTTTCACTTCCCTATACTAAGCACGAGTTATCTCTTCTTCATCTCTCTTGATTCACTCTGAAGACATCATTCGAGCTAAGTATAGGGGTGTCGTATATATTTTATATATACTTTAGCCATAACTCGTACTTTGTGTGAGTGTGTTAATCAATAAAATGGCTAAAATCCTTTTATCTAAAAAACATAAAAATTCAATTTTTTTCCTTGTGCATAAAATTCCTCTTGCACATACATAGCTATTTATAATTTTTTTGTACAAATGTTTGTAAAAATCTTTTCTGTAAATAATTTGTAAATATTTTGATATCAAAATTATGTATATAGTACAAAATTTTTGTAAAATATTTGAAAAACAATAAGTTTACAAAACCGTGTGTAAATGGGTGTAAATATTTTGCGAAACTTCGCATTCATGCATACATCCATGTTTTCAAATATTTTTCGAAAATTTGCACATTTCAAAAAAATCTTGTAAAAATTGCATATTTGCAAATATGTGTACAGTTTTCTCGAATCTTGATTGACATTTAAACTAACCTGGAATTAAATTGGAAAATGGAGCTTGGTTAAGACCTTAATCCAACTAATTCTAAGGAACCTTATAGGGCTTAGGGTTAAGACTTTTCAGGTCCATCTGGGACTTAATTCTTTGGGTCCACTAGGCTATGAGCATACATCATCTTGATGAGCCTAAGTAGAACACTTAACAACACACACATGACTCTTAGAGAGAATGGCTTTACTTGCACCAGCACTTTACACATATCTCTCCACGGATGAGGTGGTGAGGAGGCAGTTTCCTTTGACTTGGGGTAGCATATGAGGGTAGTGCTTCTAGGCGGAACCTCTCTTCTTCTTATAGTGAAGGAAGTGCATCTCAACTTGGTCTGGTGTGATGAAGTCTAAAGACAGGAGTTGTGGGTTGCAATAAAGCTTCAAAAGAGGGATAGTCTACTGGCCCAAAAGGAAAAACTCCTTATGTATATATGCTGCACCATGTAGATATGTTGTACATATGCACATCAAAAAAATGTGCAAAGAAAGAAAAGCTCCAAAAAAGTGGTGGGTCTGATTGAAAATAAAATACCCACTGGAGTGTATATAGTCAAATAAAGCAAAGCTTATGTTACACATGACCATCTCATGAAGCTTGAAGCGGGAGACTCAACTACACTGGTTGGGCTCCCAGGGATACATGGCTACATTGGTCATGGTCTATTCTCTTCTTCCCCTCTTCTTGAGCCTGTTGTACTTGAACTTAGAAGGGAATACCCCGCTCCTTAAGGAAAGAGTTGCTAGACTGAGGCATTAGAGTTACCTTGTTAAGGGGAGTTGTCACTTTGTCATTTCTGAGGTGGGGAGCTACATATCACTTACACAGTACAAGGAAAGATTCATGGTCATTAGAGTTTGTATATGTATACTTGTTCTGATCTGGAATATCGAGGAGTTTTAACCATAGATTGGTGGAACTTAGAGGCTGTTAAGTTTTAAGCTTAAGTCCAAATAAAGTTCCGACAAATTAATAATCCAAAGGTCTGATCGAGCTCCATATTTCAATTTAATGAAGGAAAGTTTAATAATCAACCTTGATTTCCGTTCTTTTTCTTTTTTTTCTTTCTCTTTTTTTCACTTCTTTTTCAAATAAGTGTTTGCTAAGGGACTAGCAAAAGTAAAGTATAGGGGATGATGAATCCCCATTCATCACTCTTTATTCTTTTATTTTAGCTAGATATCTTGGTAAAATACCATGTATATGATTGTAAATACAATAAGTTACCAAAATGCATGATTTGTGTAAATATGAATAATTAGCATGTATTTGTGCAAAAAAAAAGAATAAAGAAATAAAGAAGAAGAGGGAAATATTTAGAATAAATATTGAGTGACCTGAACCCAAGAGAGGGCCCAATATAGGCCTGATCACCAAATAAAACAAGTAGAGAGAGATAGGGCCATTCATCATTATGTATATTTCCTTCTTGGTGTATATATTTTATTTTCATAAAAATAAAATGTGTTTCTCATAATTTGTATATATTTCTAAAAATAAAGTAAAAATAAGAAAAATAAAATAAAACTAAAATACTTTCTCTCTCTTCTTGTACATATACTATGTATATACCAATAAAAGACCTATTTATTTCACCCTTGTACATAACCAACAAAAATCAAATAAAAATTATTTTATACTCTCATATATTGTAAATAAATAAAATATAAAATTGGGGTCTTTGTACAAAAACAAGAAATTAAAAATAAAAATATAAAATACATAGGTATTTTATACATGTATATAATATTATGTTATGTACATACATTAATTTATTTTTCAAAAAATAAATAAAATCACTAAAAATAATTTGAAAAAATATAAACATTTTTTATTTTGTAAATATTTTTAAATAAAATCGTTTTCTATTTTTAATTTAATTTATAAAGATTTTTTACTATCTTTATTCTGATTGGTCCACGGGGGATTGTTGACCCCCGGTCAACTCTCCCCCCTGGACCACTTGCGCCCGGATCCGCGTTTGGACCCATCTTCCCCGATTTATACCTATCGATCCGCTCACCATTTTCATTGATCTGAAGCTTCGCATACCGAGGACTGACCCCCGATTCTCGCCCGATACTATCCTTAGGGGTCCGCTCCTCAGAGTGTGCACCCGATCTCCATCTTTCTCGGAACTCGTCATGTATAAAGTTCAATGGAGCCACCATTTTCACGCATCTTCGGCCATTGTCTTCAACCCCAGTGACCTCCATCCTCCTTCCTTGAGTGATAGCTAGCGAGGGAGCGTGTAGCAGAGAAAGACCGAGGTCGCTAGCCCTAGATCCGGCGAGCTCCTCGCCGTGCTCCGCCACCGGCGAGCCCAAGCCTCTGGACGCGTTGTCCCATTGAGGCAAAGACCCTAGGAGGTCCAGCATCTCCAGCCCAGATAATCTCCTCCATCAGTTAGTGTAGTTAGCAATTAGTTAGCGTTAATTTTAGATTTTTTTGATTCCGACCATTCCACCTTCATCGGACCATTGTGCCTCCTTCGACCATCCATTCGCCCTTCCGACTAGCCCTTCACCTTCCCCAGACTCCTCTCCATGTTATTCACCCCTTCACACCCCATGGTTCATCCCGAAATAGGATCTCGGCTCTCCTACATCGTCGCCTCACCGAAGAGCTTCGCTCTGCCTCACCCAGCCACCCGTTCCGCCCATAACCGGGTCGAGGCACTTTGCCCTCGACCCAGCTTTCTTCCTGTGCAGGCTCGAAGGAGAATGGACCTCATCTGGAGGTTCGATCATTGAAGCACAGTTCTCCAGGTGTCTTAGCTTCGCCGGGGTCCTCCGGGACTTCCCGGCCCCGTCGCAGCTTACTGACAGCTGCGGACAGCCTCGAGCGTCATTTCGCCCATCAGAGCAGCGTCGGAGGAGTGCCCAGGCGTGCGTATTGGACGGTCGATGTTCGCCGGTGAGCTGTTCTTCCAGGGATCCTCCTAGCCGTCCAATCGAGCTCCCTCACCAGGTCTTATCTCTACCATCCATCTTCGGGGAGCTCGCATCCGTTCGATTCGTCTAAGGATCTAATCCTGAGCGTCGAGCGTCAAAGGTGTATCAACTAATCAGAGTCGTCCGATCATTAGTGATACTCCTTCGACCGTCAGATCTTTAATAAAGGGGTAAAATGCACTTAGGCCCTCCTTAGTTTCTACATTTATTAAGTAGTCCTGTAAATATTTTTCGAAGTTGTTTTTATTTTGGACAATTTGCACATAGGACCCTAAGTTTCTTTTTTTGCAATATAGTCCTTCTATATGTGGAGCACGTGCATCGACACGTGACCTTGTGGGTTAATTGCATATTTCCTTCTAGACTTTAATATTGTTATGGATTGACCTTTTATAAATAGGAATTACATTTATGCCCCTCTGTGTCTGAATCACGTGCAGCCCACGTGCGGCCTTGGGATTTTTGCAGATTTGGTCCCATACTTTTTACACGTGTTATCATTTGGGCCCTGGCATTACTTTTTTTGCACTTAGGTCCCTGTGTGTTGTGCATGTTTTATTGGTTGAATAAAATAGCAAATTGATTCCAAATCTTAAGAAATTTGGACTTGGCCCCTGACACTTCAATGATTTTTTGGGACATTTTTGTTTTTATTTTATATTTTTCAAAATACAAAACCCCCTATTTTCTTTATTGTCTAAATTGAAAAATCAACTAAAAATACTAAAGACCTCTAAAAAATCCAAAAAAATTATCGTGTGCTTGTTTTTGTGTGTTCTTGCTTCTATCCAAATTTTATTGCATTTGGACCTATAAAAACCCTAAAAATTGAAAAATCCTAAAAACCTTAGAAAAATCTTTAAAATTTAGAAAAAAATCAAAAAAATGCAATTTATTTTCCAGTAGTTAGATTTTTATCTCTGTTTCATCATAAAATTGTCTCTAGAATTTTATAGACTATTTAGTTATTTTTAAATAGCCTTTAGATTCAGGTTACACATTGGGTTTTTATTGTTTGCCTTCTTTCATTTTTAGAAAATAATTAAAAATCATAAAAATTTGAGAAAAATATCAAAAACATCTGAAAAAGTACAAAATCCAAAAATATTTTTTTTACGATTTTCTGACTTATTTTTAGGTGTGAAATAATTTGTTGATTGTAACTTTTTCCCTCCTTTCTATATTTTCTTTATAATTCAAAATCAAAAAAATTAAAAACCTAAAAATCCACCAAGAAAATATTTTATTCTTTTTATTTTGATTTCTGACTACTTCATAGGCTCTTAGACAATCCGTGCTCCTTGAGTTCGACCCTGGTAGCCATACCGGGTTAAATAAATAGCTAGACCGCTATTTGACTTGATTGATTTATCTGATTTGGTGGTCTTCGATTATCTTGTTAACTTAGCCTCACGGTTCGGGTCGCAACGAACCTGATTTATACCTTTACTCGGATCGCGTGGTTTTTATGGTCATCATTGATTTTTACAAGTACACTTATAGGTATATTTACCTATGTTTTGAGTATTTTATTTTTTATTTTGTATTTTTAATTTTATTATCATATATACAGAGATTATATATATATTTTAGTATTTTAAATATTTATTTATATATTTTTAATTTATTTTTCTGAATTTATTTACACACTTAAATAAATAGGTGTATTTATAACATATCAATATATTTTATTCCATTTATTATTTTAATGTATTTTAATAGTTTTATTTTATATTTTTAATATATTTTAAATAATATTTATAAGTATTTAAAAATACAAGAATAGAAAATATAAAGAGTAAATTAAATGAATATAATATGAGAGTATATAGTACAATGAGACCCTAGAAAGCCAGCATGTACATCTTAACTCCATTTTAAATAAAAATATCTTCATTCGAAAGGCCATTTTTTTAAAATAAAATGGAGGTAGGTTTGATGAATTTTTGTTTCATTTGAAGAAGATATTGATATGTGAAGTTTTGTTTATTACATTTTCATCCGAGTGTCCCAAATGCACAGTACCTTATTTTCTTGTGCGATTATTTTTATAATCTTCAATATATTTTTATGTATTAGTTCATGTTGATTATTTTATTATTTGAGAAGTGTAAAATGGAAAAAGTCAAGCAAAAATGGCTTATTTGAAGAACGAAAATTGAGATTTTGTATACAGTATTTGGCTTATCTTTTTCTATTTCATTCCTTGTCAGCCAAGTCAATATTGACTTAGTCTCGAGATTTAGGGTCATTCGTAATCTTTGACACTTAATATATTTTTCTTTTATTTTCTTTATTATTTTATTATAGATTTAAATATAGATATTTATACAATATTCATAAACAAATCATGACTGTTAATTTGTACAAGATAGCTCTATTTACATGTGTTTTGATAAGGATTTAAATGCGAAAATGAAAGAATAAAGGTAGATGAATGGCTATTCATGAGTACCTCATGGAGAAGAAAGACTCGAAGGCACGTCTACGCAAATGGATTCTTTCGATTTAGAAGTTTGACTTGGATATCAAAGATAGACGTGGAGTAAATAATGTAGTGGTCTATGACCTCTCCCATCTCGAGCAAGCAAAATCTTCCGACCCTACACCAATTCGAGACTTCTACCCTGACTAGTCAATTTTTTTGTTGACTCTCTCCGTCGTATGCCAATATGATGAACTACTTGGTTTACATGCAAGTTCCCCATGATTGGCTTAAGAGATGCATTGACCGGCTGAAATCAGAATATAGGGACTACCATTGGGAGGACCCATTCCTTTTCTTCGAAGACTTGAGTTGTGTCCGGAGGAGATGTATTCTTCATGAGGAATACAAGAGTGTCCTTACTCATAACCATGGAGGTAGGAGGGCACCATTTCGGGAAGAGGACTGCATGGGAGATATTATAATGTGGCTTCTATTGGCCAACACAGTTTCGCGATGCCCATTACTTCATGAAGTCATGCCCTGTATGTCAGAGAATGGGAGGAACAATGATTCCAAGGATAAAATTTCAATGCACCCACTCATCATTTGCAATGTATTTGATGCACGGGGCATTGATTTCATGGGCCCATTTTATGGAAGTCAAGGTTTTGAGTATATCCTTCTCGTGGTGGATTACTTGTCCAGGTGGGTGGAGGTTATCCCTAACCGAGTCATATATAGCAAAATTATCTATAAATTTATGAGTGAGAACATAATTTCTAGGTTCGAGGTCCCCAAGGTTTTGATTACTGATGTGGGTAGACATTTTGTGAACTGAGATACGAAGAAGTAGTTGAAAGACTACAACATATAACACCCTATCGCTAGTCCATACCACCCACAATCCAATGGCATGGCTGAGGTGTCGAACAACAAAGTAAAGAGTTTTATACAGAAGCTCGCCTGCCCTGACATGAAGAATTAGTCCCAACTCTTGGACCAAGTTCTGTGGGCTTACCGAACTATTTACAAGACTCCATTAGGTACTTCCCTATTCAGGATGATTTTTTGGAGGCCATGTCATTTACCTGCAGAGCTAGTACACAAATCGAATTGGGCTATTGAAAAGATCAATGGGTATAATCACTTGGATCTGAAATAGAGAGAGATAGACTTGAGTGAGCTAGCGGAGATCAGAAATTGAATGACAACAACATGATCTACAAGGACAAAGTGAAGAGATGGCATGATAAACACACCAGGAAGAAGACTTTTTTCCATAGGCAGAAGATATGGTTGTTTAATGTAAATTTGAAGATCTTACAATAATTATAATCAAAATGGATGGGACCATATTTTGTCCGAGCAGTACACGAGAGCGGTAGTGTTGAAATCTCAGAACTCGTAGAGGGTGCACAAGCATTTCTAGTAAATGGGCAGCTATTGAAATTGTTCGTTGGACCAGATGACCAATTGTCAAGAGTTGAGAAAATCATCATGCATGAAGCAAATCCAGAAGAAATACCAACGGGCTCTACATGACACACATACACACTTTACCTCTCAAAATTTTCATAAGTGCTCTAACACCTAACCACATCTTTCCTGGTCCCATCAGTTCTCTTGTACTTATTCTATACTTAGGCAAAAGCCTAAGTATAAGGGGGATTGATGCCTTCCATGTGTATACTCATCATCTCTTCTTGCCCTTGACCGTCCCACTTTTGCTCTTCTATATACTTAGGTTGATCAGAGCCTAAGTATATGGGAGGGATGACTTCTACCCCACTCCTCTCTTATTTTCTACCTTTTTATACTTAGCATATGCTAAGTATAGGGGAGGTGAGTTGCATTCGTGTATATACTTTGTATTGCATTGTACTATATTGTATCATACTTTTTGTATATAATATATATAATCATATAGGGGTGTGGGTAACTCTTGTAAAACTTGTAAAATATTATATCTAAAAAATACTTATAAATATTTATAATTAGGCAAAGGCCTAAGTATAGGAAGGACCAATGCCCGCCCTGTGTACACCCGTCATCTCTTCTTGCCCTCGATCATCCCATTTCTACGCTTTTCTATACTTAGGTTAACCAGAGCCTAAGTATGGGGGTGATTTCTACCCCAATCCTCTCTTATTTTGCACCTTTTTATACTTAGCATATTCGTGTATATACTTTGTATTGCATTGTACTATATTGTATTGTACTTTTTGTATATAATACTTAGAAAAATATAGGGTGTGGGTAACTCTTATAGAATATGTATAATATATAAAATACTTGTAAATATGTATAATCCTTATAAATTATGTATAACTCTTGTAAAATTCAAAAAAGGCAAAAAATGAAAAATTAGAAAAATGTGCCGCATGTATCTGCACCTCATTTAGCACTTCATGCATATGCACTGGTGAAAAGTCATTGGATTCTAAGTCGAGTCGTGATCATAAATCGAGAGTGGACTTGACTTAGCTTTAGTCCACCTAATTTTAGAGGAACTTCACCGATAATAAGATTTTAGAAGATTCATATCCTAGACTTAACTCTCCGAGTTCCGCATGACAATGTTTAGATTTTGACTCCTAGTGTCTAAGCTGATTGGCTCATTCTGAGTACGCCTATTGAATGGAGAATTAATATGGACTTTAGCACCGCTCACTTAGCTCAACTCAAATGGGGTATTGGAAGAATGTATGGATTCTTCTCTGCTAGCGTGGACATCTAAAGATTGGAGTACATATTGAAACAAAGCTTCGGATGAGGAATAGTATGCTAGTACTTAGTCATTCAGATGAGGAGGGGTCCAATGCAACCACCTCACATGGTTGTTCACTCTTGTACCTCAAAATACAAAAATATACAAAAATGTGTCATGAATAAATGGTAAAAATTTAAAAACCCTAAAATAAATGCAAGGCAAAAATTTCTAGCCCCAAATTCTTGATCACAACGGTACATTACTTGCATACCGAAGACCTGGCTACAATGTTTAGGATTCAATGCTACATTAGATAGGCCCTAATTTCTTCCCTCATTCTCCTTTTTGATAGTACTAGTAGTGCTTGAACTTATAACGAAATACATGACTCCCCGATGATGAGTTACTGGAGGAGAGGATAGCATGTGAATTCGACATTTCAACTAGGAAGATCTAACACCCTTCACACAGAAGAGACATTTGATTCAATGTTCATGGAGTATGCTTTGGGGGGCACGGGGGGTGGGGAGGGGGAGGGAATTGAATCTAATATGATTTCAGAGACAAACCTATACAATTATGTGTAGAATTTAGAGACTATTGATTTTAAATCTTAATTATCACATAAGTTCTGTCAAACTATTAATCCAAAGGTTGGGTCGAGCTCTATTTTCAACCTTTGTTCATGATCTTGGTATGGAAAACAATCTCATTTCATTGCTTCATTCTTTAGTAGTTCGGAGATGAGTAATGTTTAAGTATAGGGTGTTAATGAATATGTGATTCATAACTCTAATTAGATGAAAATAGAGGCTCGTCCCATGTAATTAGATGTATTCATGTGTTTAGAACTCATAATTAGCACTCATGCACTTGTAAATAATTTGCATAAATATCATCTCATTCTGCATTCGTATTCACTTGTAAATATTCACCTAACTTACACATCTTTAATTAATCCACACTAACTTCAAATGATACGAAATCAACTCCATCGTGTACATATCACTAATATTAATCAAAGAAACCCAATTCACCTATACATATTTTGCATTCCCAATTTATCTTAACTCATTATACTGGATTTTCAAATTAACTCATTATTCTGGATTTTTTAACTCATAAAAAATATGAAAAAACTGTATTTTGTGTCCATTAAATTATTTGAAGATTCTAGATAGGAATGCAGAATTGAAGGCCCTGATGTTACCGATATTCTTCAAAAAAATAGAGTTAATCCCCACTGGGTATTAACTTTGAAAATTATTTCTCAAAATGAGGACGACTTGAAAATAATTCCCAGAGTAGGCATATATCAGCAAACTGTTTGCTGCTTCGTATTCTGCGCGTGGCAAACGGTTTGTCGTGCCACATGGATGGCAAACCCTGGATCCCCAACCCCCTCCCGTCAGTCCATGCGGAACACGAAGCGACAAACGATTTGTCGATATATGCCTATTCTGAGAATTATTTTCAAACCGTCCCTATTTTGAGCATATTTTTCTCTCTCCCTCCATTTTGGTAAAGCACCCTCCCTCAAAAAATGGCAAGGGTTTACAGCAGCATGGAGCAGAGAGTGTTGGTTGCCTGGGGAATGATATGGGGGTGGCCTGGACTTGGAAAGATGGGCAATCTGACTCCGCAAGAATCCAATGCGCCTGTCCATCCCCGTCAACAAGATTAAGTATCAGGGCCATCCTCTTCACTTCCCTTAACTTGCATTCTCTTCTCCCGTTACGTCTTTCTCGTTGCAGTACGAGACGGCTAGATCATAAACACCGATCACGTCCCGTTCACGTCCTCGTCGTGAAGGACCGACGCGAGCCACATATAGCAACATGGGGTCTCGATCCTCCTCACGTCAACTATCTTTTTTAACAACATTACAAATACAATTCTAGGGTGAAACGCGATCCGTTTGTATTACTCCGATGGGTACCCGTGTAACGCCAAGGAATCTCGGTATACAAACAAAAAAGTAACGTATCTTAAATCAAACTGCAGCAATTCGATCAAGTCAGACTCGCGGTGCGCAATGTGGATACAGGAGATCCAACTCAGCAACGAGATCGGTCTCGCAGCCATCGGAGTGGGGGTCCGGCAGACAGAGACATTTCCCCAACCAAGCTTGATGAGCTCCACCACCCACCACTTGCAACCCAATCAGAATGTTACGCATGAAGGGGTCCAATCGGATTAGTTATTGCTGCCGTACAGTCCTAAAGACAGCCGTCTACAGAAGGGGTTTCCTGTCGATATGCCTAATCCATTTATTCAATTATGGATCTCTACTATGAATTTCGTCAATGAATCAAATCCACTCCAATTTCTCAAATTGTGGACTGGATCCGTGCCCACTAAAATTCGAGTGGGCGCAGACGGTGCTCGCTCGCATGCGGGCGAGGACTTGTGCTCACCCGGTCCTCGTGAGGCTGTGCCCGCAGATAAGGTGAGAAGTGTATAAGTGTAGTTTATCTCTTATTTGATAGGTTTTCGATCACAAAATGTAGAAGTTGTGCGGTGCCTCTCCTTGTGGTGTGCCTCGGTCATAGTCGTACAATGGTACCTTGCCAAAGCATGTCCTCATACTTCCAATATCGTTGGCACCTACCGCATGTGTCGAATCACCACCGGTTCCACTACATTCGCAAACCTCTCGTAAACTGGTGCATTGGTGTGCATAAAGTAGGGATACTTGCAACCATCCCCACTCGCCGCAGTTGCCACGGGAAGCTGCACAATGGTAGCAATCCTCTAACTATGGTCACATCATGTAGTGCATCAATTTCTGCACTCTAGCCAGATTGCAACCACCGCTCAATATTGGTAAAATCAGATCGGATCGACTGGTCTGACCAGTGAACCGAACCTGGATCGGTCCGGTTAACCATTTTAAGTCAGTTCGATCTGATTATTCAAATTCTAATTAACTCATCCGGTTCAACCTATTTTTTTGGCCCGGTTTAACCAAGTTCAACCAAAGTTGAACCTCGTTTAATATTTAAATTATTTAAAAAATTGTAGGTAGTGAGAGTTGAATTCATGACCTTTAGTTACCTATTTCAAACTTCTAGCCAACTACACTAGCACAACCTTTTGCATCTATTGGATTTTAAATATGATTAAACTATTATCATGTTATAGAGTATCTAGTCCAAACAATATATATATATATATGATATGTATGATATTTGATGGGGTATAAGGAAAATACGTTATGTATAGTGTGAAATATATACATTATCTATTTATTTTATTTATATATCAAGTATATTTAAGTGTATATTATATATATATTATTTCATTGCGGTTTGATCACATGGTTCAACCTGATCCGACCATTTCGATAAGGTTTTCGGTTCGATGTCCGATTAGATTTCAAAAACCTTTAAAATACAAACTTCAGATGAAATGATGGAAATAAAACACAGACCTCAAAATGAAACTCTCAAAACCAACCAACTTGCTTTGATACCATAAAGAAAATAGACCCTACAGTTAGGCCTTACTTACACAATTCTTTCCAAATAGATGATGTAGGACCAAATACATGATCGGGCACTAAACGTTAAATGGATATATACAGCAAGCTTTAATAACCCAATTAATTCACTCCACTATTCTCAATGATGACCACCACATGCAACTACTTCTGCCATCATTTCCCCACAAAGAGACATCCGTACATAATAAAAGCTACAAGGAATGTTAAATGTCCTCTCTTTTTTTGCACAGTAACTGAAGGTTACTAAGATTAATTGTCCTGTGGACACCCGATTCCGACATAACAACTTCTGGTGCATGCACCCAAGCCCATGGTAGCAGGGAGCAGTTCCTCTGCAATACTGCAGATTCTGCTGCAAAATCATGGAACACTAGAGCTGCCCGATCTTGATCGATCGGTTCGCACGAATTCCCTGTTTTTGTAGGGGCCCATACCGTGGAAATTTGTGTGAACTGCTTGATCAAGATCGAGCGGCTTAGATTGATTGCAGCAGACTCTGTAGTAATGTAGAGGATCCACTCTAATGGTAACATGGTCAACACTCCACCTATACAGCAGCATCTTTGTAGAAGAATTAACCACTACCAACTTGGTACGGAGCTCGACCAATCAGTTTAGCTTGGGCAAATTCAAATGCCTTGACTCACATTAGAAGCTGTGCTAATAAATCCATGCCGTGCATGCATAGCTCTGTACGCTCCTCCCAGATTTCGCCTAGAATCGATACCTTCAGATCATACTGCCTCAACTTCTTTCCAAGTAACCTTGAATGATCAGATAACATGAACACAAATGACAGGAATTCCTAGGTAAGTCAACTTTTATATTCTTGCTCCCCCGCAGTCCTAAAATATAACTTGCTGCAACTACTTGAGAAACACATTCTCTACAAATTATTACGAGTGCAAAATTATTTACTTCCCTCCGTTAGATGATTCACGGTGAACACGTTGATGACACGATTTACTTTCTCCAGTGACAATGCAAGTAATATATAAAGTAGCTGTAGTCAAACCAAAATTACACCCCTGCAGGTGGGAGGACTGGATGCCGTCTGCAAAGGAAGTGGCTCATTTCTGCGTTGAGATTATAAGTGAGCATCCCGAGCTTAGGTCTACAGACCGTTATTAAGGAAAACTAGTCCAGACAACTTGTTGGGCTCAGACTCGATAGGCCCCGTTGCCAACCACCTAAAATGTTTGAGCATAAATTGTCACCACCACTTATAACTCACACCACACTTTGTAACTTTAGATACGAAACTATGTTTGGGGGTTGGGGTATTACATTGAGGTTGCTTGTTAATGGAACAAGCACAAGATCCAAGAGTGAATTGTGTGCCTTTTCCATCCTGCTGGGGAGAAAAAGAATCAAACCTAGATTACAGAGCAAGAGGCCCACTCCACCTTGTACCTCCACTTAAATCACATCCCACCTTTGCCAGTTTTCCACAACTATAGTTGTAGAGGTTATTCCAAGGATCTAGCTCTCTCTGGCTTTTGTACCTTCCAGCGCACCGATTCCCCCGTACCTGAGGACACATGATGCCAGCTATCTTCGATGAGACCACCATGCAGCCAGAATCTTTTTCAAGGTTGACGCAGGATCTTTCCCACGTAAAAACAGTGCTTACATTTCCACAAGATTTTTAGCAACTCACCTCGACAAGCATGGCCCAAATTCTGCATTCAATATGAATCATTATATACTGATCACCAAAAATCTTTATTCCCATCATCCTCTAAAGAGATTTTCTCAGTTTTCCTTCCACCTGAAGGTGAACTATTTAAGTTCAGGAGTCCAAGATTACTTTGAAAAAGAGAGAAGAGAAAGAGGCTCCAAGATTATAACCAGTTTTCCTCATTGCATTTTCCTTCTAGATCTAAAGATATTTTCCTCCATCATATACTTTGAGGATAACTTGATGGGAACTCGATAAACAAAACTGACGTACTATGTAAAGCAAGAGGCTAATGAACCTGAACCATGGTTCTGCATACAAACAAGCAGTCACAAAACAGAAGTTGCCTCCCCCAGTGGCAATAATTCTACAATTTTCCAACTACAACTGTTCAGTCAGAGATGTTACTTTCAGATTCTTCGAAAATCTCCAAAAGTGCACCTGCCAATGTTATCCCATCTACTCAAGCACATTCACATAATCACCTAGCAAATCGTTCCCATTAATTTCTGCAGCAAAACCAGCAATAGACTAACAATTTGCAACTTTCTTGGAAATGAATGGTACCTTTACTCGCATTTCCCGTTCCCCAGAATTCTTGAATGACAATACATTTATTGCTAACATGTTCTGGTAATTAATTAAATGATATCATTTATCTGGCTAATAATCATTCCCTTGTAAGCCAACACAATGGAGAACAAATTTGCAGGAGACTATCGGTGCATGGAACTGGAACCTCGATTCATAGTTCCAAATTCGAGGCATGAAGAAATTTAGTGCCCACTATGTCAAGAATCAAGATATCGGTATTGAAAACCCGTGAAATGCTGAATTTCCACATTACAATGGCAATGCCCATGTAATTTTGATCACACATCAAATTTCGATGAATTATTCTCAAGTTTCACTGACCACGCTCATCACTTTCAATCATGCTGATCAATTTCGTGAGTATATTATAACCATTTATACGGTGTTTATCCCCACACTTACACTTTGAAGAATGTATTAGAATTATACACACGGCTTAACACTTCTTCTAAGTTTTTTACCTTTGGTTATATTCACATGAAATATTTTCATGCATGGACCTTTGAACCCGGGATATGGGAAGGTAGGGAGGTTGGTCGGATCTCGCCAGCAGGACAGGAGCTTACTTCCGCATCCTAATTAGTGGCGTCCAGGTTGCATTGGCGCACCTGAATGCAGATAGTGAACCAGGTTCGATGGATTTCCAGAGGTCTTCTATATGCTGTTCTGGAAGTCATTAGTGATGATGTTATGGCCGTGGTGGATGAATTCCAGAGGTGAAATAGTGGTCTCGAACTATTGAATAGAGCCCTGATTTTCATACTGCCCAAGGATGATGTGGCCACATGCATTTAGGATTTTAGGCCTATTTCTCTCTCGAACGAGGAATATCTCATCCTGGCTAAGGTACGTTCTTGCTAACCGGCTCCGACAAATGCTTCACTGTGTCATCTCTCCTTTATGATAGATATCATATGGCTTGTATCTCGAACCGTTTTGTGATGGATCGTTTGCTTATGTGTAACGAGATTGCTATAGATTAGAAGAGACACTGCACAAAGGACCTTATTTGGAAGGTTGACTTCACTAAGACTTATAACAGTGTTGATTTGAGATTTATTTAGTACACCATTAGGAAAAGGAGCTTCCCAGATATTTGGAAATCTTGTATGAAACAATTTATCACGACCATTTCATTCACAGTATTGGTGAATGGTAAGCATGAAGGTGACTATTTCTAGCCCCAGAGCGGGATTCGTTAGGGATGCCATCTTGTCCATCGTTATGAAGAAAGCCGTCTCTCTACAGGACATACTGCATGCTACACAAGTAATTACATCTCAATCCCTTTGCTGCAATACATCGACAACATGGTTTTCTTTATTGAAGGTAGATTACGTACGGCACATGGTATGTCTACTATAACAACAAACCTTTTCCCACATTAAGTAGGGTCGGTTACATGGATTCTTTGCCTCCATTCAGATTTATCTTGGGTCATTCTTGGGCTTAGATCAAGAAAACAAAGATCCCTTTGGATAGTCTCATTCCAACACTTCTTGGACCTACATCATCCTCTTTTAACCGGCTTAACATCCCAAAACTCGCAACTCCTAACCGGTGCATCAGTCGAACTCCTTTGTAAAATGGTCAAACCACCTTAAGAGGTTTTCTCGTGTCTTATCCTCGATAGGAGCTACATCAACTTTCCTTCTAATTGCATCATTCTGAATCTAGTCTTTATGTGTATGTCCACACATCCACCTTAGCATTTTCATTTATGTTGTTGCCATTATCTGCACATGTCTATGGTTTGCATGCCAACATTCAGATCCATAGAGCACAGCAGGTCTCATGGCTACTTTGTAAAACTTTGATTTTCAAAGGAATTTTCTTATCACATAGAACAATAGAGGCTCCTCTCCATTTTAGCCAACCTCTATTTATTGTATGAGTAATATCTCCATCAATTTCCACATCATGTTGCAAAATAGATCCCAAGTATCTAAAAGAATCTTTCTTCTGAATGTTATCGCCACCAATCTTCACCTCGATTCCTTTACCATTGCTTCCATCAAAAGTGCACTCCAAATATTCAGCCTTAACCCTACTTATACGAAATCCTTTAGTCTCTAAAGCATGTCTACAAACCTCTAGCTTCTCATTTACTCCATCTCTAGTATCATCAATCAACACAATATCATTAACGAATAACATACACCCAAGGTTTCTCATCCTGAGTGTGTCTAGTCAACTTGTCCGTAATTAAAGTAAAAATGAATGGACTCAAAGTTGAACCTTGATGCAGACCAATGTTGATGTCAAAATAGTCACTCTTCCCAGACTATATCCTTACACAAGATGAAGTCATATCATACATATCCTTTATGAGATTAATGTATAGAACATGTACATGTCTCTTCTCCAAAACTCCCCACAATATCTCTCGTGGGACAGAGTTATAAGCCTTTTCCAAATCATATGAAGATTCTTCCTTTTAGATCTATAATTCTTCATTGCTCTCCTCAGTAAGTAGGTGGCTTCAGTAGTTAATCGACCTGACACAAATCCGAATTGGTTTTCTTTTACTTTGGGAAATTGCCTCAACCTTCTTTCGATCATGCGTTCTCAAATTTTCATAGAATGACTCGTCAGCTTGATAGCTCTATAATTCGCATAATTTTGAATGACTCCATTGTTCTTATAAAGAGGCACCATGATGATTCTCCTCCATTCTTTGAGTATTTTTTTATTTCACCAAATAACATTGAATAATTTTGTAAGTCAAGTCAAATCACTCTCACCTAGAACTCTCCATACTTCTATAGGAATGTCATCATGTCCCGCCTTTCCTGAATTTCGTAACCTTCATATCCATCTCTACTTCCTTTGTATTCGTCTATAGCTTGCATGATTCAAGTAACTTCCACTGCTAGTTAGATCTCTCAAAGTGATCTCTTTATTTCCTTCTCTAATGAAAAGTTTATGGAAATATTGCTTCCATCTAGTCTCTATATCCTTCAAAGTAACAAGCATGTGTCCTCCCTCATCCTTAATGCATCTCACTTGAGAAAAGTCCTTGGCCTTTCTTTTTCTTGCTGCCCTCCTTAGAGTTGAGATTTTTGTCTACTACGCTAGATTTTAACTTAGCTTCGCTTACATCCTTCGTATATCTACTATGCTAGATTTATTTGGTGCTATCTCAGACATGTCAATCAACAAGAGAAAATCGTCATTTGTGTCATTTATCATCTCGCAGGAAGAGATTGTTGAGTATGGTAACATTTCACACCTCCATTTCCAGCTTCCTGCTATAATAGTTGGGTTTTTCTCTTACATATAAGCGACTTACAAAGGCTCAATGGATCTCCCTAACAGAGAAGTTGGAGTAGTAGCTGGTAGGTTAAAAGTCATCCACCCTTTCGAAGGGTGATAGACTTGTTATGCTTAACTCGATTTTGGCAGCTATCCCTATTTTCTTCTTATCTGGCATACCGATCCCGGTAGGTGTTCGACAACTGTTCGAGAAGATTATGCATCGATTCTTATGGGCCTGCGCAAATAAGGAAGGCCAATATTTTACACTGTTACATGGGATAAAATCATTATACCTAAACTTCATGGTGGTCTTGGTGTTAAGAAATTAAAAAAACTAATCAAGCTCTTCTCGTGAAGTGAGTTGTTTGGATCTGGGGAACTCATGATGAACTGCTTGTTAAGTTGTTGCAAGACATATACGATATTCATGAGCATGAGAGATGACGCAAAATTTATTTCATCACCTTAGGTGTTTTGGAGTAGGATTTATGAAGTGCTTATGATTTAAACATATTTTAGGCATGTATAGTGTTACTTTACGCTTATGTAAGGATGATTGGACATGTGATGGACTTCTATCTAATCGGTTTCCGAGACTATTTGCACTTGCTAATAATCAAAATGGTATTGTTGCTAGAGCTTGGGTGAATGGTGCGTGGTGCTCCTCATTCTCTTCGGCTGAACAGTGTATGGATGACTTCTTGGGGATGTTAAATGACCTTGTTTTTTGAAGCCAAATGTTAAATGACCTTGCGACATTGAAAGTCCCACTACTGGCATGGTTGAAAATGGACTGACAAAAGGTTCTCAATTACGAAGGTTTATCGCTTCCTTGCTTTGGGCTGCATACATGACACCACATCTGAAATGGACATCTATTGACTTATTTAACGCTCTTCCATCCCACCTAGTGCAAAGATATTTTTATGGCAAATGAAGAGTGACGGTATTATCATTAGGATAACTGGGGATAGATGGTTTCATTGGATAACTCGCTTTTCTCGCTTTGTGCACTTTCTTTGGAGGAAAGAGACCACATGTTCTTCTCACATCCTTATGCCACACAATTATGGAGCAGACTGGATATGCCTTGGTTGCGACCTGCTTCATCCGAAGAGTTCTGCAGTTCTATGCTCTAAGCTTGCTCTTTTGCACGTGATGATTGTTTGCATCCCTCTGTTCTTCTTTGGGTTATCTGGCTCTCTAGGACTAGGATAGTTTGCATCCCTCTGTTGTTCTTTGGGTTATCTGGCTCTCTAGGACTAGGATTGTGTTTCGTAGAAACGTTGCTATCAGTGTTGTCCCTGACATTTCATGGGCCCTAGGCACAAAAAAAAGGAGGCCCTTAAAATTTTTTTTAATAAGAGCAAATTGTGCATAGTGTGTTTACCATCAAGTATAAAATGAAACATTCTATTTTTGGGGAACAATCAACCCTTATATAATCTCATTAAAAATTACTGGATACGGATATCTGTATTCGACTACTAATCGAATATGGATCGAATATGGATATGTGTTGTAAAAATTTTCCAAATACGTATGTAGATATGGTGATGGCTTAAATATATGGATTCAGATCCGGATATCCGAATACAACATTTAATATTGTTTTATATATTAGTTAATGTAATATACGCCACAACACCATGTATTTATTAGCATTATATATAATATAATATAATATAATAATGGTATCAATAAACTTCCGTTTGTTTGGGAATGTGCACTAACAATAGTTACGAAACCCTACCCTCCCTTTTGCTTCCAGGCAAGAACACATGCTATTTCAACGCTGTCTCTTGTCATGATGCAACTTATTTATATTTCATTGTCATTTTTTTAAAATCATTTTGAACTTTGATAGAAATTCAATTTGTATTCGTATGTTGTCTTTATTCTATCCGTATTCGGATTCTATGTTTATTGGATCCATATTTGGATTCACTCTTTATTTGATTCATATTCGGATTGGTTCTTTATTCGATCCACATTCGGATCCACTCTTTATTTCATATGTACTCGGATTCGAATTCGTATCGGTATTTCTAAGGATATGATTTCCTTAATGCATATCCAAATCATATCCATATCGGTATTCGATGGAGGTAAAATGAATATGATATAGAAATAGGCATATCCGATCTATATCATATTTGTTTTCATCCTTAATTTATAGGGGCTTATTTTTTAGTAAGTTGTTTCACCGACAAATTCTATTTTATTCTTCACCTAAAAATCATATTACATGCAAACTAG
Source organism: Ottelia alismoides (assembly GCA_037367405.1). Lineage (NCBI taxonomy): Eukaryota > Viridiplantae > Streptophyta > Magnoliopsida > Alismatales > Hydrocharitaceae > Ottelia > Ottelia alismoides. The sequence continues at coordinate 73,562 of JAZKJV010003526.1, forward strand.
GCCCCTAACAAAATGGGTCATGGGCAATTGCACTTCAAAACAATGCCCAGGACCGGCCCTGGTTGCTATGTGCAGAACATGTTGAGTCGTATCAGATCGTTGTGTGAGGTATAGTCTACGTAATCACTCACTATTACTATTTTTAAAAATTTCAAGTAGGCAGTGACTCAGCTCACACCCCTTTTCTACTAAAAATGAAATATTTAGTTAACTTATGAAATATTTGAAAGTAGCATTTTCTAAGTTTAGATAAAAGTTTGTCCTTAACAATCCACGCATTTACTTCCAAAAGAGTAATCGGATCCTAACAAGATCAAGGAATCCAAGCAACATGTATCCCTCGACGTAATTGTAGTTAGGTTTATAAGCACGACCCTCTTATTATTGAAAAGTAAAGCCCCTTGCTCGCAATGGTCTTGTTACGTTTTAATAAGATGTTTATATAATATGTACCATACTTTAATAAGATTTATACACCATGATCTGTTTACATTGGGAGGATGTATATAAGCTTTAAGATCATTGCAGACATTCATTTGTAAACTAAGATATACGATAACATACTCAATCTATGTATCCCGGGTTTCTTATACGATGAAGAGGATGCATCAAAGAAACAATAAAAAATCTCTTTTAAAAAGGAGCAAAGTTTTATTAGTCAAAAACGTGGGAAACACTCCGTAGGCGTCCGTTCCAGGCTTTTATTAAGAGAGAAGTGTTACAAAAAAAACTTATAGCATCCAGGTCTTAAGGAGAGATCTGGCTACACTTACAACATTTTCAACATAAAATCTATGTGAACTAAAAATTAGCCCATTACGAGAAAGCTAAATCGTCCAGATCACCGAGATTGGATGCAACAACCCTGCCATTGCACTGAACTGGTTAGCAACCAAGAAGGTCCAAAAGTTTTTATGGGAAGAAAGGTCCACTCATGAAATGCTCACCCCGAAAGTTTAAGCCCAAAACTTTTCAGAAAGGTAACAAAGATAGATAGAATTTACAATAAAATTCAGTGAAGTTAGGAAAAATCTAGGAAATTTACTAAGGACTTTCCACAATTCTCGAAGAAATTCAATGGTGGAAGAAGAACTTTGAGAAATAAAAAAATATATACGGTTCCAATATCGGCGAGCTATTGAAAACAAAATTGTGTCGCAATTCAGTGAAATTAGATGTTTGCACTCCACCAGCAGGCTCTCATATTCCTCAATGGAACAAAGCCATACATGAGGAGATTGAGGCTCTTCTTTTGCAAGGTACATGTGTTGGAGTATATGCGTCATGTGTAGATGGGTGGTTGGATCCCTTCAGGGTCCAATTACCACATCCAGTGGTTTAGTACCACATCTACTAGTTGCAAGATTTGGAGAGTCAGTGAGGGCTATATAAGAAGCTCCACACCCATTGTATCAGATTAGAAAAGTTACTGAAAACACCAGCTCTTTGATTCATTTTCTCATGGTTTCATTCGCTCCTCGCGGAGTAGGGTTCCACGTAAAATCATGATGTTCTTCCTTTTGTTTATTCTATTTCTCTGATATTACGCTTCCGCATTCTCGATTTTCTAACATGGTATCAAAGTGGGTTCGATTCTCAAGGAATTGTATGTTTTTTATTTAGTCGAGATTCGGTTCTTGGTTATTCGTTCTTGATTCAACAACTTGCCCACGTTCATGATCAACAAGAGTTATAGGTTCAATCTCTGGAACCCTAACTTGCTCTGGAGTCCAGCCGTCAAATGCAAGTAGGGTTTCGTGGAGAAACCCTATATCTGGTTTCATGAGGTGGCAACAACAAAAGAATATGAGAAGGCGATGCTCCATCTCCAGCGGGACTCCTCCTCTCACGCCAATCCATTTCCTCTCCCATATTGGAGAGGAGATGTTGGAGTATATGTCATGCAACCTCCCTTTTCCAACATCTCACGGCAGTGCAATCCTTTTCCTCCGAGCAACGCCGCACATCGCACCTCCTCTCCACGCACATCAGTTTGTGTAGCTTCCATCGCCAGCATATCTCCAACGATGCACAACCATCCCAATCATTTCGCGTGATGGCATAACTTCCAAGAGATACCTCCAGTGCCGCAACATTTCCAATGACCTCCACAGCGATACAGCACCTCCTAGCGCGTACCTCAGGCTGAGGATCTCAGCCAAAAAAGAAGACGAGGTGGTGCTACTGCACCACCAGTCGAAGGAGGTGGAGAAGCACCCATGCGGTGACGACCCCTTGCTCATCATCTTCGCAAAGATGTCATATCAGTGGCGGTTCTCCAGATCTCACGTGTGCACGTGCCTCTAGGAGGAAACACTCTGATGTCTCATCCTCTACGCATCATCCTCCAGGCACCGCCTTCCGATCTCCCTATGCGGCGACTTTTTTCGTGAGAAGGGTTCATGAGAACCCTAATTGAGGCATCTTTTCTGAGGAGTTCCCCAATTAGAAATCCTAAATAGAAGATTTGCATATTTTGGGCTCAATTTGGGTAATTGGGCCATTGGGCCCAAAAGCACAACTCTCTTTCTCTCTCTTTTAATGTGACAGCCCAATTAGGTAGTGAGTTTAAAAAAAGGCACGTACATAAAGAGAGAGAGGAGAGGAGAAAAGCCGCAAACAAAGAGGAAAATTTTTGTGAGAAGAAAACCTTAAAAAATTAGAATGACTCATTACCAAAAAATATTATTCCAAATTTCACGAAATTTCGATGAAATTTCGGTGAAATTTCGGTTTTGACACCTTACCAAAACTGAAATCGATATCTTAATATATACCCTTCCTTCACAAATCTAGGCCGATTTTGGTCGAAATTGGCGAAATTACGTCGAAATTTCGACGAAATTTTGAAATTGTCTCGTTATTTCAGCATCTTGAATCGAAATTTAAAACCTTTCCAGAAAAAGAGGGGAGAGATCTATTAAAAAAAGGAAATAGCCGAGAAATTCATTTGAGTTTGTGTTTCTCCATCTTTTTGTCTTCTCCCAACTTGGTCGATGTCATCTATTCTGAACAGTATGGGAAAAAGGGATAGTATTGTGTAGAGTTTTGTTGTTCAGAATTAGAGTCTACAATTCAGATCCAGAGTCGGCGTTCAGATTGGTTCTGAGTCTACAGTTTGATGCGCACATATGATCCACAGGAACTCCAAAGTAGAAATCTCATTCTCTATGTTATTGTGGGTTAGGATTTTCATGTGGTTTCATAGGGACTTCAAAGTAGAGATCTCATTCTCTGAGCTAATTTGGGAGAGACCCAGTTCTCTGATGAAGAGACTTTCAGACTCCATTCTTCGATGATTGTGGACTCTGATGAAGATGTTTCCTTTTTTTCAATTCAGCCCTTCAGAGAGACGGAGCAATTGCATGTTAGAGCTCTTCAGGTGGAGACTCGTTTCAGTTTCAGTGATTCTGACAGACGCAGTACAAGCACGACATGAGAAGCAACATCCTCGACAACAACCGACAATAGAGTAGGTGTTGAGTTGATATTGTCTGTAGTGTCTTGTATTGTGAGTATGAGATTTCGGTCTATATGTCCAAACTAAGCATTGCATGCTCCAGCTTGAGGTGGAGTGTTGGAGTATATATGCCACGTGTAGAGGGGTAATTGGATCCCTCCGAGGTCCAATTACCCCATTCGGTGGTTTAGTCCTACGTCTACTAGTTGTTACTTAAAGAGTCGGTGAGGGCTATATGAGAAGCCACACACCCATTATATCATATGAGAAAAGTTAATGAAAACATCATCCCTTTGAGGCATTCTCCTATGATTTCATCCCGCTCTTCACGGAGTAGACTTGTAGAGATATTTCTATGTACTTTGAGTATCGATTCCTTATTATTATTTATATCTATTTTAGTAATTTATCCATAGGTCTCTCCTCTATATAAGAGAGACTAGGGTTCACCGGATAAATATTTCTTCTATTTTTCCCAACATGGTATCAGAGCCACGATCCTAGTCTGGTGCTCCGTACCCTAACCCTACCACACCCGCTGCCTCTCTCTTCTCTCCAAGGTTACCCCCCACCCCCCTGTTAGCAATGTGAGCCCCGGGCGAACCATTTCTATAATAAATGTTATTGTAATGAATAAATTATCAATGAAAGTTATTGATTATTTTTCACTCCCTTTCTGAGATTAATGAATGAATGCACTATAGGGTCCCTCTGTACAATAAGGGTTATGTACCATGGCCAACTTGATGATCATACAGTTGTTGATTCATTGGATGGATCATAGAGGCTGATGCTTGGATGAATATCTAAGGAGTTAGATAGAGGACTCATCAAGCATCATCAAATGATCATTAAGTGATGATCTCCAGTCTGAGTAGGAGATGGCAATCCTATCTCATATGACTGATATCTGACTGACCTCTTGATGCGGGTCCTCTGCATGGGAATGATGATTCAGAGGTGTCAGGTTAGTTAAGTCAATGGGTTGACTTGACGAGATCGAGATAACCAAAGACCTACGTTGAATACTGTCACAACATAGGCATGCATCCTCTGACTAGAGACAGATGTATTGCTATATGTCTGAGTATGTACATTTGGCAGACCAATAGGTTGATGACCTAATCAAGGTCTATATACCGGCGAGCTGGTGTGCATGTAAGGACATATGAGTAATACGATCTCTCAAAGGGATCATACAGGTTCACCTGTGAACCGGGAGACATGAGCTCACTCATGAGGTATTGGGACTGAACAAATTCCATGCATGGTCGTCATGCTTTGGAAGCATGACATGAATTTGAAGGTAAGATATATGCTTTGTGAGAGCATATGATCTATACCAAATCCCAATGACCAAGATTGAGAAACTTAATGATCTAACCCTGAAGATGACAGTGTAAAAGTGATCTTTATCTTCAGGATGATCATAGGTCTTCCAGTATGTAGGATGTGCAGGTATTAGGAATACCTGAAGGGTGATTTGATCATATACGATTGTATAACCATGACGCTTCCATTCCGAGGGAGTGATGAAACAGGTTTGGATTTTAGTGACTCCTCTCATTAGAGAAGTGACCTAATCTTAGTCCATGAACTGGACATTGATCTGAATGAGATTCAGATGCAATGAGAAGATTAAGTCTACGGTCTTGATTTGATCAAGCATCAGTGGGAGGTCCATAGGATCTGGATTTGAGATACGATCTCAACATCCAAGTCACTATACGTGGAACAATACAATCGCCCTGTCCTTATCTCCAAGTATCTGAGGAGAAATAGCATTGTTCTTAAATGGTTTAAGAACAATTCCATAAGATCTAAGCAAAGAGAATTAGATAATTAAAAGTGTTTTAATTATCATGATGTATGAGAAATTATCCAATATGATTAAATGTGATTTAATTAGTTTGGATAAGAATAATGTGGATAGAGATATCCAATTATTCATAATATATTATAAATATGATTTATAATGTATTAGAGAGAGTTAATTATAATTTATACGTGTTGATTAATTATGATGTATATTGGATACACATTGTGTAATTAATTAACAATATGAATTACATGTTGTTTTGGGTTGTGAATATGATTCACAATTTTTCCATGGCAAGATTGCAATATTCTCAAAGATAATTGTGAATTATTTTTGAGAAATAAAACCCAAATAAATTTATTGCAAATAAATAAGAGAGATTTCATGGAGATATGCAATCTCATGGATTTCCATGATATTGCAATCTCCATGCAATCTCATGGACGGCACACCACTCCTAATTGGAGTGGGTGTGCGCCCAATTGGAAGGCACATGGAGATGAAATCTCCATGTGTCTTCTCTCCTTATTTGTTGGGTTAATTTAGGAGTAAATTATATTTGATTTTGTCAAATATATTTTAACCTAAATTTGTTGCTTTTGACAACAACAATCTCAGCCATTGGATGAACATAAATCAATCTCATCCATTGATTTTATGTGTCCCATGGATTGAGATCCATGGATCCCAAAACCCTATAAATAGAGAGGCATACTTGGCTCTCTCCTTACACATGCTATTGTAGCACAAACTCTCTCTCTCTCTTTCTCATACACGACAGCTCTCTCTCTCTCTCCCTCTCTTCTTGGTGGCCGTCCACCTTGGTGGAGAGATTCGTCGACGCCCGCGCCATCGTGCTGCCGCTTCGACTCTTTGCGGTTTCTTTGTCTTCTTGGAGTGCTTCACTCACGAAGGAGACGCTTGATCTCGTGCGACGAGATCAGGAGCAACCGCGCTTGGATCAACTTGGATTGCGAGGACACCGCGACTCATCTCCGCGCTCGCAAGCCGTTACTCCGACGATCGGACTTGGGACAGGAGGTCTCTTTTCGTAGAGACTTGATCAACCACGCTTCAAGAGGTATTGCATTATACTTGCTGTGGTTATAGATGAAACGATTTGAGAATAGTTCTCGGATCATGTGGTTTCATCGGTTTAAAAAATTTTAAATTCCGCTGCACCGAACAACTAGTACGACTAGTCGTTCTTCGTCGTATTCGATACGACGATCACGCTTCCGTGATGCGCTTGAGGATTTCTCCATATCCTTCAAGTGGTATCAGAGCCTTAGGTCGACGATTTCGAATATGATTCGAAAAACCGAGGACGACTTGGGTTCGTTTAGGTCGCGAAAGTTTTCATCGCATTTGATTTCGCAGATCTGTATTATAAATAAATTCGGCACTGTTTAAATTGTTTAAACACGAATTTAATACTTGGATTTTGTTCCCCATTAAATAAGGAAACCATAGAAACTGAGTTTGCGTAAATCGGATTTCGTATGCTCTAGTTATGGTTGTTTTAATGGACATGTATGCACTGTTGCGGGAACAATAGATTTTAACATGATTAAAGAGTTAATTACTGTTATCATCTGCCTCGAAATGCGTGAAAATCCACTTAGGTTCTGTTGTAAATCAAGTTAGCAATCTATGAAAATTGAGTTTGCTTAATTTGGATTTAAATTGATTGAGATATGCCAATTTTAGTGAATAGGGGTCATTACTGAAATTGCATTCCTAATCTAGAACCAAGTGGTTGTCAATTAGAGAAATTAAATTGTTAATTTCGTGAAATAATCTTGAATAATATTTGTGAAATATTGAGACATGATTATTTGCCTAACTGACATGGCCCCAACCAATTAATTGATTAAGATGTGATCTAAATCATAAATTGGAAACAACAATCTTCAAACTTGATGCTTGAATAGGATTTGGGAATTTGTCTAGCAAATTTCCTTATAATCAAAAATGTTTTGATTATTACTATATGGTACAATTTCGGTTGAAAAACCGATGATCATCTCAAGTACAAATTAATCGATTTGGCATTATCCTTTCCCGAGGCGGATATGGTGCCTAGTCGGAGAGCATTGGGGTTGCGGGTTGCAACGTATGTGGTCCGTCCCACTCTCGTCGGTGTTGGCCATGACAGCGGGTAGGGCCGGGATAATGTCCGAGGGATTAAGATGTATTTTTCTAATTATTAATATTCGAATTAATACGTATTTTGAGATATTACCATATATGTATTCAAGTAAAATAATCAAGTTTGATTGATTGAATTGGATTGATAATTAATTTAATATGATTAAATTGATTATGTCCAATTGAAATACTCTAATATAATTAGAGTTATTAATTCCCTTGGAAGAATTAATTATGTGAATGTGATTCATAATAATTAATTAAAATTTGAATATGATATGGAGGATCACATAAGTGACATCCATGGTCTCCCGTCAAGGCGAAGAGTTCCGTCGCCAGACATCGTATGAAGGAGACGCCTGTACGAAGTGACAGCTCCTGCATACGATCCGTTTGGATCGGGCTCGTCGCTTCTCGAAAGAGTAAGGACGTATGCGTAGTGACCCCAATATCGGGTCCTCATATTATTGGGGCGATATTGGATTGCGCATAGCGAGTTGTATTCCTGTTGACGGTTGGTTCAATTAATAACGGGTCAACATCGCCTTAGGGGTGGTGGGCCCGGGTATTAAAGACCGAATTGGGAAATGCAAGTTGGACTTGCAATGCGGAATGTGTTCCCGCTTCTCTTTATTGGAGTCATAGGTTCTCATATTATTGGGATATAACAAAGATAAGGAGGAGATCCCAGTTCTTGCTTGAGATATATTGGTAAGTATATCTCTTACTTTGAAAGTGAATAAGGGAATAAACTTTCAAGGTTGACATAGCAAGAACAATTTGATTTAAAATGCCTTAATCAAATATTATAAATTTGAATATATAATTTTTATATTCTAATATAGTGCATTCTTAATTTCAGAAAATGAAGTCTTTGAACCCACTTAGTAGGCTTCTTGAGGTCAACCAATTGACCGACCCAAATTACTCGGATTGGATCCGAAATTTGGAGCTTGTTCTCTCTGCTGAGCGCATAAGTTATGTGCTATCCGAGGACAAGCATGAGAACCCTAAGTCCAAGGAAGAAAAAGCATTTAATGACAAGTATGATGAAGATCATGTCTTGGATAGGTGCTATATCCTAGGTTCTCTCTCCAATGTTCTGCAGAAGCAACATGTGGAGATGAATACCTGTCAGGAAATAATGCAGAATCTTAAGGATATGTTTGGTGACATTAACCGCACTCAGCGGTACAATGTTATGAAAGACCTCATTCGCTGTAGAATGAAGGAAGGGACTTCGGTCCGTGAACATGTACTCAAAATGTTTGGGTACTTGTCGGAGCTGGAGACTCTTGGGGCAACGATAGATACAGACATGCAAGCTGACTTCATTCTGCTATCATTGCCCAAGTCTTTCAATAACTTTGTGGTGTCATTCCACATGAATAAATTGGAATTGACAAGTGCTGCTCTCCTTGCTGCATTAAAGTCCGCAGAGGACGTGATGAAGAAGGATGGTCCCAGTGGCAGTGCAATGGTTGCACAGGTCAAAGGGAAGCGCGGTCGGAAGCATGGTTCTCGGAAGGGCCCGGCCCAGAAGAGAAAGAAGAAGGGACAAAGTGTTGCCTCTTCTTCTAATGCATCCACTCTCATGGCGTCGAAGAAAACCGACGTCTGTCACCACTGCAAGAAGCGGGGGCACTGGAAGCGTAACTGCCCAGATTACCTGAAGTCCTCAGACAAAGGTAAAGCTCCAGCAGGTATAAAATCTACTTTCATCATTGAAACTAGCTTTCTCGTCGGACGAGAAGGAAGTTGGGTTGTAGATTCTGGTGCTTCTGTTCATGTATGCAATTTGTTGCATTTGTTTCAGGAAACTAGAAGTCTTGAGGAAGGGGAGATAGTCATCCAGATGGGATCTGATGCAAGTGTTACAGCAGTCGCCGTCGGGACATGCAGACTATCATTATCTAGTGGAAGAGTCCTAGTACTTAAAGAGTGTCTTTGTGTACCTGAAGTTAGAAGGAATCTGATATCTGTATCTAAGCTAGTTAGAAGTGGATATTCGTTCCTGTTCTGTAATAAATTAGTCATAAATCATTATGATAAATATATTGCAGAAGGTGTTTTAACTTCTGGAGGACTCTATGAATTGTGCATTAATGAGAATGTCATGAATGTTACAACCACTAATAAAAACCCTAAGAGATCCAGGGAGAATAAAAATCATTCAAATATGATTTGGCATCAAAGGCTTGGTCATTTGTCTGTTAATAGGATCAACAGATTGATAAAGGATGGACCTTTAGATTTCCTACAGGTTCAATCTTTGCCTATCTGCGAACATTGTATTCGAGGTAAAATGACTAGGATGCCTTTCCGTAACAAGGTTACAAGATGCGAAGGTATTATTGACCTAATACATACCGATGTATGTGGTCCCTTCAGTACCGCGACTCGAAATGGATACCGATATTATTTGACATTTATCGATGACCATTCGCGATACGGGTTTATCTTCCTATTACGTCACAAGTCTGAAACCTTTGAAAAGTTCAAAGAGTTCAAGGCTTTGGTTGAGAACCAAACCGATAGGAAGATTAAACGGATTCGATCTGATCGAGGTGTCGAGTACCTATCAGATGAATTCAAGGAATACCTTAAGGAGAATGGAATTGTTTCAAATCTCACTCCTCCTGGAACTCCCCAACTTAATGGTGTTGCTGAAAGACGCAATAGGACCATCATGGACATGGTCCGTTCAATGATGAGCAAAGCACATTTACCTCTTAGTTTCTGGGGATATGCAGTAGAGACTGCAATATATATCCTGAATAAGATTCCTAGCAAATCTGTACCTAAGACTCCTCATGAGCTATGGTATGCAACCAAACCTAGTGTCAATCACTTAAGGGTTTGGGGTTGCTTGGTCCATGCGAAGAACGTGGACGCAAGTAAGCTGGAATCTCGCACTCGTGAGTGTTACTTCATTGGGTATGTTAAAGATGGTATTGGATACCAGCTTTATGACCCTGAGACCCAAAAGGTTTTTGTCTCTAGAGATGTAAAGTTTCTGGAGGATGATTTCCTTAAAGGTCAAGATAAAAGTGAAGTAGAGGAACTCATTGAATCCCAAGAGGATTCTGAGCTCCCCAGACCAGAAACTGAAGAAGTAAATAAAGATGAAACACCCATACCTCTTCAAAGGAGTTCGAGGGTGGTTGCACCACCTGAAAGGTATGGATTCCATGTGTCAGGTGAAACTGACATTGATCCTACTTCATTTGATGAAGCACTCGCGGATCAAGACATGGATAGATGGATGCTAGCAATGAAGTCAGAAATTGACTCCATGCATAAGAATGGTGTATGGACCCTAGAGGATCCACCTAAAGGGGTAAAACCCATTGGGTGTAAATGGATCTTCAAAAGAAAGAGGGGACCTGATGAGAAAGTAGAGACTTTCAAGGCACGGCTCGTAGCCAAGGACTACACACAGAGAGAAGGCATCGATTATGATGAGACATTCTCTCCTGTGGCTATGCTTAAATCCATCCGGACATTGCTAGCTATAGCTGCATATCTTGACTACGACATCTGGCAGATGGACGTCAAGATGGCTTTCCTCAATGGATACCTCGAGGAGGATATCTACATGGAGCAGCCCCAGGGCTTCATGACTGAGGATGGTAAAGTATGCAAGCTGAAGAAATCCATCTATGGGCTCAAGCAAGCTTCTCTTAGTTGGAACATCAGATTTGACGAAACCATAAAGAGTTATGATTTTGTGCAGAATCCTGATGAACCTTGTGTATACAAGAAGCTTAGTGGGAGTGCCGTTGTGTTCATCGTGCTTTATGTAGATGACATTCTTATCATTGGGAATGATACAGGGATGATGACCAGTGTAAAGATTTGGTTGTCCCATACCTTTGAGATGAAAGATCTTGGAGAAGCCTCTTACATCTTAGGCCTGAAGCTGTTCAGAAACCGAGAAAAGAGAATTTTGGGATTATCACAACATGGATACATTAAGAAGATTCTTGAACGATTCCGTATGGATAGTTCTAAGAAAGGATTCCTACCCTTAAGACATGGTATCCACCTGTCTAAAGGAATGGCTCCTCAAACTGTTGAGGAAAAGAAGGCCATGACTGGATGTCCTTATGCATCAGCCGTAGGAAGCTTAATGTATGCCATGATGTGCACTAGGCCAGATATCTGCCATGCAGTGGGAGTGGTAAGTCGTTACCAATCCTGCTATGGAGAACAACACTGGAATGCAGTAAAGAACATATTCAAATATCTAAGACGGACGCAAAATTACATCTTGGTCTATGGAGATGGTGATCTCCAAGTCTTGGGATATACAGATTCTGACTTCCAATCGGATGTAGATGATCGAAAGTCGACATCGGGGTTCGTATTCTTGTTGAATGGTGGTGCTATGAGCTGGAGAAGCAAGAAGCAGGACACTACTGCAGATTCAACAACAGAAGCCGAATACATTGCCGCATCGGATGCTGCAAAGGAGGCGGTGTGGTTGCGCAAGTTCGTGCTGGAGCTTGGCGTAGTTTCCTCTGATACTCCCATCCCGTTACTCTGCGATAACACGGGAGCCATTGCCCAGGTAAAGGAACCCAGATGGCATCAAAAGAGCAAGCACGTGGAAAGGAAATACCACATCATTCGGGAGATACAAAAGCGTGGTGACATCATCATCACCAAGGTGGCCTCTGCCGACAACGTTGCTGATCCTCTTACCAAACCTCTGACACAGAAGGTTTTCGACCAGCATGTAATGAGTATGGGTTTAAAGATTGTACCAGAATGGTTCTGAGGGCTAGTGGGAGATTGTTAGCAATGTGAGCCCCGGGCGAACCATTTCTACAATAAATGTTATTGTAATGAATAAATTATCAATGAAAGTTATTGATTATTTTTCACTCCCTTTCTGAGATTAATGAATGAATGCACTATAGGGTCCCTCTGTACAATAAGGGTTATGTACCATGGCCAACTTGATGATCATACAGTTGTTGATTCATTGGATGGATTATAGAGGCTGATGCTTGGATGAATATCTAAGGAGTTAGATAGAGGACTCATCAAGCATCATCAAATGATCATTAAGTGATGATCTCCAGTCTGAGTAGGAGATGGCAATCCTATCTCATATGACTGATATCTGACTGACCTCTTGATGCAGGTCCTCTGCATGGGAATGATGATTCAGAGGTGTCAGGTTAGTTAAGTCAATGGGTTGACTTGACGAGATCGAGATAACCAAAGACCTACGTTGAATACTGTCACAACATAGGCATGCATCCTCTGACTAGAGACAGATGTATTGCTATATGTCTGAGTATGTACATTTGGCAGACCAATAGGTTGATGACATAATCAAGGTCTATATACCGGCGAGCTGGTGTGCATGTAAGGACATATGAGTAATACGATCTCTCAAAGGGATCATACAGGTTCACCTGTGAACCGGGAGACATGAGCTCACTCATGAGGTATTGGGACTGAACAAATTCCATGCATGGTCGTCATGCTTTGGAAGCATGACATGAATTTGAAGGTAAGATATATGCTTTGTGAGAGCATATGATCTATACCAAATCCCAATGACCAAGATTGAGAAACTTAATGATCTAACCCTGAAGATGACAGTGTAAAAGTGATCTTTATCTTCAGGATGATCATAGGTCTTCCAGTATGTAGGATGTGCAGGTATTAGGAATACTTGAAGGGTGATTTGATCATATACAATTGTATAACCATGACGCTTCCATTCCGAGGGAGTGATGAAACAGGTTTGGATTTTAGTGACTCCTCTCATTAGAGAAGTGACCTAATCTTAGTCCATGAACTGGACATTGATTTGAATGAGATTCAGATGCAATGAGAAGATTAAGTCTACGGTCTTGATTTGATCAAGCATCAGTGGGAGGTCCATAGGATCTGGATTTGAGATACGATCTCAACATCCAAGTCACTATACGTGGAACAATACAATCGCCCTGTCCTTATCTCCAAGTATCTGAGGAGAAATAGCATTGTTCTTAAATGGTTTAAGAACAATTCCATAAGATCTAAGCAAAGAGAATTTGATAATTAAAAGTGTTTTAGTTATCATGATGTATGAGAAATTATCCAATATGATTAAATGTGATTTAATTAGTTTGGATAAGAATAATGTGGATAGAGATATCCAATTATTCATAATATATTATAAATATGATTTATAATGTATTAGAGAGAGTTAATTATAATTTATATGTGTTGATTAATTATGATGTGTATTGGATACACATTGTGTAATTAATTAACAATATGAATTACATGTTGTTTTGGGTTGTGAATATGATTCACAATTTTTCCATGGCAAGATTGCAATATTCTCAAAGATAATTGTGAATTATTTTTGAGAAATAAAATCCAAATAAATTTGTTGCAAATAAATAAGAGAGATTTCATGGAGATATGCAATCTCATGGATTTCCATGAGATTGCAATCTCCATGCAATCTCATGGACGGCACACCACTCCTAATTGGAGTGGGTGTGCGCCCAATTGGAAGGCACATGGAGATGAAATCTCCATGTGTCTTCTCTCCTTATTTGTTGGGTTAATTTAGGAGTAAATTATATTTGATTTTGTCAAATATATTTTAACCTAAATTTGTTGCTTTTGACAACAACAATCTCAGCCATTGGATGAACATAAATCAATCTCATCCATTGATTTTATGTGTCCCATGGATTGAGATCCATGGATCCCAAAACCCTATAAATAGAGAGGCATACTTGGCTCTCTCCTTACACATGCTATTGTAGCACAAACTCTCTCTCTCTTTCTCATACACGACAGCTCTCTCTCTCCCTCTCTTCTTGGTGGCCGTCCACCTTGGTGGAGAGATTCGTCGACGCCCGCGCCATCGTGCTGCCGCTTCGACTCTTTGCGGTTTCTTTGTCTTCTTGGAGTGCTTCACTCACGAAGGAGACGTTTGATCTCGTGCGACGAGATCAGGAGCAACCGTGCTTGGATCAACTTGGATTGCGAGGACACCGCGACTCATCTCCGCGCTCGCAAGCCGTTACTCCGACGATCGGACTTGAGACAGGAGGTCTCTTTTCGTAGAGACTTGATCAACCACGCTTCAAGAGGTATTGCATTATACTTGCTGTGGTTATAGATGAAACGATTTGAGAATGGTTCTCGGATCATGTGGTTTCATCGGTTTAAAAAATTTTAAATTCCGCTGCACCGAACAACTAGTACGACTAGTCGTTCTTCGTCGTATTCGATACGACGATCACGCTTCCGTGATGCGCTTGAGGATTTCTCCATATCCTTCACCCCCGCCGTCGGCCCCAGCCCATCTCACTGTCGCCCAACAACACTGTCGTCGCCTGCCCCTGTGGACGCTACCACTGATGTCGTACCTCCTTAGCGGTCGGCTGCCTCCATTCCGCTCTGTTGTTGGCCTTCTGTTGGGCTAATGGATTTGAATGTATAAGTCTACATATGCATTCAAATCCACACATGTCTGTGTAGACATTCATACATTAGTCTATATTAATCCTCTTCCGGCAACATGTCAGAAAACAAAGTCGATGTCCCCGCTACAATCGCTTTTCGAGGTCCAACGTCTATTGTCAAGATCAAGGCCTCAAAGTCCGGATTTCGATTTCATTTCGATAAGCCCAGAAAAGGAATTTTGGTGAAATTTCAGTGAAATGGTCGGAAATTGCGGAAATAACTTGAAAACTCTCTTTTTTTCAAATTTAAGATTTCCAATGGCGTTTAATCTATAAAAGAGATAGAAATACAAGTTTTTTAGTTAAAGTAAGACGTTATAATGATAAGTGCCTTAAATAATGGTCTCGATTACCATATCTGTGACTGTCCAGAGTGAAATTTCAGTATAGAAAATTAAATTTTGGCATACAATTTTTCTGTCAATTATCAAAAGAACAATAGTACTTTTATTATAGAGAATGCATAGATAATTTTAAAATTGAAATAATAAATGTCATAATACAAGTTTACAAGTTCACATGATACACCAATCACATAGTATGTCTGCACTTACTAATACTAACTTCTAAGTTACTAGTATTACATTCTTATTTGGGATGAGAATGAGATTCGACCGAACCACAAATTCCTTGGTGGATCTATGTACTCTTTTTGATTCCTTCCTTGGTGGAATGGATGGAGATAGATATTAGTTGAAGGGATTCATTCTGGCCAAATGCATTGGGCTACTAGATAATAAGTAATAATTTGTGTCTAGATTATGATTTCGGGTTAAATAATAAGGTACTCCATGCTAAAATGAATTTCTATGCTGATTAAATAGCCTTCTGAAGAACAGTAGAAAGATTAGTTCTTTCCTTGTAAATGGACCATATAACACTCTCAATGCTTGTTTGGCCTTTTTATTCAATATGCATGGAATTTGCACCAATGGTCAAGAGACAATTAGAATAATGTTGGTTTATTAGCATGTGTTAGTCGTGAGATGCCCAATAAACTGACAGTTTTTTAATGCAAAGATAATAGGATGGTTATCTGAAGTTAACAGTGAAATGGTAAAAAACATATTTGGCTCTCCAAGATGGCCTAGCCAAATATAACGAGATGGTTATATAAATATTTTGAACTCTGAAGATTCTGAAGTTAGCATTCAAAGATGAAAAAAACACATTTGGCATCTCCAAATATGTTAAAAAAAGATGTGTTATTGGAAAAAAAGATGGTAAAATACCCATCTTTCTTGGAATTTGGAAACTTGGCTATTCGAGACTTAAGTTGGATTGTAAACTTGTGAGATGGAATGAGAACGTATAAATTATATTTATAAGGTTTAAAGAGGACCCCTAATGATCTTATTTTATTAAAATGGTAGTTGGAATAGTGGCCTATAGTGCAATGGTGGTTGAAATAGTGACTTGAAATTTCAGTTAGTGGCCAAATATTGCCATATGAATAACAATTAGTGGTCTAGGCATGACATATAGTGACCTAAAACGATTTCAGTCAAAATGGGCCGAAATTTCTTTTATTTCCACCAAAATCTGACCGAGATCTGGGAAATCTGTGAATAAAATGGATCGAAATGGACCAAAACGACCGAAATGACCGAAATTCAGTCGAAATTTCAGCCAAAATCCTGGAAAGCAACATTATATATAGTTTCGATATCGGTATCGTCACGAAACTGAATTTCGACCGAATTTCTAAGGCCATGGTCAAGATGGACGAGACGAACTATGCACTCTGGGCTATGCAATTCATGAGCCTTATGAAGTTGAATGGTAAGAAGCATATTCTTACTGAGGAGGAATCTGTGGAAAAAACCGAGGTTAACACCTCGTGGGAGGCAGATGATGCATATGTCAAAGTTTGGCTTTTAAGGACATTGACAATAGAGATTGTCAATGATGTGCTACATCAGCCCACTGCTAAGTGATTTGTGACATCCTCGCAGCAACTTATTCTCAGGCAAGGAACGGAACCAAGATCCTTCAACTTCAGTACGACATATTCGCCATCAAGTAGAACAGTCGGCCTCTCCATTCGTTGTATACATCCTTGCGCGGGATGTTTGAGAAGCTCCACAGCTTCATGTCGCTCACGACTACCCCAGAGCAGCATAAGACATATAAGAATGCAAATGTGGTTGGTGTACTCCTAGCAGCCATGGATCCTGAAAATGATGTTACTCGCTCTCAGATTCTCGCGGATGCTACTATTCCTCCCATGGAGGAGGCTTTCCGCAAGCTTAGCAAGATTACTATTCCATCCACTGCCACTAGTCAGACCTCTTCGACGATGGCAGCCTCCCGAGGTCGGAGGGTGACGGGGCTCTTCTTTATTTCATGGTCGTGGACCTCGTGGTAGAGGAGGTCGCATTCGTCAGTCCTGCACGTTTTGCCATCACCCAGGTCACACCAATGAGACATGTTACTCCAAGCATGGTTTCCCGGCATCAGCCCGTGTAGCAGATCAGGTCGAGTCCCCCGCTGCTCTTATTTAAGATTAGAGGTTTGATGACCTCGTGGCCAGACTGCGAGATATCATGCCTACTTCACCATCTCCAGGAGGCCACTCAGATGTCGCAGCTTCCGCCTCTACCAGTACTTCTGCTACGGCTAACACCTTAGGTAGTACTTATGCCTTTACATATTGTCATGGATATGAGATTACATAGTGGATTATGGACTCTGGGTCGATACATCATTTATGCAGGGACATAGACCAACTTATATCATATAGTCAGGTTCCTCTAGGGAGATTATGGTGATAGCTGATGGGACTCATTCACCGATCACGTAACATTGGGAGATTACTTTGACGCCTTCAATGCGGCTGCAGAACGTGTTACATGCTCCTGATTTCTCTAAGAATTTGTTATCTATTAGTTAGATTATGAAGGATTTGCATTGTCAGGTTATCTTTGACCATCGTCTTTTGTTTTTCAAGACATTCTTAGAGACAGGGTGATTGGTTGTAGTCGTGAGTAGGGTTGATTTTTACCATCTAGTCCGAAATCCCTATGTAGGTACGTCCTCCATTTCGATAGGACCAATCTCTCACTTCACTTGACACCTACATTTCAGCTATCTCCCTCTCCAAAAGACGTGTCATATTTTACCGCAGATTTCACCGGGGTCTCCCTTCCGGTGCGAGGCATGTCAGTTGGCGAAGAATCATTGGTCTACTTTCCCTAGTCGTCAGTGTCTGAGTAGTAGCTCCCTTTTCGAGTTATTTCATGTTGACATTTGGGGTCGGAATCGTGTTCCTGATCATTAGAGACACATGTTTTATCTTATTGCAATTGATGATTTCTCTCGTTTCTCAATGTATTTTTATTGAAAAATAAATCAGAAGCAGGGGATATGATCAAAATCTTTATCAATGAAGTGCAGAATGTTTTCTCTTCTTATGTGAAATTTGTGAGAATTGATAATGCTTTGGAATTCTATAACCGTACTCTATTACATTTCTTTTCATTTCATGGTATTATTCATCAAACAACATGTCCTTACACTTCTCAGCAAAATGGTGTTGCAGAGCGAAAGCATTGCCATTTACTTGATGTCACTCAG
The DNA here is from genome assembly GCA_037367405.1 of Ottelia alismoides. Classification (NCBI taxonomy): domain Eukaryota; kingdom Viridiplantae; phylum Streptophyta; class Magnoliopsida; order Alismatales; family Hydrocharitaceae; genus Ottelia; species Ottelia alismoides. The sequence continues at coordinate 92,058 of JAZKJV010003526.1, forward strand.
ACCTTCTTATTCAGAGTCGTACCCCACATTCGTTTTAGGGTGATGTTGTCCTTACGACATGTTACATGGTGAATCACATGCCCTCGTTTGTCTTGGGTGAGAAAACTTCTCTCTCCATAGTTTTTCCTGAGAAAGATTTATTCTCACTTACTCCTCGTGTCTTTAGTTATGTTGCATTCGTCCACTAGTTGGCTCCAAGCCTTAACAATCTCTCTCCTAGGGCTGTCAAATGTGTGTTTGTTGGGTACTCCAGGATCCAGAAGGGAACCTATGTTATAATCTTTTGCACAGGAAATATTATATCATGATGTCACTTTTTTTGAGTCGGTGGTGTTTTTATCCCCTACAGAAGACATGTTGGCTTCATCGAACTATGGTGATAAAGTTTGCATGCCACCTCCTCCTACGCCTCAGTCATCTCCTCTACATGTGCCTGATGTTCCACCGCCGCCAACACCTCCTCCACCATTACCACCTTCTACCTAGTCGCACATTGTTCCACCATTACCAAAATTCTATACCAGTAGATCTGTCTCTGCTCATCAATGTTTTTGAAACCGAATCGGATGTTGAACCAAAAACCGACGCAGAAAGGTCGAACCATGTTCAACCATCGATTCAACCCAATTATTCCGGATGATGATGTCATCAAACTTTTAAACCGAATTAAACCGACTCGGAATGAATAAATCGGTCGGACCGTTATTTTAAACCGGCTATAACCAGATCATGTATAAGTCTAACTATATATACACACACTGCACATCATATCATATTTGAAATAGAAAGCAAAAGCTGTATTGGATGTAAATCTATCATATCCAATAAAAAACAATGTAGCAAATTAGCTCTTTTAGATTTAAATGATGAGACTTACAAGATGTTTTGAAAAGATATGAAATCATGAAATCGTAGGATATTGCAAATTGAATGTTAGAGTAATATTTAAGAAATGATACGACAATGTGGACATTTTTGTAGAATAAAATCGAGATCTCATATCAAAATAAATAAATTATGCTTATGTTAGATCTGTCATTTAAGAGGACAACAATAAGAAGTTACAAAATAGTAGAAGATGAATAATATGAATATCTAACAAACAACTTCCATATTTATTTGAACATTTCATTTAAAGATGTTAGAGACAATACACTTTGGAGATAAAGATCTAACCCTTTCTCAAAGAAAAACACTAACCCATTTTAAGTTTTCAACAGAAAGAAAAAATATACAACAATGTGAATGCAAATATTAGTTGTTTTGGAGCTTTTGGTGATGTTAGAGAAGAGAAACATACCAGATTTGGAGAGAGCATCGGAGGAGGATCATACATATTCACATAGGAGCTGATAATTCAAAAAGATAGAGAAGACGCCACTTTCCAACAGAGAGAGCAAGTATTCTTGTTTACGGAATTCAGAATCCATCAGAGCAAACACCACTTTCCAACTGAGGAAGTATGGCGGTGCTTGCTTCGTATAGAGTTGGAACTTGAAATGGGTAATGTCTTATCAAGCCTGACATCTTTTGCATGGAAAATTAAACAAAGTCATGTCAATCTCAAAAGAGGTGGCTAATGGCTATGGATCGATGGTACTATGCAACTCATCCGGGTTAAATACCGGTTCGAATGTAGTAGAACTGGTTTAACCTGTAGCTTTTCATATTTGTTCAACCGGTGGTTAGACCTGAGATGACTATAATTGGACCAAACCGTTCTAAATCGGGAGAATGAACCGGCCAACACCCGGTTCGCTGGTCGGACCGGTCCAACCAGACGGTTCGATCTGGTTTCAAAAACACTGCTGCTCATGGTAATCGCTCATCATCCAGCACGCCTCAGGTTTGTTCTGATAACATGATTTCTAATGATGGATCTAGATATATGTGCAGGGATCTTCGCAGGAGACTAGCCCTCATATGGAACAGGTTACCAATGACCTGGATGTACCTATTGGATTATGGAAGCAAAAGCATATCTCTTTTCGCTGTCTGACAAGGGACTTTCAGAGATTTGCAATTGCTCTATCTGTTGTAGATACTCCACGGAATTATCAGAAGGCCCTGAAAGATAGTCGTTGATGTTTAGCTGTGGAGGAAGAGATGGATGCCTTGCAATCACATGGTACTTGAAGTTTGATATATGCTCCTCCTGGAGCTTATGTTGTCAGTTGCAAATGGGTGTTTATTGTTAAGCACCATGCAAATGGGAGCCTTGAACGTTACAAGGCGAGATTAGTAGCCCGAGGATTTACTCAGACCTGCGGCGTGGATTATATGGACACATTGTCTTCCAATGCTTGTCACTCCACTTTACGGAATGTTCTTTCAGTTGCAGTGGTACGTGATTGGCCTTTGTTTTAGCTAGATGTTAAATATGCCTTTTTGTATGGAGATCTACAGGAGGAAGTCTACATGCAGCATCCTTCAAGTTTGCTATTGAGGGGGAGTGTCGACAGGTTTGTAGACTTCATAAGGAAATATGTAGCCTTAAACCAAGTCCAAGGGCTTAATTTCAGAAGCTCTCAGATTTGGTGAAAAGACAGGGGTTCAAGAGATCAAATGCAGATCATTCACTGTTTGTGCAGAGGACACATAGAGGTACTATTGTTATCATGGTTTATGTTGATGACATACTCGTTACAGGAGATGATGTGCAGGGGATACAAATAATTTCTGGGTCGTCAATTTGTTACTAAGGATCTAGGTATCCTAAGGTATTTCTTAGGATTAGAATTTTCTAGGAATGTGCAGGGTCTTGTAATGCCCCAAAGAAAATATGTCAGGTCTTGTAATGACCCAAAGAAAGTATGTTACATACATGCTTGCTAAGACGAGTAAGATTGGTTGTCGACCATCCACTACTCCTATGGATCTTAGCATGAAGCTATACGATGAAGAAATGGAAGAGATTGACAAGAGGAGATAGAGAGAGATGGTAGGGATGCTCTTATATGTTACTATTACTCGACCTAACATTTCGTTTGCAGTGAGTCAGGTGAGGCAGTTCATGGAGCAGCCCTGATAGGTACATATGAATACTATATACATGATATTGCGATAACTAAAATCTTCTCCAGATGCAGGATTACTATTCAGGAAAGGAGCAACTCTTTCTGTTTCTGCATGTGCTGATGTAGACTATGAAGGATATCCTAAGGATGGGAAGTCTACTTTTGCCTTTGCAGTGTTTGTTGGTAATTCTCTTGTTTTTTTGGAAAAGCAAGAAACAAACTGTGGTGGCTAGATCGAGTGCAAAATCTAAATACAGGGCTATGGCACAAGCAAGTAGAAAAATGATGTAGGTTCGAGCAATGTTAGCAAATTTGCATATAAATTTACCTTTACCCATGCAGTTACAATGTGATAATCAGGTTGCTTTGTTAACTGCAAACAATCCTGCATTCCATGAAAAAACTAAGCATATTGAGGTAAACTCCCATTATACTAGAGGCATGATTTAGGTATTGATTTCTACCTCACATGTCAGCACAAGAGAGCAAACGACAGACATCTTTACCGAGGCATTACTCAAGGGTCATTTCAGAAGCGTTCTTCCAAACTGAGCATGATTGACATCTATGCTCCATCTCGAGGAGGAGTGTAGAGATATTTCTGTGTCCTCTGAGTATTGATTCATTATTTTTATTTCTTTATATCTATCTTATGTAATTTACACACAGGTCTCTCCTCTATATAAGAGAGCCTAGGAATCCCTAGAATAAACATCTCTTCTATTTTTTCCAACAGTTCCACATAAAATCCCAGTGTTCTTCCATGTTCTTTATTCTATTTCTCTGATATTACGCTTCCGCATTCTCGATTTCTAACAACATAGACCTTGACGACACCCTAACAATGTAGTTATTGTCGGCAATAGATGGTTCTTCACCACTAAGTATTTGCCTAACAGATTCACTGAGAGATATAAAATCAAACTTATTGCCAACGGCTATAGTCGAACTTCTCATGTGGGTTATCTGATTGTTTTCTCTCCAACTGTTTGTCATCCAAACATGTGGATTCTAGCCTATGTCGTTGTTTAGTTGTCATGTCTACTTCATCAACTTGATGTAAAGAATGTTTCATGTATGATGATTGTAGAAAAGGATAATGTGGAAGCGTAATACAGATAAAGAAATAAAGAACAGAGGAAGAATATCAGGATTTTAAGTGGAACCCTGCTTCGTGAGGAGTGGGATGAAACCACGGGAGAATGCCCCTAAGGATAATGTATTATGTATTGCTTTCTCTCAAATGATAGATGTGGTGTGGGGCTTCTTATATAAACCCATATACATGCTCGAGTCCCACTAACAATAGAACTTGGACTAAACTTGTGCATTTGGTAATGGGTCCTAGAGGGATCCACTTACCACTTCTATACATGTGACACATACCTAACACTCTCCTCAAGCTATAGCATGCAAAGCTCAGCTTTGACAAATAAAAGAAAATCAATCTCTCACATAATACATGACACTATGGACAATATCAACTCAATGCATACTATGATGACTGCCTGCTAAGGATGTTGCTTCCCATGTCATGCTGGTAGGGAGGAACTGAAGGAGAATGTGTGCTCTATACTATGTCTATCACATCATTGATCCTGAATCGAGTCTCCTCGTTGGAGAACTCTGGCCCTCATCTGCTCCATTTCTCCGAAGGACCAAATTGGAGAAAGCCATAGAAACATCCTCATTGAAGTCCACGGACGACGTAGAATGGAGTATGAAAGCCTCCTAGTCGAAGAACTAGGTCTCTCCCACGCTAGCTCAGAAAATGAGATCTTTACTATGGAGTCCCTATGAATCCGCATGAAAACTGTTAAAAATATTGAAATATGGAAGCGTAATAAGAGATAAAGATAATAACAATAAAGAACGGTAGGATTTTACGTGGAACCCTACTCTTTAAGGAGCGAGATGAAACCACGGGAGAATGCCTCAAAGGGTTGATGTGTTCATTGCACTTTCTTATCTGATACGGGAGGTTTGAGGCTTCTTATATAGCCTCCACAAACCCTCCAAGTCACACCACTGATAGATGTTGGACTAAACAGTAGATGTGGTAAATGAATCTTGGAGGGATCCATTTATCCATCTATACAAGTGTGATACATATGCTCCAACACGCTCCCACAAGTTGGAGCATGCTCAGCTTGGACAAACAGAAAGAAATCTCAACTCGCACTACAAGGCACTATGGACAATATCAACTCAACGCAAACACAATTGTCGATTGTTGTCAAGGATGTTGTTTCTCATGCCGTGCAGGTGAGGAGGAAAAACGGGTTGGAGTAAGAGTCAAACTGAATCTCCTCGTCGGAGAACATGTGCTCTGAAATGCGCATGTCAGAGTCACAGAAACTGTAAAAGAGTCTCATCGTTGGAGTACTCTGACCTGCCACATGTAGATGACCGCATCATGTGGACAACTGATCCATCTCTGAAGGGTCGAACTAAAAAAGCCATGGAGACATCTACGTTGGAGTCCGCGGTCGGTGGAGAATGGAGTTTGAAAAGTCTCTTCATCGAAGAACTAGGTTTCTCTCATACTAGCTCAGAAAATGGGATCTCTACTCTAGAGTCCCTGTGAAATCACATGAAAACCCTAACCCACATGGCATATGGAATGGGATCTCTACTCTGAAGTTCCTATGGATCACATGAAAACTTTAGAACCAAAAATAAAAGATGGGGACTACACAAATGATGATGGCAAACATGTGCACATCAAACTGAAGACTCAAAATATGATCGTCGAATCTAAAATCTGAAAAGCTGTAGAGTCTGAAATCTGGTTGGCCTTGAATCTGGAAAATCTGAATCTGAACTAGAATCTGAATCATCAGAGCCGTAGAACTCTACACAATACTCCCCATTTCTCCAATACTTGTCGGAAAATAATGACATCGATAAAGTTGCGAGAAAACAAACAAGATGAGGAGAAACAAAAAACAATAAGTCGATCTTATTTTTTTAGATTTTCTTCTCATAAATTTTTTTCTTTCCTCCTTTTTTTCAGGCTATTTTCTTTTTTTGTATAGCCATCCTCTTTTTTCACGTACTTTTTTATATGTACCTTCTTCTTTCTATTTTTTTTGAAAAAATAAAACCTCTCAACCCAAATGGCGGGCTTAAAATAATCGCTTAGAACAATGGGGCTTCTCTTTCTCCTTGATCTTTCTCTCTTTCCTCCTTTTTTTAAAAAAATACGACAGACCAACTCTCCTTTTCAGTTAATGAGGTTGAATATTTAGGTTCCCCAATCAGGATCCCACCTTTGAAGAGTACTGCCCTCCTGTGCGGTGCGTCGCCACCTTTGGTGTGATCTCATGGGACTTAGATGGTTGGAGGACGATTGGTGATGTCGCCTCCTCCACTTGAGGTTGCGGTTGGATCTACATCTCTTGGACAACAAGGAGGTAGCTGCAATTAATGCGTACGCGTGACTGGAGCGCTGCCTGGAGTCGATAACCACGGGGAGAGGAGCTTCTCTGGAAGTACGGGAGGGAGGAGTTGGGGTTGTGAGAGGCTCCTCACCGCTTGGAAGTCGGATGGGCGACGCCGCTCCTTGTTGGGATTGAGGATGGAGAGGAGCAGCCTGAGTCGTCGCCTGGTGACGAAAGGGATAGAGAGAGGTCAGGTGGTGCCACTCCTCTTTGTTTCAAGCTCCGCCTGGAGGCAGCGGAGTTGGGAGAGATGAGGATGCGGCATCGCAGTGAGATGCCGGTGGAGCGCCGCATGGAGATGCAGCTGAGATGTGCCTGGAGGTGGCGACCATCACCACTTGCTACCTGGAGGCGACTACCGCTTTCACCCTTTTTTTCTCGATGATGATTTCTGGAATGCAGAAAGTTGGTGATGATGGATGGGTAAAGCAATGCGCCATCTGAACTGGAGGATGGAGAGGTGTGTCAGCAAGCTGGAGATGAGGGCATGCGGCTGGAGCAACTATTGGATCTTCACATGTTGGTGTCTAAGGTTTCAAAATTTACCACCGATGGATCTTCAGTTGCACCAACTGTGGATCTAAGGTTTCAGAAAACTCTAAAAATCTTGAACCAAACAAAAGTAACACAATCTTCATAATCTTCATGATGATTATGGACATCTCTAGAATGAAAACTCCAAGAACTTGCAAAATTATGATTTCAAGAGAAACCCTAGAACTTAATCTTGAACAAATATCTAACACAGATAATCATCTTCAATCAAGAACCGCACATGCTTTAATAATCAAATCCTGAATAAAACACGAAAATAGAGCTTCAAGAATAAATCCACGAGAATCGAACCCGCTTTGATATCATGTTAGAAATATTGAAATGTGTAATCAGAGATAAAGATAATAACAATAAAGAACAACGAGATTTTACGTGGAACCCTACTCCCTAAGGAGCGAGATGATGCCACAAGAGAACGCCTCATAGGGTTGATGTGTTCATTGCACTTTCTCAACTGATACAGGAGGTCTGGAGCTTCTTACATAGCATCCACCGATCCTCCAAGTCCCACCATTGGTAGATGTGGGACTAAACATTGGAGGAGGTAAATGGATCTTGGAGGGGTCCATTTAACAATTTATAGAAGTGTGACGTATATACTCCAACAAAAATCCTAAGCCCGCAATGGATAATAGAATGGGATCTCTACACTGAAGTCCATATGGATGAATGAAAACCCCGAGCTGACCTTATCAAGTCGGTAACCTCTAAAAAATGCACATCTGTGTGCCTTGAACTGTATACTCTGAAACAATATTTAGAGTCCAAAATCTGAGATGTAGAACTCTACAAAAATACTCTCCCTTTCTCCCATACCAGTCGGAGTAGATGACGTCAACTACGTTGGGAGAAGAATTGAATATAGGGAAAAACCAATCCCAAAAGATTTTTTTTCTTGGCTATTACCTCTTTTTTTTAAATAGCCACCTCTTTTCTTTCTCCGAATTTTTTGACGTACGGCTTCTCTCTTTTTTATATACTAGCCCCCTTTTTTCCAAAACTCACGAGCAAACTTGGGTCAAAGAAACAGTTCAACCAAGCTGGGCTTACAAAAATGGGCATCTCTTTTCTTTCTATGACCCTTCTCCCCCTTTTGTTTTGGCCTACAACTTGCATACACGGCCTAATTGGGCCCACCATACCCCCATTTTCTTTATTGCTACTTCCAAAAAAATGGCCAAGTTGTGGGTTGTACAAAATAATAACAAAAGAAAGCGTACGGTCAGGGGTCCTTTTGGGGAGAAGAAAACAAGACAAATATGGCGTATTATTTTGGTTTGTTGATGGGGAACCCTTTCTTCAAAGCATTTGCTCGATGGGGATTTTTGTACTGAGAAGGTGGCACAAGGAAATTGTGTGTCTGGAAGATCGTCGAAGTACACCCAAAAGATGCTCCGCTGCCATCGATCGTTTACACATGAGGATTAAAGATGGGGAGATGCTGTTGTTTCACACGAGGAGGCCTTTGCTGGACATGCGAGCCCATGATGAGCCATTATGCAATAAATGTTATTGTAAATATCATTCCATGATCTAAAATAAAGAATAACTTATTTGCATAAAATGTCCCTTAGTACAATTACGGTTATGCACCATGGTCATGTTAATGATCATATAGCTGTTGATTCAATTATTGAATCATAGAGGCCGGTGCTTGGATCTAATGAGTTAGATTGAGGACTCATCAAGCACTGTCAAATGAATGTTAAGAGATGATCTCCAGCTCGAGTAGGAGATGGCAATCCTTTCTCATTTGGTTGATATCTAACCGACCTCTGATGCGGGTCCTCTGCATAGGAATAGAGATTCGGAGGTGTTAGATAAGTTAGGTCAAAGAGTTGACTTAACAGATCGAGATAACCAAAGTCCTTTGTCGTATGCTATCACGGTATAGGCACGCATCCTCTGACCGAAGACAGATGTGTTATTATATGTCTGAGTATCTACATTTGGCAGACCAACATGTTGATGACTTAACCAAGGTCTATACACCAGCATGTTGTTGTGCATGCAAGGGCATATGAGTAATACGATCTCTCAAAAAGATCATACAGGTTCGTTTACTGAATCGGAAGATATGAGCTTACTCATGCGATATTAGGAAGAATCAAATTTCGTGTACGGTCGTCTTGCTTTGAAAGCTTGACTGAATTTGTAGGTTTGATATATGCTTTTGCAAATTATATGATCAACACAGGGGTATGATATATGCTTTTGGAAAATATATGATCGATACCAACTCCCAATAGTCAAATGAGAAACTTAATAATAAAACCCTAAAGGAGACAGTCGAAAAGAGATCTAAAACTTTGGGTTTGTTCTTGATCTTCCAGTATGCATGATGTACATGTATTGGGAATACCTGAGGGTGATGTGATAATAAACAATTGTATAACCATGACACTTACATTCCAAGGGAGTGATGAAACAGGTCTGGATTTTAGTGACTCCTCGCATAGAGAAGTAATCTAATCTTAGTTTAAATGTTGGACACTGATTTGAATGTGATTCATCCACAATGAGAAGATTAGATCTATGATTTTGATTTAATCGAACATATATGGGAGATCCGCAAGATCGGGATTTGAGATCTGATCTCAATATCCAAGTCACTATATGTGGAACAATACAATCATCATGTCCTTATCTCCAAGTATCCACGGAGAAAGCGCATTATCCTTGAAAGAGTTCAAGGATAATTTCATTGTTGATATGTGTATTCGAACATTAAGACAATTTATAATTAAATATGATTTAATTATCATGAATAATAGGAATTTTATTCATAAGGAGAGTTATACGAGATAATTAAATGTGATTTAATTAGCAAAGATGAGAATAATGTGAATACGATTCATATTATTTGGACACATGAGAATAGAGATCCAAGATGATTAAATGTGATTTAATTATCACAGATATGAATAATGTGGATAGCACTATCCATATTAATCATATATATTATAAATGTGATTTATAATATATAAGAAAGAGATATTTGTGATTTATATTTATTAATTAATTATTGATGTGAATTGGATTCACATTCTATGACTAATTAAAAATATAATTTACATTTTTGTTTTGAGATGTGAATGTGTTTCCCATTTTTTCAATGGCATGATCGCAATTTCACAAGATAATTAAGAATTATTTTTGTGAAATAATTTGCAAAAATTGTTGTTGTAAATATTGGAGATCTCATAAGATAATGAGATCTCATGAGATGATTGGGGTCGTCTCCCTCCCCCACTTTTAGGGGATGTGGTTAGTCTCCTCATTATCTCCAAGACTAGCCAGTTGATTTGATTTGAAATTAACTTATATTGATTTATTAATATATATTAATTTAAATTAAATTAATTATTATTGTATTTTTACGATACAAAGAAAGGAAGTAGAGGAGGCCTTGAAGGTTATGAGACCCGGGAAAGGTGTAGGATCGGATGACATCCCTGTAGAAGTATGGAGAGTTTTAGGTGAGCGTGGTTTGATTTGGTTTACAAATCTATTCAATGTTATTTGACGAAGAAAGAAAATACCTGAAGATTGGAGAAGGAGTATCGTGGTGCCTCTTTATAAGAATAAAGGAGACATTCAAAATTGTTCAAATTATAGATGTATCAAGCTGATGAGTCACACTATGAAAATTTGAGAACATGTGATCGAAAGAAGGTTGAGGAAAGTTTTCAACGTAAAAGAAAACCAATTCGGATTCATGCCAGGTCGCTCAACGATTGAAGCCATCCATTTGCTAAGGAGAAAAATGGAGATTTATAGAGCTAAAAGGAAGAACCTCCATATAATCTTTATTGATTTGGAGAAGGCTTATGATTCTGTCCCACGAGAGATATTTTGGAGAGTGTTTGAGAAGAGACAAGTAGTTGTCCTATACATTAACCTCATAAAGGATATGTATGATAGGGCTTTATCTTGCATAAGGACCTCGTCTGGGAAGACTGGATATTTTGACATCAATATTGGTTTACATAAGGTTCTGCTTTAAGTCCATTTCTTTTTACTTTGATTATGGACGAGTTGACAAGTCACATTCAGGATGAGTTACCTTGGTGTATGTTATTTGTTGATGATATTGTGTTAATTGATGATACTAAAGATGGAGTAAATGAGAAGCTCGAGGTCTATAGACATGAGTTGGAGACTAAAGGATTTCGTATAAGTAGGGCTAAGACGGAATATATGGAGTACACCTTTGATGGAAGCAATGGTGAAGGAATCGAGGTGAAGATTGGTGACGATAACATTCAGAAAAGAGATTCCATTAGATATCTGGGATCTATTCTGCAACATGATGGGGAAATTGATGGAGATGTTACTAATAGAATAAATGCAGGCTGGCTAAAGTGGAGAGGAGCCTCTGTTCTCTGTGATAAGAAAATTCCTTTAAAAATTAAAGGAAAGTTTTACAAAGCAGCCGTGAGACCTGATATGATTTATGGATCTGAATGTTGGCCTGTAACCTATAGACATGTGCAGAGAAGCAGAAATGAAAATGCTAAGATGGATGTGTAGACACACACGTAAAGATCGGATTCAGAATGATGCAATCAGAAGAAAGTTGGTGTAGCTCCGATCGAGGATAAGATGCGAGAAAACTGCTTAAGATGATTTGGACATTTGCAAAGAAGATCAGTTGATGCACCAGTTAGGAGATGCAAGTGCTGGGATGTTGAGCCGGCTAAGAGAGGGTGAGGACGGCCCAAGAAGTGTTGGAAAGAGACCATACGAAGGGATCTTAGTTTTGTGGATATAAGCCCGGGATTGACCCTAGATATATCTGAATGGAGGCGAAGAATCGATGTAGCCCATCCTACTTAATTGTGAGAAAAGGCTCTGTTGTTGTTGTTGTATTGTTGTGTTTTTACAACAAGATCATAGCCATTAAAAGAAACACAAATCAATCTCACCCATTGATTGTGTGATGTCTATGGATTGGGATCTATTGACTTCAAAAACCTATAAAAGAAGAGGCACCCCTTGCTCTTCGTGTAACAACATTATGATCAATCCATAAGCTTTCTCTCTCTCTCTTTCGCTCTACACGTCAAAGATCCTCTCCCTCTCTCTCATTGTGGCCATCCACCATGGAGTCTAAGAGAGAGTCGTCATCGTTGCAGCATAGTCGTTATGTTGCTGGATCATCTACTCGTTGATCACCATCTCCTTCGGTGCACCTCACTCGTGAAGAAGATGTTGGATCTCGTATGATGAGATCAGGAGATCCGTCGCTTAGATCATCGACATGGATTGTGAGGAGCACGCATCTCATGAACGCACTCATAAGTGTCTCCTCCGTTGGATCGGACTTGAGATAAGAGGTCTCTTCGTTTAGAAACTCGATCGCAACCATGCTTCAAGAGGTAACCCTAGTACCTATTTGTGGTTCAGATGAAATGATCTAAGAAGTGTTCTTGGATCATGTGGTTTCATCATTTTTTTAAAATTCCGCTGCCCGGAGTAACTGGTGTGATTAGTCGCTCCCAATCGCATTTGATGCGATCCTCACGCTTCCGTGATGCACTTAAAGATCTTTTCATATCCTTCAAGTGGTATCAGAGCCTTAGGTCGGAGGTTTTGAATATGATCCATAAACTTAAGGAGACTTGGGTTCATAAGGGATTGTGAAAATTCTATCACATTTCAATTTTTCACATCTCTGTTGATAAATTTCGGCCCTGTTTAAAATGTTTAACACAAAACTATCACATGTATAATGTTCCTCATTAGTTAAGGAAACCATGATATTTGAGTTTGCATTATTTGAATCCGATAACTCAAGTTATGATCATTTTGGTGAACATATATCCACTATTTCGGGGATGGCGAATCTGAACATAATTAAGGAGTTAATTACTATTTTGAGATGCCTGGAAATGTGTGTGAATCACATGGTTTCTGTTTTAAATCAAACTAGAAAACTTTGAAAATTAATTTTTCATGATTTGGATTTAAAATGAAAGAGATATGCCAATTTTAGTTAGTGAGGGTCACTGCTGAAAATTACAATCTTTATCTACAACCTTGTGATTGTCATTTAAACAAATGGTGAAATTAATGGTTAATTTCTTGGAATAATTATGGATATATATCTGGGAAATATTTGATGATAATTGTTCCCTTAAATGGCATTGCCTCAACCAATAAATCTTTAGGTATGATCCAGATCACCAATTGGCTATTTGATACACTTTCAACAAACATGTTACTTGAATAGATTTGGGAGTTTGTTTAGCAAATTTCCTTATAATCAAAATAGTTATTATTATTATATGGTATAATTTTGATTGAAAAATCGATTATCATCTCAAGTACAAAGTGATCCACTTGACATTATCTTTTCCCGAGATGGATATGATGTCTAGTCAGGGAGCGTTGGGGTAGCAGGTTGCACCGTGTGCGATCTGTCCCACTCCCGTCGGTACTGGCCATGACAGCAGGTAGGGAACGGATAATGCTTGAGAAATTATTATGTATTTTTTCTAATTATTAAAATTCGAATAATACGTACTTTGATATAATACCATCCTTTCAAGTAACAATCAAGTTTGTTGATTTAATTGGATCATTGATTTAATGTAATTAGAACGATTGGAATCCAATTAAAATTAAACACCATGTTATGAATAGAGTTGTAATTCTCTTGAAAGAATTAATCGTAGTGAATATGATTCATAATGATTAATTAAAATTTGAACGTGACATGGAGAACACATAAGTGACATCCAAAGTCTCCCTTCAAGGCAAAGGGTTCCGTCGTCAGAAAATGTATATTGGAGACAGCTGTCCGAAGTGACAGCTCCTGCATATAAGCCATTTAGATCGGTCTCTTTGCTTCTCAAAAGAGTAAGGAAGTATGCTTAGTGACCCCAATATCGGGTCCTCATATTATTGGGGCGATATTGGATTACGCATAGAGAGTTGTATTCCTGTTGACGATTGATTCAATTAATAACGGATCAACATCACCTTAGGGATAGTGGGCTTGAGTGTTAAAGATCGAATTGGGAAATGCAAGTTGAACTTTTTTTTTGAGAAAAAAGAGGGTGAAATCCCGAGCTGGGGTTCACCGCCAGAAACTATTCATTATAATAATTGATAAGAAGATACATTACCTTAAGGACCAGAAACGATAAAGGGAGAGACAACTTGCTATTACATTTTCCGGATAGAACCTCTGATTTTTGAAAATTACATCATTCCTTCCTCCCCAGATCGTCCAAAGAACCGCAAACGATAAAGAACAATCATCCGTGGAGTTCATCCTCATCTGTCGTATCGACTTCCAGAAATCGGTGGAACCAACATGCTGCACCCATGACGGTCCTACCTCATTCCAAACCTTCAGCGACCAAGGGCATGTAAAAAACAAATGTTCTGCATCTTCCACTTGCACACCACATCTATCACAACGAGCATCTGGAATAACGAACAACCTGCTCCTTCTCTCCTTGTCACATATCCTGCCACTTCTGAGACACCAAAGAAAGACCTTTACTCTGCAAGGAATCATGCTTGCCCAAATAATCTTCATATCTTGTTTCAGGTCTGATTCGAGATCCTCCGTTGTCCCTCTGAACACTATGTATGCCTTTTTTACTAAGAATTTTTCCCCCTCCCATACAAATTGATCTCTTCCCTGGGATAAGCAACTAGTAAATGGTAGTTCAGACCTCATTCTGTCCAAGTCATCTCTTCTTCTCCCCGAAAGCTCATACACAAAAATAGGATTCCACGAACCAGAACTACCGGCTTCAGCCACCGAAGACGACCTGCTTGCTGCCAAAGCAAATAATCTTGGGAACCGATTACATAGAGCCCCTTCCCCCATCCAGTTGTCCTGCCAAAACCTAAAAAACTCCCCAGCCCCCAACTTTGGTGTCATTCTCGCCCTCAACTATGGTAAAACCTCACGAACTCCGCTCCAAAGTGATGACTCAAAACGCACTCTGCCTGCCTCCATTGAGTCTCTGACGTCATAGATGGTTCGTACGAGTTGGATAGCCAATCTATCTGTACCACCCCAAATTTGCACCGCCCACTTAGCCAGAAGCGCCTTATTGACGAGTCGCTAAATACGATGATTAATTTGGTCACGTTGTAACACGTGTACTTAGGGCCTGTTTGGTTGCAGGGTTGGGCAGGGTTGGGTTGGGCAGGGATACCCCTGTGAATAGTAAACTGTGAGGAGGATTGGGCTGTTTGGTTGGAGGGTTGGGAAGGGTTGGGCCAACCCAACCCTTCCCAACCCTACAACCAAACAGGCCCTTAGTGATTCAGTCAGAACCGAGAAAAATCTCCGTGAAGAGTGTCTCGGCTTTAATTTATATCCCGAACAAGTCCGGGGTCGAACACAGGGAGGCAAAGGAACAACTTGGTGTTAATTCGAAAAATTAGTTTTAGATTTCCAAGCGGTATATTTTTTATATTTTTTTTAATGTAAAATGAAATGCTAATGCAAGATGCGGTTGAATCAAGTTAATAAGAAAGCATACAACTTAGCCAAATTAATTTTAATGAGAAATTAATCCAATTTAGCCAAATTATATTTTTCCAGTAAACTTAATCCAATGATGAATGCAAAACATATTTTTTTAGAATTTTCAGGGTTAAAATGCAACAATGAAAAGTACACACTTTTTATGGGTATTTCCGCAATTTTTCACACAAACAGCAAGCAAAAATTATGAAAACTTTACTGGAATGAAAGCATGATGTAAGGAAGCTATAGTACTATTTTTGGATTTTTTTGACAAAGTATGAATTTTTTATGAATTTTTTAATGAAAACAAAGTGACAATGAGTAATTAATTTCTAATTGATCCACAATGTCAAATTAATCAAAGTGCGAATTATCTCAAGTATATATTTTCATGGAGCATACAAGAGACTTGAAATTTCGTGAAAAGGATGTATGTGGATTTAATTAAAAATAAAATAATAAAATCACTTCACAATTTATTTGAGGCGCAAGACATCTCCACTTTGGATGAAATTTGGATTATAATTAAATCACATATCAAGGCATCATTTTTAATTTTTGTGGAATTTTAAAAGCAACCGTGTGTGAGATATAAATTTAAGAGTCCAGATTGGGTAAAATATGCAGAATTTCAGTTGAACAATTTAATTTAATTACCCAATGACCACAAAAATATAAATAAATATTCTGATGGTAGACAATAGTTGCTCAACACAATGTCACTTTTCATTGAATAGAAAGATGTAGTATCGATGTCCAAATTTAAAGTCAAACACTGTGCAAACTCAGAAATTGATAAGAAAACTCAAACTTATATACAATGACTAAACTGTAATTACGAAAACTATGAAAGAAATGTTTGCAATTTTTACAAATAAAAAAAATAAAATAGGACCTTCTTCTTCGTGGGCGCAGGGAGAAGAACCCAAAGAGGGAGGTCGGCGGCCGTACCGCGCCGGCGCGCGGAGGCACGCGAGGTCGGCGGCGGCACGGGGAGGTGGCGGCGCGCACGGCCGTGGTCGGCGGTGGACGTGGGGAGGGCGGCTGGGCTCCGCGGGCTGGGCGAGGGCGGTGGTCCTGGATCTTCTAGAGGGGCCGCGCACGCGGCTGCGGCAAGGGCGTGCGGCGCTCGACGGTGGAGAGACGGCCACGCGCGGCCGTGAGGAGTCGCGGTGATGGAGGGGCGGCCACGCGTGACCGTGAGGAGCCGCGGTGATGGAGGGGCGGCGGCCGGCGCCGCTGCCCTTGGAGGACGGGTGGGGCGGCAGCCGCTGGCTGCTGCTCCCCTTTTTTATTTTTTTGCTGTGTGAAATTTTTTTAATTTTTCATTTTTATTTTTTTTAATTTTGATTTCTTAAACAGGGGACAAAAGTGGATGAGTGCAATGGGGAATATGTTCAAATGCAAATATGGTGGTGAAGATGATATGGAACAAATGTAGGCATATGGATGTGGGTGTGATGGTCTAAAAAAATTGCAAAGTTAAAAAATAATGACAAGATGAAACTAAAATTACCTACGATGGAGGGTCGCCTATGATGTGCTCACAAGAGCACGATCTTCGCTCCAATCGCCGGCGTGCGATGAGCTCGAGCAGCAGGAGCCAAGAGAGAGTCCAGAAGGGATGAAGGAGCAAAGAAAGGCGCAGCAAAGACAGCCTATTCTCAGGACTGGACGCACGGTTGCGGCTGCGATGATGGCCAAAAAGCCAACGGATCTCACCGGAGAGAGGGCCGTCGTCGCTCGACCGCGGTTGCGTCGCTGTCACCGATTCAACTCAGGGAACTAGGCTCTCCTCACATAAAGATGGATCAAAGGCAAATTGAGGAGGATGGGATGTATATATGGATGATGAAATGAGAGGTTATTAAAATGGTGGCAGGTTATTTTATTAATGGAGTTGAATGGGAAGTTTAAAAATGGTGGGGTTGAATGGAGGTTGGTGGTAGAATGAGTTGAATGGTGGTTATTGTAGAGAATGTATAATAAATAAATAAATGAAATAAAGTAGGCTACTTTAATTACAATAGAATAAAAGAGAACAAAATAAATAGTGGAGAATTTACAAGGGAATACATACAACATAAACAATTTTTTGTTTACTTTTCTAATTTGTATTTTTTTGTCTTTTTAATAAGAGATATTTACAACGAAAAAAATACTATAAAATAATATAATTAAAATACAACACAACAATGATAAAAATGAGGAAAGAATGAATATATACAAAATATACAATGTACATCTAGGTCCCAAAATCCATCTTTTACAAATGAGCTCCAATTTTAATGAAACCACTTCCTTTGGATAGATAATTTTCTAACTTGAACTTTAAAAGTGAGTTTGGTGAATTTGGAGATCATACGGAGCGGGAATTTGGCTTGGAAATTGGTCTTTACGGCTTTTTTCCCTTTGGGATCTAGGAGCATTTATTTGAGCTAAAATTTATTTTGTATTTTTATATACATTGTTATGAATAAATTGGAGAAAGAATTAGCCAAAAAGGAGTTGAAATGAAATTATTTAAAAATACATGAAGTTTTGGACTATTTACATGTATAAAACTCCTTTATTTTTGCGGATTTTTATGTGTAATTTATTTTGTACAATCTAATATACAATAATTAGTTTATTTTATTTACAAGAGACATTTTGTTAATTTAACGAATTTATGTACATTTTTCTTGGATTTTACTCGGGGATTTTGCTAAGATCAAGATATTGAAATGATGAATCGTGGATTCATCACTATTCATGCTACTTATATCCCGAATTCCAAGGCCTCCTTCGCTTCTCTGCCTCTGAGCTCCTCCCAACCAACCAGATGTATACCTGATCTTTGTTGCTTCCCATCTGACCAAAAGAATCTTCTCATCATCATCTCTATCTTCTTCCTTACACCTGCCGGCATCAACCGAGTTGAAAAGAAAAAGATTGGAATAGCCGATAACACATGCTTAAGTAGTATCAACTTCCCGCCTTTAGATAAATTGATTGCCTTCCAACCTGCCAGGCTCTCCTCAAATCTCCTAAGGAACACCTCCCACTCCGCTTTCCTTAACCTCCCTGCTACTAGTGGTAGCCCAAGGTAAGTAATGGGTAACTTCCCAAGGGGGCAGCCCAAAAGCGTACTCCTTGATTCACTCTCCTCCTCATCCATCCCAAATTGAATCACCACAGACTTATCTCTATTGATCCTGAGACCAGAGATACTACTGAAGATCTCCACTAATTGCCTTGTTCTTTTGTGCATTTCCTTTGTACCGCCCAAGAAAATCACCGTATCATCTGCATATTGTAATAGTGGAATATAGATGGTTCTCTTATGGAATCCCTCACACCATCCTCCGTCGACTGCTCTCCTGAACATTACCGCCAAAGCGTCTGCCACCAGAACAAATAGCATAGGTGCTAACGGGCATCCCTGTCGCACGCCCCTTTGCGGCTGGAAAAAACCTCCCTCCGGTCTCCCATTCACCAGAACTGTATACAATGAGGTCGTGGCGCACCTCTTCATCCAGGATAACCAGAGGTCGGTGAAGCCGCGCCGACGAAGCGAGTCCCACAAGAAGCTCCAATCTACGCAGTCGTATGCCTTTTCGAAGTCAATCTTCCAAACCAAACCCTTCACATTTTCCCGGCGCCACGCAAGGCAAATCTCGGATGCCATAACCAGTCCGTCTGCCATCTGTCTTCCTGGGATAAAAGCAATCTGATTTTGTAGGATTACATCACTCAGCACTCGCCTGAGCCTATTTTCTAAAACCTTGGCGACAATCAAGTAGATTGCGTTAGATAACGCAATCGGCCTATAGTCCTCCACCTTGATCGGGTTCTCCTTCTTGGGAAGAAGAAAGAGCATTGCCCGGTTCACTTTCTCGAATCCTCTGTTGCCGTCTCTGAACTCATTGAGCACTGCTATAACGTCTTCTTTCATTACGTCCCAAAATTCCCTGCAGAAGAACACCGGAAAACCATCCGGACCCGGCACCCCATCTGCGTTCAACCCCCACACCGCGCTTTTAATTTCCTCCTCTGTAAAAGTCGCCTCCAGACCAGACGCCTGCACTTCTGTCAGTGACTCAACACCTGCTCCATGCCACCCCATCCTTCACGTTTCCTTCTTATCGACATGTCCACAAAATGGCCCCTCAGGACCCTTCCCACCAAAGCCTCACCCACCACCCTTTCCCCTCCAACTTCGAGACTATGAATAAAATTCCTCTTTCTTCTACCTGAGGCCATTGAATGAAAAAAAAACCTTGTGTTCGCGTCCCCCTTGTGCATCCATTTCTGCCTAGATCTCTGCTTCCATTCCACTTCTTCTTTCCTATCCTCTAAAAGTAACTCTTCCAGCAGTCTTGCCCGCTCCATTACCTCATCATGGTTCAGGCCCCTCTAGTCTTCTTGCCCATCCAGTTGGACGCCCCCTGCTGAGCTTCCCGCCTTTTCTCCCTCCGTTGCGTCCTTACACCCCGTTTGAAATCGAGCAGGAATCTCTTCAGCAGTACTAATTTTGAAGCCAGTCGTCCTACTACCGACCCCTCCACCTGCCATCCTCTCCACTTCGCGATCACCTCCTCCCTAAACCCCTCTTCCATCAACCATGCTCGTTCAAATCTGAACAAAGACCTAGGATGCTGATGTTCCTCTGAAGACCACAGAATTGGTGTATGGTCAGATTGACTCCGAGGCAACGACCACGCCCGAGAGAGGGGAAAAAACTCCACTCCCTCAGATGAAAGCAGAAATCTGTCCAGCCTTAATCTTGATCTAGCATTCCGCCATGTGTAGGCACATCCCGCTGCATCAATAACTGTGAGACCCAATGTGTGGATCTGATTCCTGAAATCTTCCGAACTAGCATCACGTCCACCGCCCCTCAGTGGTCTGTCCTCCGGCAACAAGGTCACATTTAAGTCACCACCAATCAGCCAAATGCCCTCTTCTCTGCTCGCTCCCATCTCGGAGATATCCGCTGCCAAGGAACCATCGCTGAATATGAAGGCCCATAAACATTGGTCACAATAAACGTGACATCATCCTTCCTCCTCTTCAGACGCACAGATAGCGAGTACAAAGATCTTCTCTCCGCCACCTTCTCGAAGTCCTGCCTCCTCCAACCAGTCAAGAGCCCGCCAGCTGCTCCCTGAGCCTCGACCTCTAAGAAGTCAAACAAAGAGCCACCTCCCAAATCTCTCCAGGCCTCTCCCCCAGCCCTTGATATTTTCGTCTCTTGCAACAGCACAACATCCGCATGAGCATCTCCTATTAGATTCTTTACACCTAGTCGTTTCTCGGGACGACCCAATCCCCTCACATTCCAAGAAAGCACCTTCATTTGGCAACCTTTTTAGTCATCCCTCTTGGTGGAACCATGCCCAAGCTCTCCGCGAAATGCCTATCAAGCAAGCTGAAGAAGCTTGGCTTCCCAATAGGCGAAAGCTGCCCTTCGGATACTTCATTACCACACACCTCATCCTTACCCTCCAGATGATGTTCCGACTCCATCCTCAACCTCCGCTTTTCCTTTTTCCTCCATCCCCGCGGCTTCCGCTCAAAGCACCACCCTACCCGCTCCCCCCCACCACCAAGCGCTACACCTCCAGCCCCCTGCTCCACCTTTTTTGAACCCTTCGACCCCCTGCCCTCCCCGTCCAAACCACCTTCTGTCACTTCTAAACCTTCCCCTACCAGCCCTTGAGGATGCGCACACACCCCTTCGTCCACCAACCCTGCCTCTCCCACCTCGACCTCTCCCGCGCTGGCGCCCAGCACCACCGCCATCCCCTGGACCTTCGAGGTGCCCCCCTCGAATCGTCCTGACCAACACCCACGCTCCAAATCCGGCTCCAGACCGTCCTCCACCATAGCTGTTTGCCGGAGGTCCACTACCAACTATATAGAAGAGTCCTGCCCCAAATCTCCTCCCAGCTTTGGACTTGCAAGACAGAATGTGTTCCAGCTTCTTTTATCGGAGTTACATGTTCTCATATTATTTGGATGTGACAAAGATAAGGAAGGAGATCTCAGATCTTGCTTGAGATATAATGGTAAGTATATCTCTTACATTGAAAATAATTAAGGGAATGAACTTTCAATGTTGACAAGGCAAGACAACTTTGATATAAAATTTCTAAATTAAAGTAAAATATGTATATATATATACATGTTTATGCAAATTTCTTATTTCAGATAATCCTCATTAAACACACTCAATAGAATACTCAATAATAACCAGTAAATTAACATGGATTGGATCCATGATCCAGATATTGTACTTGCAATTGAACAGATAATGTATGTGGTTGCAATGTGTCAAAAATACGGCCATCAAAACATCGCAAGTTTCCTCATAATGATGAGGAATGATAATTAAATAGACAACAGGACTACAACCTTAGGGTTTGTATATTTTTTGTAGTCTTGATCTCTCATTGAATATACTTTGGAAGTGGCATGTTGATGATGATCGCAATTGTCAAATAATCCTTATAAAATCTAAGAAGAAATTTTGGTAAGCATATGTGCTCTTGACATTTAATCATGAATGATATGGTTCACTGCATCAAGCTGAATGGTAGCTCTATAAGAGATAATGTATTCAAATTGTTTGAGTACATGCCAGAACCAAAGTCTTTAAGAGTTAAGATGTATGTAGATACGATGAGTGTCATCATTCTACTATCTACACTCTAGTCATTCACGAAGCTTCATAATATTTATATTGTATGAAATGAATGAAGCATAAGTAATTGTTGAAATACTCTTACATTGAATTCTTTTGAGTTCAACATAAGAGATCCCTTTGTCTTAAGCAAGGTTGTTTATAGATGAAAAAAGCGCAGTGGAAGCATGTGTCTGACCCTTGTAAGAAGTAAAGTCAAGGAGTTGATTGTACTTTTGTACTTTCCATCTGACATCCAAAGAGTTGGATAAATGTCAATACTGCAATAAGCTGATGTATTGATAGTGTGACTATATGGTCTATCTAGGATCCTTAGAGGACCCGGATAGTGCATCGGAATAATCTACTTCTATATATAATCATTGGAATTGGTTTTCTTATTTGATAAGATCAGAGTCTAATAATTGTATCTCATTCTTCTTGATAATACTTGCAATTTGATGCATATGTATTAGAAGACTGGAATTTGATCTTCAAGTTTAATAAGTTATCTATATGAATATTGATGCAATTATTGCAACAATCTCTATTGGATAGATAGACTTCATATTTTCAGTGGGAGAGTCCTTAGTCTTAGAGTATTGTCTCTATGACCTGGATATTAGAATACACTCATAGTTTATTTCCAAGTGTTGGAAATAAACATGAATTCTGGAATAAACCTACCATAGAGAGTTATGATGGATATATTTTAGACAGTAATCTAAAATCTAGTGGACTCTAGTAATTAGAAAATTAATAATTGGTTCATTAAGATTTCTAATATTGTAAGTTAAACCTTATTAGATCAATAGGAGGATGAAGATCATTTGAAAATGATCTAGAATCAAGCCTTGGACATTTGTCTGTTGATTTGATCAATAGACTAGTAAGAAATGAAACTTTAGATAGTCTTAAATTTCAAAACTTACATACTTATGAATACTGTATTCAAAGTAAAATGTCCAATACAACCTTCTCTGAAAATGGTGTTAGACGCCGATAAATGATGATATTGGATACCTACTTTATGACCTTGAGATTCTTAAAAGATCTCATCTCTGACAATGTGATTCTTAAAGGATGAGACTCTTGAGAATTAAGATGAAAATGAAGTAAAGGAACTCATTTAATCTTGAAAAGATTATGAGGATCATGAAATAGGAAACTAAAAGGACAATTAAAGATGAGACACTCATACCTCTGCAAATGGTTTGAGGATGTATTCTATGTGTCAGAGAAATCTGACAATGATCTAACTTCATGTGATGAAGCCTCTAAAGATCATGACATGGAAAGATGGATGTTAACGATAGAAATCTAAAGTAGACTTCATATACAAGTGTTGTATATGGACCCTCGAGGATCCACCTATATGGATAAGACCCGTTAAGGTGTAAATGGATCTTCAAAAGAAATAGGGAACCTGATGAGAAGGTAGAGACCTTCATAGCTCGGCTCGTATCCTCAAGATACACACCGAAGAGAAGACATCGCTTGCGATGAGACTTACTCTCCAGTGACAACGCTTAAACCCATCAGAATATTGCTAACTTTAGCTACACAACTAAACTATGGCATCTTCAAGATGTGAGTTAAGATTGCATTTCTCTATAAATACTTCTCTAAGGATTTTCACATGAAGTAGCCTCAGGGCTTCACGGTTAATTAAAGCAAAGTGTGCAAGTTGAATAACTCCATCTATAGACTCGAATAAGCTTCTTATAGTAGGAACATAAGATTTGATAAAATTATAAATGTTGTTATTTCAGATAGAATCTTGATGAACCATATGAAGCTTAGTGGGAGTGCCATTGTGTTCATCGTGCGAAATGTAGATGATATCCTAATCATTTGGAATGATATAAGGATAATAATAAGTGTTTTATAATCTAGTTGTTGCATACCTTGAGATATGATCTCAAGGATACCTCTTAGATCTTATTTCTGAAGTTGTTCTGAAGAAAAGAGAAGAGGGCATTGGAACCGACACATTAGTGGTACACTTTGGATATATTCCATTTTTTGAAAATTTCCAAGAAATGATTCTTTCCCTTAAGATATGGTATTGACCTATCTAAAGGGATAGCACCTCAAAGAGTTGAAGTAAAATGCTAGAACTATTTGCCTTTGTGCATCAGTTACGAGACACCGAGTGTATGCTAGATGTGTACAAATGCCAGATGTCTAACATGCAGTGGGTGTAGTAAATTGTTACTATTCCTACTATGAAAATAAAACATTTGGTTGCAGTAATAACAATATCTTCAAAGATGACAAGACTTTAGAGATAGTGATATCTAAGTATTATCTTCAAGAACTAAAAACTTTATAGATACTGATCTAAAAAGTCTTAACTGCAGATACCTTAGGAGATAGAGATCTCCAGGAATAAGGGTATTCTGATAAGAATTATGGAAATACTGGTTATAATAATTATTAAGCAATAGTATCAAGGATACTATAACTGACAAAATTGAGTATTGGTTGCATAAGATACAACATTCGCATTAGATGCGAGCACTGCTACAAAGAGATATGCAAGTGTCGTAAAAGGACTTGGCATAGTCTCTTGGGAACAGAGTGTGATTTATCATCATGCCTATCTATTTTTCTAAATAGCCTATGATTGTCACATGAGTGTGGATTTAAATGATTAGCCCATAAACGACTCTTTGGGCTAGTGGGAGATTGTTGGACATGCGAACCCACTGCGAGCCATTATGCAATAAATGTTATTGCAAATATCATTCCCTGATCTGAAATGAAGAATAATTGATTTTCACAAAAGGTCCCTTAGTACAATTAGGGTTATGTACCATGACCATCTTAATGATCATACAACTGTTGATTCAATTATTGAATCATAGAGGATGGTGCTTGGATGGATATCTAATGAGTTAGATTGAAAACTCATCAAGCACTGTCAAATGATTGTTAAGAGATGATCTCCAGCCTGAGTAGGATATGACAATCCTTTCTCATTTGGTTGGTATCTAACCGACCTCTTAATGCAGGTCCTCTGCAGAGGAATAGAGATTCGGAGGTGTTAGATAAGTTAGGTCAAAGAGTTGACTTAACGAGATCGAGATAACCAAAATCCTATATCGTATGTTGTCACGATATAGGCACGCATCCTCTGACCGGAGACAGATGTGTTACTATATGTCTGTGTATGTACATTTGGCAGACCAACAAGTTCATGGCCTAACCAAGGTCTATACAATGGCGCGTTGGTGTGTATACAAGGCATATGAGTAATACAATCTCTCAAAGGGATCATACAGGTTTGTTTACTGAACCGGAAGACATGAGCTCACTCATGCGATATTGGGAAGAATCAAATTCTGTGCACGGTCGTCTCGCTTTGGAAGCTTGACTGAATTTGTAGGTTTGATATATGTTTTTACAAAGTATATGATCAACATCTGGGTATGATATATATGATTTTGAAAAGTATATGATTGATACTAACTACCAATAGTCAAATAAGAAACTTAATAATAAAACCCTGAAGAAGACAGTATAAAAGAGATCTAAAACTTTGGGTTTGTTCTTGGTCTTCTAGTATGCATTATGTACATGTATTGGGTATACCTGAGGGTGATGTGATAATAAACGATTGAATAACAATGACGCTTCCATTCTGAGAGAGTAATGAAACATGTTTGGATTTTAGTGACTCCTCTCATAGAGAAATGATCTAATCTTAGTCCAAATGTTGGACATTGATCTAAATGTGATTCAGATACAATGAAAACATTAGATCTACGATTTTGATTTAATCAAACATCTATGGGAGGTCTGCAAGATCGGGATTTGAGATCTGATCTCAATATCCAAGTCACTATATGTGGAACAATACAATCGTCATATCCTTATCTCCAAGTATAAGCAGAGAAAGCGCATTATCCTTGAAAGAGTTCAAGGATAATTTCATTGTTGATATGTGTATCCGAGCATTGAGAAAAATGATAATTAAATATGATTTAATTATCATGAATAATATGAATTTGATTCATATTATAAGGAGAGTTATATGAGATAATTAAATGTGATCTAATTATCAAGGATATGAATAATGTGAATATGATTCAAATTATTTGGGCACATGAGAATAGAGATCCAAGATGATTAAATGTGATTTAATTATGATGAATATGAATAACGTGGGTAGCACTATCCATATTAATCATATATATATTACAAATGTGATTTATAATATATAAGAGAAAACTATTTGTGATTTATATTTGTTAATTAATTATTGATGTGAATTGGAACCACATTGAATGATTAATTGAAAATATAATGTACATTTTTATTTTGGGATGTGAATGTGATTCACATTTTTTTAATGGCATGATCGCAAATTTTACAAGATAATTATGAGTTATTTTTGTGAAATAATTTATAACCATTGTTGTTGTAAATATTGAGATATCATGAGATAATGAAATCTCATGAGATAATGAGATCTCATGAGATGTGGGGTCGTCCCTCTCTTTTCAGGGGATGTGGTTAGTCTCCTCATTATCTCCAAAGATGAGAATAGAGATCACATTTTATTATCAAAGATGTGAATAATGTGAATGTGATTCATATTATTTGGGCACATGAGAATAAAGATCCAAGATAATTAAATGTGATTTAATTATCATGAATATGAATAATGTGGATAGCACTATCCATATTAATCATATATATACAAATGTGATTTATAATATATAAGAGATAACTATTTGTGATTTATATTTGTTAATAATTATTGATGTGAATTAAAATCACCTTGAATGATTAATTGAAAATATAATTTACATTTTTTATTTTGGGATGTAAATGTGATTCACATTTTCAAATAGCATGATCGTAAATTTTACAAGATAATTATGAATTATTTTTGTGAAATAATTTACAACTATTGTTGTAAATATTGGAGGTATCATGATTTAATGGAATCTCATGAGATAATGAGATCTCATGAGATGATTGGGGTCGTCCCTCCCTTTTTAGGGGATGTGGTTAGTCTCCTCATTATCTCCAAGACTAGCCAGTTGATTTGATTTAAAATTAACTTATATTGATTTATCAATATATATTAATTTAATTTAAATTAATTATTGTTCTATTTTTACAACAAGATCATAGTCATTGAAAGAAACACAAAGCAATCTCACCCATTAATTGTGCGATGTCCATGGATTGGGATCCATGGACTCCTAAAACCCTATATAAGAAGAGGCGCTCCTTGCTCTTCGTGTAACAACATTATGACCAATCTATAAGCTCTCTCTCTTTCTATCTACACGCCAAAGGTTCTCTCACTCTCTCTCATTGTGGTTGTCCACCATGGAGCCCAAGAAAGAGTTGAAATCGTTGCAGCATAGTCGTTATGATGCCGGATCATCTACTCATGGATCTCCATCTCCTTCGGTGCGCCTCGTTCGTGAAGAAGATGTTGGATCTCGTATGATGAGATCAATAGATCTGTCGCTTGGATCATCAACTTGGATTGCGAGGAGCACACGTCTCATCAGGTCTCTTCGTTTAGAGACTCGATCACAAACTAAAGAGATAACCCTAGTATCTATTTGTGGTTTAGATGAAACGATCCAAGAAGTGTTCTTGGATCATGTGGTTTCATCATTTTATTTTTTTTAAATTCCATTATTCGAAGCAACTAGTGCGACTAGTCGTTCCCGATCGCATTTGATGTTATCCTCATGCTTCCGTATGCGCTTAAGGATCTTCTCATATCCTTCAGCCTTAGTCATGCGTGGTCGGAGGAGGCCTTGGAGGTGGTGTAATTTTGTAAGAGGAGTCGCACGAGGAATGCCATGGTGATGCGGATGATGCTCTTGGAGTTGCAATGCTCGGAGGTGTGTCGCCTGGGGGAATTGAAGTGCTTGGCATCCTTGGCTAGAAAATCAGCAGAAGTCTCAGATTGGTACATTGTGTACCGTGCTTGAAGGGATCTTCTGCTACGATGGAGGAGATGGGGCTTGTGCGCGAAGATGTGGCGAGAAGATGGAGCTTCCCAGAACTACTACATGTGTGGGAAGAGGGCATATAGAACCCCCCCCTTTCGTCTTCATCTTCTTCTTGACCGAACCTTGGGCAACAATCCATTCTCCTTCATGGTTAGGGATTTCACAATTGGGAGAAACCAACAGGAAGACGTCTGGAGGGTGCACGTGCAAGATGGGGTTTCGGGTTCTCCGGAAATTAGTTGATATTCTGAACTTGAAAACATAGCAGTGGAAGATATGCTGCCTAGATGATCTGGATGGTTGTCTGGATGTCGACGGATAGCTTAGAGCATGAGGCCTGCAGATACGCAACGCCCTTGAATTGAACCTGGAATTGTTTGCTGTTGCGCCGGACTTGATGTCGTTGAACATATCACGTATTCATACAGAATTAGGGTTTAAAAAACCCTATAACTTGAATTTGAATAGATCAAGAACTAAAACTATAATCAAGATAAAAATTTTCGAGAACAATTCCAGAAATCGAACCTGTTGTTTATAATCTAACAGAATCTTCATAATCTTGATGACGATCTTCGAAATATGCAGAATTAGGGTTTCAAAAGAAACCCTAGATCTTGAACGTGAACAAGTAAAAAAATCTTCAACGATAAATCTTCAAGAACAAACTACCAAAATTGAATATGTTCTTTTAATCAAATTTCGAACAAATTAAGAACATAAAATAAATTCTCGAGAATCGAACCCGCTCTGATACCATATCAAAAATGATAATGCAGAAGTGTATCAAAGATAAAGAAATAAAGATAGGTAGAACACTGAGATTTTACGTGGAACTCTACTTCGTGAGGAGTGAGATAAAACCACAAGAGAATACCTCTAAGGGCTAGGTATTATGTATTGCTTTCTCTCAACTATTGCAGGTGGTGTAGGGCTTCTTATATAGTCCCACAGAGAGACTGGAGTACCGTTAACAATAGATGTAGGACTAAACTTGTGGATGTGGTAATTGGACCTGGGAGGGATTCCTGGATTCCCTGCATGTGACACGTACTCTAACAATGAACTTCATGAAAAAGTCGATATGCAATACCACGCTAAGCTTGAGACAAAGGGAGAGTATTGCAAGGTTTACCGGCTTCACAAAGCCATCTATGATCTCAAATACAATCCAAGAGCTTGGTTTTTAAAAACTATCTTATATTGCGTTTAAAACTGGCCTTAGCTGATCCACTATAGATCACTGTTTTGTTAGGAGGTAGATAGAAGAGATGTTGCGACACTAGTTTGAGTATATGATGTCATACTAACTGGTGGCGATGTCCATGGAATATTGAATATAAAGAAGAATACCATTAATCACTTTGTTATAAAGGATTTAGGCAAGATTCGCTACTTTCTTGGGATTAAGATGGCCAGGAATACCCATAGATCTTCTAAAGGAGACTAGGATGTTAGGGACAACGAAGCCCACCTTAGTTCCCATGGATTCAAATGTATGTCTATCCGAAGATTTATTTGAAGATAGAAAAGTTACTATTGAGATGGGTCAACCCTGCTATTTACCCAAAAATTGAATTGAGCTCGGTCAATCCTTCAATTTGCTAAAATAATTATTGGCCATCATGAAAACCAGAACTGTGGAAGTTGTCAATGACTTATCTAGGGGACTGTCTTCATCTGCACTAACTACATTCGTCAGTGTGTGCCAAAAGATTCCATGAAATTAAAGTAGCCCCGTAAAAAAGTGGCCCTTCACATGCCGGATTGACCACTCCATGCCTTCCATTCTGCCTCCTTTGATCGATGACAAATAGTGCCTTACATTTTGTGAATTTAATCTACGGGTGTCATGTTAAATGGTGTTGATACTATGCATCATATTCTGCTGAAATCTGTAGGTGTCGTACTCTGAATGTGCCTGCTCAAGTTCTCACCAAATCACCATGAAAGATCTACAGGTTCAACTTCATAAAAAAAATGTACTAAGCCTTCTCCCACTACAAGTGGGGTCGGCTACATGGATTCTTGCTCAAATCCATGATCTACAGGTTCAACTTCATATGTTAAAAAAATGCTATAGATACAAAATGAACTTACAAATGTATATGATGTATAATTTATCTGTTTCTACTGCTTCTGTTTTTCTTGGTGAAATCATCAAGTAGTGCACAATAGGATGCATAATCCGAGATCATGCCCTTCTCGGGTTGCAGTTTCTCAGAGTCCTTGAAACCCCGGTGCTCGCAATGGCCATCCAGGAGTATATTATAGGTGATATCATCTGGCTCAACTCCCAAATTTAGCATGGCTTGTAAAAGCATATCCGCGTTCTTCATCTGTCCCGACTTGCAGAAGCCTTTCATAACAACATTGTAAGTAATTATTCCAGGTGTGACACCTTAACATTTCCCTTCTTACACAATCCATCGATGACCATGGTGTATGTTCCTACATCATGTGTTATACCATTGTTTTCCATATCCTGCAGCATCCCTTCCGTGTCTCCAATGTGCCCTTCTTTACGAAAACCAGCAATCAGAGCTGTATACGGTACATCATCTAGCATCACACCTTCGACTGTCATTTGCCTTCTGATCTCATTTGCTGCCATCAAATCTCCCTCTTTACAATATCCATCAGTAAGTGTTGTGTAAGTCACTTTGCCCGGAATCAAGCCCCACTCCCTCATCTGACTCAAAAGTCCCTTTGCTTCGGTCAAATCCCCAGCCCTGCAAAGCCCATGGATAAGCGCATTACAAGATATCAAATCAATCTGCACGCCTCTCTTTTCCATTTCTTTATACATGCCGAATGCAGCTTTAGCTCTACCACCTTTGCAGTATCCATCGATAAGCATAGTAAAAATGACATTGTTCGGTTTCAAGCCTCTCTCACACATTTCATCAAACACCTGATTCGCGTAATCCAGCTGCCCACCCTTGCACAATCCGTTGATTATAAAAGAATACGTATACACATCAGGAGCAACACCCTTCTCCAACATTACTCGCTTCAGCTCAAACCCCGCTTCCAAATTCCCATACTTGCAATATGCATTGATCAAAGTATTATAACTAACTATGGTCGTCCTCACCCCTCTCCTCCCGATTTCCTCGAGCACCAAGCTTGCATCTTTCAGCCTACCCACCTTGCAAAACTTGTGCATCAACAAATTGAACGTATAAATATTCGCCAGAATCCCGTAATCCAAGACTTCGGTGTAGAACCCTCATGCAGCGTCCACGGAACAGGATCCGACTTGATCATGTGCTCAAGAACATAACGGCAGGCCTGGACGGGAATCGGGCATGTGTGCTTCTTCCGGATGAGTCGGACGCATTGGATGGCATCGGAGACGAAGCCGCGGTCAATGTAGGCAACTACGAGGAGATTGAACACCTCTGGCAGAGGGTGCGGATCGGCGGCGAGGGGGAAGAGGGAGAAGGCGGAGTTGCGGCCGGTGCGGGAGACGAGAAAGCGGAGGAGGGAGAGGGCGTGGGAGGGGAGGTGGTGGCGGGAGAGGAGGCGAGCCATGGAGAGGTAGGAGAGCGGGGTGTAGCGGAAGGTGGGGAGGTGGAGGGGGAGTCATTGGAAGAAGAAAGGAGGGGAAGGGGAGGGAGGGAGAGGGGGTCAGAGGAGATGAGGGAGGAGAGGAGGGAAGGGGTGAGGGAGGGGAGGAGGCGCCTGAGGGATGGGGAAGGGGAGAAGTGAGGGGTGGTGCTGGAGGACTGGATGGCGGAGGAGAAGGAGAGGAGGACTGGGTTGGCGGGGGGGATGTGGGCGGGGAGTACCACGGGGTGGTGTCGGTGATGGAGGAACGGGAGAGGAGCCGGGCGTTGCTGCGACTGCTTTCAGCCAAGGGAGCGGATCCTCTGCCGTAAGTGGATTGCAGCAGAGTCTGCTGCAATCCACGGATGGCTGACACGTGGCACGGATCTGATCCAACGGTCCGCCCCCAGCTCCTCCTCTCTCCCGAATTCCTACCCTCGTCCTCGACCATCGCCGCCCCGACTCTCTCTCGCCCACCATCGTCGCCTCCCTGACTCTCTCTCGCCCACCCCTCGTCGCCCCGTCCCCCTCGCCGCCCACACACCGCCTCTCACCCTCTCTCGACCATCCACTATCCTCTCCCATTGTTGTTCTCACTGCCCAACAATGGATCCCTCCGGCGGCATCTTAACGTACGTCGTCAAGAAGGTCGGAAACACCATCCTCAACGAGGCCGCTCTCCTCGGTAACACTCGACGAGATCTCGAGTGGGTGCAAAACGAGCTCGGGGCAATGCTGGCCTTCCTTGAGGATGCTGCCAACGTCCAACCGAAGGAAGCCATAGTGGAAAAATGGATCAAGGAAGTAAGGGAGATGGCTTTCCATGCCGAGGACATCGTCGACACCTTGTCTCTCCACGTTGGTGATGCTACACCAGAATCCTTCCTCCCCGACTTTCTTTCTGAATGGCGCCACGACATCTGTACGCAAATTGCATAACTGAAGGAGGATGTTGCCGATTTCAAGAGGAGGAAGGAAACCTATGACATCAAGTTTCTCAACCCAAGGAGCGTCGACACCGTTGAGCGGACGTGGGTTTGAAGCATCATGTGGAGGCAGTGACCAAACTGCTTGTTCGTGAGGGAAGCAGGAAATCGGTTGTGTCCATCGTGGGGATGAGCGGCCTTGGTAAAACCACTCTCGCCAAGAAGGTTTATAAGCTACTTCAATCATCTTCAAGCTTTGAATATACTGCCTGGGTTGTTGCTTGATTCAAGTTGTTGAAGGATATTCGCACTTGAAGTATGAAAGAAAATCTCGTGTCCATGACATGATTCTTGAGTTGGCAGTTAAGGAGGCTAAGAAGATTCGATTCTTAGATGTTTGGAGGAGTGCTCATGAGAAGAGTCCCGAGGCTCTAATGCGATGCCTCTCATATACTGCCGATAATATTGAGGAAAACATCACCCATCTTCGTCTAGGTTATGTAAACGCACTTCATAGGAAGAAGCGTATTTTTGTATGAACTCAAAGATATATGTATGAACTCAAAGATATATGTAAACGCACTTCATAGGAAGAAGCATATTTTTGTATATGTATGCTCGTTTTGGTATGAAAGAGGCTCGAATTGGATAAATGGTCCTTTGGTATATATGTGCGTGTTTTTTTATATATGTGCAAGTTTTGGTATGCTCTTGCTCTCTGTTGTATGGAAGTGTCTCCTTTGGTATATATGTGCTTGTCTTGGTATGGAAGAGGTTCTAATAGGATAAATGGTCCTTTGGTATAAATGTGTGTGTTTTTGTATATATGTGCAAATTTTGGTATGCTCTTGCTCTCTATTGAATGGAAGTGACTCCTTTGGTATATATGTGCTCGTTTTGGTATGGAAGAGGCTCTACTAGGATAAATGGTCCTTTGGTATATATGTGCGTGTTTTTGTATATATGTGCAAGTTTTGGTATGCTTTTGCTCTCTGTTGTATGGAAGTGTTCCCTTTGGTATATTTGTGCTCGTTTTGGTATGGAAGATACTCGAATTGGATAAATGGTCCTTTGGTATATATGTGCGTGTTTTTGTAGATATGTGCAAGTTTTGGTATGGTCGTGATCTATGTTATATGGAAGTGTTCCTTTTGGTGTATTTGTGCTCGTTTTGGTATGGAAGAGGCTCGAATTGGATAAATGGTCCTTTGAAATATATGTGCGTGTTTTTGTATATATGTGCAAGTTTTAGTATGATTATGATCTCTGTTGTATGGAAGTGTTTCCTTTGGTGTATTTGTGCTCGTTTTGGTATGGAAGAGGCTCGAATTGGATAAATGATCCTTTGGTAGATATGTACGTTTTTTGTATATATGTGTAAGTTTTGGTATGATTGTGATCTCTGTTGTATGGAAGTGTTCCCTTAGGTGTATTTGTGCTCGTTTTGGTATGGAAGATGCTCGAATTGGATAAATGGTCGTTTGGTATATATGTGCATGTTTTTGTATATATGTGCATGTTTTGGTATGCTCTTGCTCTCTGTCCATCTCCGACCTTCTTGACGACGTACGTTAAGATGCCGCCGGACGGATCCATTGTTGGGCAGTGAGAACAACAGTGGGAGAGGATAGTGGATGGTCGAGAGAAGGCGAGAGGCGGTGGGTAGGTGGCGAGGGGGGTCTCGGGCGAGGGGGACGAGGCGGCGATGGTCGAGAGAGGGCGAGAGGCGACGGGTGGGCGACGAGGGGGATGAGAGGCGGCGATGCTCGGGGGTGGGCAAGAGAGAGTCGGGGAGGCAGCGATGGCGGGCGAGAGAGAGTTGGGGTAGGCGGCGAGGGCGGCGAGGGAGAGATGGTCGGGGGCGAGAGAGGGCTTGGCAGCGGGTGGGCGGCGAGGGGCGGCTTGGGGAAGAGGCAGCGAGAGGCAGCGGATGGGCGAGAGAGAGTCGGGGAGGCGGGGAAAGGGTGGGGGCGAGAGAGGGCTCGAGGTCTGGGGTAGGCAGTGAGGGCGGCGAGGGAGAGATGGTCGGGGCAAGAGAGGGCTTGGCAGCGGGTGGGCGACGAGGGGCGGCTCAGGGAAGAGGCGACGAGAGGCGGCGGGTGGGCGAGAGAAGGTCGGGGAGGGATGCTCGGGGGTGGGCGAGAGAGAGTTGGGGAGGCGACGATGGTGGGCGAGAGGGATTCGGGAGGTGTGGGGGCGAGAGGGATTCGGGAGAGAGGAGGAGCGAGGGCGTACCGTCGGATCAAGACTAGGCCACGTGTCAGCCATCCGTGGATTGCAGCAGACTCTGCTGCAATCCACTTACGGCAGAGGATCCGCTCCCTTCAGCCAAAGATGTCATCCATTTCCAATCC
Organism: Ottelia alismoides; assembly: GCA_037367405.1. Taxonomy (NCBI): domain Eukaryota; kingdom Viridiplantae; phylum Streptophyta; class Magnoliopsida; order Alismatales; family Hydrocharitaceae; genus Ottelia; species Ottelia alismoides. The sequence goes on from JAZKJV010003526.1 coordinate 127,062, forward strand.
TCGTTTTTTGGGCCCAATGGTTCCCTCCTTAATTTTACAAAATTCATGGGAGACGGGTAACAAGCTGCGCCACCAATCTTTTTTGAATGACAAATCCAATTCTTCGAAATACAATATCAATAGATCTGGGAACCGTGATATTGCTGTGCATAATCCTCGTTTCGTGCGAGACTTGCACCCCGAAATGCGATGAAAATCCCTTGTGGTAATGTCTTCAATGGCATTACCTCGCGCGGTCAGAAAATATTTTATTAGTCATATACAAGTAGCTTCAGGAATATACGATTTTGAATGCAAGAGAGGGGATGGATTCTTTGCTGTGATATTCTTTGTGGTAATATGGGGGATCTGTCGGATGAGAGATGTATGATCGTGATACAGTGCCGGTAGGGGATATTACGATAGATGATCCATTCGCCTTTTGATAAATCAATATAAGTCGTCTATTTCATATGCGACCATTGCACTCCCATCACAGCCTCTCTTCTCGTAGAGGTGGCTTAGTTTGGAACCTAAATTGGCTCCACAAAAGGTCGCTCTTGGCCGAATCCATATCAAAACCAGCAGCCTGCTTGCTGGTGGTCTATCCTGTGGAGTGGAAAATCATCTCATGCATAATTTTATGACATAAAGGGAAATTCATCTCAAGCATAGTATATGACATAAAGCAACACAATCCACAAAAGTTCAAACACCATGCATAGAGGTTTAACTATACAAAGTTCAAAAGCCATACATTAATAGTACGTAAAAAACATTGTTTTATTGATTACATGAGTCAAACTATAACAGTCATCGCCCCTTCCACCATTTGTACCGTAGCTTAACTTGTGGTTCCACTGAAGCTTAATCATTCGATGATCTCTCGAAGGTAGTAAGTTGGCTTGATTCATCTATCTATACAATCTTCGAGCCATCCAAATCCAAAGTTGCTGGGGAAACGACGCGATGTCCCTGCATCTGTAGCAACATCTCCTTTCACGATGTGAGAGGTGTGATTGGAACTCTCGAAGGACATGTTTCCATATTTGGAGCTGCATACACCAACCCAAACTGAGGTAAGTCGGTATACACCTAGACATCTCCTTGTCTAGGGACCCTTCCTCCTCTCCCTGGCATCACCACACTTGTTTGGAGAGACCTCATTGTTGTCGCCTCCATTCCTGAGCACCTGCAAAGAAGCACCATGTTTACGCCGCCCGATTCATCATCGCCTGCTCGAGCACACCTTCACCATCCACGCATCACCTCGCGAGCTTCTCCTAGAGCCATGTGTGTCAACGCGAGCAGCACCACACCGCCATCGTGCTACTGTGTGTCTCCCTCGAGCCCGATCACCATAACCATCGTTGCTCGAAGCTCCACCATCATCCTTGATTCCACCGTCCCTCTGCCTCAGAGTTGACCCATCCGCCCTCCATCGCTCGGAGAAGAAGACCATGCCTGCCTCCAACGTCGTCGCTCCAATCGAATTGGGGGAGAACAAAGCAGGACTCAAAAGCCCCACTCTTTAAACCTAAGCGTATTCAAGGCAAATATCACTTCATCCTCCATAGTTTTAGAATTTGCAAAGAAGCCCCTGCTAGTTCAAATCACGTGCTGTATACGCACAACTTGGGTAAATTGCAAATTTTCTCCCTGCTTTTATTTCTTGTTATATTTTAATTCATAAACATTGTATAAATACTATTACGTCTCGATTTATCCAGACTTTAATTTGCATACTTCTCTCGTTGGAATACATATTTTTATTGGTCAATAAATTCTGCAAAAAACTTGTTATGCTCATGTTGTGTGCTTGTTCATAGTATAATATTTTCATTGCATTTTGTTTTTATTCAACATTATTAAAAATAAAAAACATTACATATTTTACTGTTTGAAATTATAAAATTCACAAAAACTCAAATATTGCTTTAAAAATTCCAAAAAAATAGAATAGTTTGCTTTTATTATATTTTATTTCTTATGTAAATTTCTTCCATTAAATATTTTTAAATCCCTAAAAATTTGAAAAATATTACAAATTTTAGAAAATTGTAGAAAATCCCAAAAATGGTGATTTTACTCACTGTTTGTGGACAATGTCTTATAGTTTTCAGGAAAAATATATTCGATAATTTTTTTAATTTATGTTGTATTTTTAAATTGCAAAATATCCCTGCTTATTCATTGTTTAACATTATTTTGAGTTTTGATTTTTATAAAATCTATAAAAACTTGAAAATATTTGATAAATCACCAATTTATAAAAATATAAAACAAAAAAACATTTTATTCCAACCTTTTTTTATCATTTTTTATGTTTTAAAAATCCAAAAAATTTCCCTCCTCTATTTTAGTATATAAATTGTTTGAAAATATATTCTTGAAAATTAAAAATTTGCAAAACTAAAAACCACTAAAAATTAAAAATCAGAAAATATAGAAATTAAAAAAATAATAAACAAAAATATAAAAACAAAGAGTAGTGTTCATAGAATTTCCTTCTTTATTTCATTGATCCTTTCATTGATATAATACCCCTTGGGATTTCGTAGCATCCTTGAGTTCAATCATGTTTTCTATACAGGTAAATTAAATAGCAAATTTCTCTTGCTACATTTTATATTTATTTTTACTCGAGAAGTAAATAATTTTTGTTTGACGATTCTTTGGGTTACAACGACCTTTGTGAATAATTCATCTGAGTAAGTATTCCGAGATATGGATTTCAAGATGTTTTAGCAATCCCTTTACCTATTACACATTCCATATTACGACTAGACTCATTTTGTTGCTCAGAGGATTTTCTCATATTCATGTAGAAATTTTGGATCATTTCAACAGCCACAACTAGTTGACGAACACCTTTTTGAGATGCCATCCATTTATAGTCCTTTGCGTGAGCCGTTTGTCCTCTAACCTGCCGAGATCGATACAGTTTCCGAGGAATGGATTATAGCCAGCATGACCCCAGCTCCGCTCTCTTTATTCTGGTAGGTCAAGGATCTCTTTGATCTTGACCTGGATTTTTTTGAGCATGTATTTTCTGAGTCGGTGGATGATTTTACTGTGACTTTGAGAGAGAACCCGTTATTCAAGTGTGATCATTCATTCTCTTCCTCGAGTCAGTCTGATTTTTCACATCTCCCCGAGGGGTTATCTGAGGGAGGTGAAGGATATGGAAAATATCCTCAAGCGCATCACGGAAGCGTGATCGTCGTATCGAATACGACGAAGAACGACTAGTCGTACTAGTTGTTCGGTGCAGCGGAATTTAAAAATTTTATTCGATGAAACCACATGATCCGAGAACCATTCTCAGATCGTTTCATCTATAACCACAATAAGTATAATGCAATACCTCTTGAAGCGTGGTTGATCAAGTCTCTAAAGGAAGAGACCTCCTGTCTCAAGTCCGATCGTCGGCGAGACTGCTTGCGAGCGCGGGGATGAACCGCGTTGTCCTCGCAATCCAAGAAGATGATCCAAGCATGGTTGCTCCTGATCTCGTTGCACGAGATCAAACGTCTCCTTCGTGAGAGGAACTCTCTAAGAAGACGGAGAACCGAAGAACGTCGAAGCGGCGGCACGGTGGCGAAGGCGACGACGGTTCTCTCCTCTAGGGTATGGTGGACGACCACCAACAAGAGAGGGAGAGAGGGCTGGTGTGTATGAAGAAATGAGGGAGAGAGAGAGCTCCAATATATTGCAAGTGATTAGAGAGCATAGTATGCCTCTCTATTTATAGGGTTTTGGGATCCATGGATCTCAATCCATGGGACACATAAAATCAATGGGTGAGATTGATTTGTGTCAATCCAATGGCCAAGATTGTTGTTGTCAAAAGCAACAAATTTAGGTCAAAATATATTTGACAAAATCAAATATAATTTATTCCTAAATCATCCCAACAAATAAGGAGAGAATACACATGGAGATCAAATCTCCATGTGCAATCAAGAGGGGACGGCCACCCATTCCATATAGGAATTGGGTGCCGCCCACTTGTTTCCCAATGGAGAGCAATCTCATGGATTTCCATGAGATTGCATATCTCCTTGGATTTCTCTCCTATTAATTTGCAACAAATTTTGTTGGGTTTTATTCTTCAAAAATAATTCACAATTATCTTTGAGAATATTGCATTCTTGCCATGGAAAAAATTGTGAATCATATTCACAACCCAAAACAACATATAATTCATATTGTTAATTAATTACACAATGTGTATCCAATACACATAATAATTAATCAACACATATAAATTATAATTAGCTCTCTCTAATACATTATAAATCACATTTATAATATATTATGAATAATTGGATATTTCTATCCACATTATTCTTATCCACATTAATTAAATCACATTTAATTAAATTGGATAATTTCTTCACACATCAAGATGATTAAATCACATTTAATCATTATTTCTTCATTGCTTAGATCTTATGGAATTATTCTTGAACCCTTCAAGAATAATGCAATCTCTCCGCAGATACTTGAAGATAAGGACAGGGCGATTGTATTGTTCCATGTATAGTGACATGGATATTGAGATCATATCTCAAATCCAGATCGCGGGCCTCTCATAGATGCTTGATTAAATCAAGACCGTAAATCTAATCTTCTCATTGTATCTGAATCATATTCAGATCAATGTCCAACACTTGGACCAAGATTAGATCACTTCTCTACTGAGAGGAGTCACTAAAATCTAGACCCGTTTCATCACTCCCTAGGAATGGAAGCGTCATGGTTATACAACCGTTTATGATCAAATCACCCTCAGGTATTCCCAATACCTGTACATCCTGCATACTGGAAGACTCAGACTAAACCCGAAGTATCGGATCAACTTTATACTGTCTACTTCATGGTTTTATCAGTAAGTTTCTCATTCGATCATTGGGAGTTGGTATCGATCATACACTTTCCAAAAGTGTATATCATACCTAGGTCTTGATCATATACTAAAAGTATATATCAAACCTACAAATTCAGTCAAGCTTCCAAAGCGAGACGACCATGCGCATGGAATTTGATTCTTCCCAATATCTCATGAGTGAGCTCATGTCTTCCGGTTCAGTAACTGAACCTATATGATCCCTTTGAGAGATCGTATTACTCATATGCCCTTATATGCACACCAGCGCGCCGGTGTATAGACCTTGATTAGGTCATCAACCTATTGGTCTGCCAAATGTACATACTTGGACATATAGCAACACATCTGTCTCCGGTCAGAGGATGCGTGCCTATATCATGACAGCATATGATATAGGACTTTGGTTATCTCGATCTCGTTAAGTCAACTCTTTGACCTAACTAATCTGACACCTCAGAATCTCTATTCCTATGCAGAGGACCTGCATCAAGAGGTCGGTCAGATATCAGCCTTCAGAGATAGGATTGCCATCTCCTACTCGGGCTGGAGATCATCTCTTAATAATCATTTGACGGTTCCTGATGAGTCCTCAATCTAACTCTTTAGATATTCATCCAAGCACCAACCTCTATGATTCAATAGTTGAATCAACAGCTGTATGATTATTAAGATGGCCATGGTACATAACCCTAATTGTACTAAGGGACCTATTATACAAATTATCCATTCTTAATTTCAGATCAGGGAATGATATGTGCAATAACATTTATTGCATAATGGCTCGCCGTGGGCTCGCATTTCCAACAATCTCCCACTAGCCCAAAGAGCCATTAATGGGCTAATCATTTAAACCCACACTCATGTGACAATCATAGGCTATTTGGAAAATAGCTAGGTAAGCTGATCAGTCACTCTGTTCCCGCGAGACTACGCCAAGTCCTTTTACGGCACTTGCATATCCCCAGTAACAGTGCTCGCATCCAATGCGAATGTTGCATCTTATGCAACCAATACTCAATCCAGTTAATTACAGTGTCTTTGACACTACAGCTTAACCATTATCATAACCAGTATTTCCATAATCCTTATAAGAATATCCTTATTTCTGGAGATCTCTATCTCCTAAGGTATCTTTAGTTAAGACCTTTTAGATCACTATCTATAAAGTCTTAAACTTTTGAAGATAAGACTTTGAGATCACTATCTCAAAAATCTTGTCATCTATGAAGATTTTGTTATTACCGCAACCAGGTGTTTTATTTCCATAGTAGGACTAGTAACAGTTTACTACTCCCACTGCATGGCAGCCATCTGGCTTTTGTACACATCTAGCATACACCCGGCTTCTCAGAACTGATGCCCAAAGGCAAGAAGTTCTAGCATTCACTTCCTCAACTCTTTGAGGTGCTATCCCTTTAGATAGGTCAGTACCATATCTGAAGGGATGGAAGCCATTACTGGAATTTTCCATAAAATGGAATAAGTCCAAGATGTACTATTAATGTGACAGTCCCCAATACCTTCTTCTCTTTGCTCCTGAACAACTTCAGAACTAAGATCTGAGAGGCATCTTTGAAATCATATTTCAAGTTATGGAACCAGATTATAAAACACTAATTATTATCCTTATATCATTTTTAAATGATTAGGATATCATCTATATTTAGCACGATGAACATAAAAGCACTCCCACTAAGCTTCATATGGTTCATCAAGATTCTATCTGAAATCATAACATTTATAATTTCATCAAATCTTATGATCCAACTTCAAGAAGCTTATTTGAGTCCATAGATGGATTCCTTAGCTTGCACACCTTGCTTTCCTCAACCATGAAGTCATGGGGCTACTTCATATGAATATCCTCAAAGAGGCATTCGTAGAGGAATGCAATATTGACTTACATCTTGAAGATGCAATAGTCAAGTTATGTAGCTAAGGTTAGCAATATTCTGATGGTTTTAAGCATGGTCACCGAAGAGCAAGTCTTATTGCAAGCAATGTCTTCTCTTCCAGTGTGTAGCTTATGGCTACGAACCGTGCTTTGAAGATCTCTACCTTCTCATCAGGTTCCCTGTCTCTTGAAGATCCATTTACACCTTTACAGGTCTTACCCATATAGGTGGATCCTCGAGGGGCCATATACAACACTTGTATATGAAGTCTACATTAGACTTTTATTGCTATCCATCTATCCATGCTATGATCTTCAGAAGCTTCATCACATGAAGTTCGATCATTGTCAGATTTCTCTAACACATGGAATCCATCCTCAAACTCATTTGAAGAGGTATTAATGTTTCATCTTTCATTGTCCTTTTAGTTTCCAATTTCAGGAGTCTCATTATAAATGAGTTCCTACACTTCATTTTCATCTTGATTCTCAAGAGTCTCAACCTCTAAGAATCACATTCTCGGAGATGAGATATTTTAAGAATCTCAAGGTCATAAAGTAGGTATCCAATACCATCCTTTATTTTCCTAATGAAGCAACACTCTCAAGTGCTAGATTCCAACATACATGGAACCTTATTAAGGATATACATTGTAGTCTCTACTACACATATATACCTGGAAACTAAGGGATAATTATGCTAAAATTCAACATTGATAAGATCATGTCACACATGATCCAATTGTATCTACCTATAACTCTTTTGAGTTAAGGTGTGTTAGGAGGATTGAGATAGAAATGATATTCATATCTCCATAAGGTATTCTTCGAATTTATCTAGTAGGTACTTGCTACCTAGATTAGATCAAATTCATTTTATCTTCCTTCAAACTTTGGTTCTAAACCAAAATTAATGAAATCTTTGAACATTTCAAAGGTTTCTTAGGTGAAGAGAAGAAATCTCATATCATACAATCATCAATAGATATCACATATCCACAATGTTTACTATGATATAGATGATCCACATACATCAATATGTATGAGATCCTGAATACCTTGGCATCTTACACCATTCCCGAAGAAGGATGTATTGGACAATATTCATAAGTATGTAAGTTTTGAAATTTTAGACATTCTAAAGTTTCATCTCTTACTATTCTATTGATCAAATCAATAGACAAATGTCCAAGGCTTGATGCTATATCATTGTCAAATGATCTTCATCCTCCTATTGATCTTAAGGTTTAATTTCAGTATTCAGAAATGTTAATGAACCATTCATTAATTTTTCTATTTTATGTGGAGTCCACTAGATTTTAGATTACTATCTGAAATATATTCATCATAACTCTTTATGATAGTTCTATCTCAGAATTCATGTTTATTTCCAACATTTAGAAACAAACAATGAGTGTATTCTTATATCTAGGTCATAGAGACATTCTCTACGACTAAGGGCTCTCCCACTGATATTAACAAGTCTATTAATCCGACAGAGATTGTTGCAACAATTGCATCAATATTCATGTGGACAACTATAAACCTTTAAGATCAAATTTTCCAGTCTTCTAAAACATATGCAACCTATTGCAAATGCCATCAGAAGATTGAGATACAATTATTCGACTTTATCTTATTCAATAAGTAAGTCAATATCAATGATTTATGTAGATTATTCTGATGCTCCATCTGAGTCCTTTTCTAAGGATTCTAGATAGACTTGATAGTCATACTATCAACACATCAATTTATTGCAGTATTGGCATTCATCCAACTCTTTGGATGTCATATGGAAGTCACAGAAGTCCAGTCAACTCTTTGACTTTCCTTCTATCTTGGGTCCAACCCATGCTTCCATTGCGCTCCCTTTATCTATAAGCAACCATTGCTCAAGACAGAGGATCTCTTATTTTAAATTCAAAAGAATTCAAAGTAAGAGTTTTTCAACATTTATACATGCTTCATTAAATTCATATAATATGAATATTATGAAGCTTCATGAATGACTAGAGTATAGATAGTAGAATAATGACATTCATCATCTATATCCATCTAAACTCTTAAAACATGGGTTCAGGTAGGTACTCAAACAATTTGAATACATCATCTCTTTATAGAGCTACCATTCTACATGATGCAGAGAACCATGTCATCCATGATTAAATGTCAAGAGCACATATGTATGGCAGAAAATCTTCATTGATTTTATAAGGATTATATGACAATTATGATCATCATCAACATGTCACTTCCAAAGTACATTTGATGATACCAAGACTATAGAGACATACAAACCCTAGGGTTGTAGTCCTATTATCTATTTAATTGTCATTCCTCAATATTATGAGGAAACTTGCACATTGCAACCACATACATTATGTGTCCATTTGCAAGTACAATATCTGGATCATGAGTCCAATCCAAGATATTTCACTGGTTATTATTGAGTATATCATTGAGTGGGTTTTAATGAAGGATTATCTGAAATAAGAAATTTGCATAGATGTATGTATTTATATATACATATTTTACTTTGATTTAGGAATTTTTATATCAAAGTTGTCTTGCCATGTCAACATTGAAAGTTCATTCCCTTAATCACTTTCAATGTAAGAGATATACTTACCATTATATCTCAAGCAAGATCTGGGATCTCCTTCCTTATCTTTGTTGCATCCCAATAATATGAGAACCTACAACTCGGATAAAAAGAAGCGGGAACACATTCTGCCTTGCAAGTCCAACTTGCATCTCCCAATTCAGTCTTTAACACCCGGGCCCACCACCCCTAAGGCAATGTTGACCCGTCATTAATTGAACCAACCGTCAACAGGAATACAACTCGCTATGCGCAATCCAATATCGCCCCAATAATATAAGGACCCGATACTGGGGTCACTACGCATACGTCCTTACTCTTTCGAGAAGCGAAGAGCCCGATCCAGATGCGCTTGCATACAGGAGCTGTCACTTCGGACAGGCGTCTCCTACATACAATCCCTGGCGACGGAACCCTTCGCCTTGACGGGAGACCATGGATGTCACTTATGTGATCCTCCATATCATATTCAAATTTTAATTAATTATCGTGAATCACATTCACATAATTAATTCTTCCAAGGAAATTATTAGCTCTAATCATATTAGAGTATTTCAATTGGACATAATCAATTTAATCATATTAAATTAATTATCAATCCAATTCAATCAATCAAACTTGATTATTTTACTTGAATACATATATGGTAATATCTCAAAATACGTATTAATTCGAATTTTAATAATTAGAAAAATACATCTTAATCCCTCGGACATTATCCCGGCCCTACCCGCTGTCATGGCCAGTACCGACGAGAGTGGGACGGACCACATACGTTGCAACCCGCAACCCCAATGCTCTCCGACTAGGCACCATATCCGCCTCGGGAAAGGATAATGCCAAATTGATTAATTTGTACTTGAGATGATCATCGGTTCTTCAACCGAAATTGTACCATATAGTAATAATCAAAACATTTTTTATTATAAGGAAATTTGCTAGACAAATTCCCAAATCCTATTCAAGCATCAAGTTTGAAAGATTGTGGTTTCCAATTATGATTTAGATCACATCTTAATCAATTATTGGTTAAGGCAATGTCATTTAAGGGAATAATTATCATCAAATATTTCACAAATATTTATGCACAATTATTCTAGGAAATTAAACAATTTAATTTCACTAAATGATTAAATGACAATCACCAATCAAACATCAAGTTTGATGAATGCGTTTCCAATTAAGATTTAGATCAAATCTAATCAATTAATTGGTTGAAGCCAAGTCAATTATGTAAATAATCATCTTCAAATATTTCGCAAATATTTTTCATGATTATTTTACGAAATTAACAATTAATTTCACTAATTGACAATCACTTGGTTCTAGATTAGGACTGTAATTTCAGCAGTGACCCCTACTTACTAAAATTAGCATATCTCAATCATATTAAATCCAAATTAGACAAAATCAATTTTCATAGATTGCTAATTTGATTTAGGACAGAACCCAAGTGATGTTACACGCATTTCGAGGCAATTCTAAACAGTAATTAACATTTTAATCACGTTCAGATCTACAGTTCCCGCAACAGTGCATACATGTTCATTAAAACAACCATATCTAGAGCATACGAAATCCGATTTACGTAAACTCAGATCCTATGGTTTCCTTATTTAATGGGGAACAAAATCCAAGTATTAAATTCGTGTTTAAACAATTTAAACAGTGCCGAATTTATTTACTAAACAGATCTGCGAAATCAAATGCGATGAAAACTTTCGCGACCTAAACGAACCCAAGTCGTCCTCGGTTTTTCGAATCATATTCGAAACCGTCGACCTAAGGCTCTGATACCACTTGAAGGATATGGAAAATATCCTCAAGCGCATCACGGAAGCGTGATCGTCGTATCGAATACGACGAAGAACGACTAGTCGTACTAGTTGTTCGGTGCAGCGGAATTTAAAAATTTTATTCGATGAAACCACATGATCCGAGAACCATTCTCAGATCGTTTCATCTATAACCACAACAAGTATAATGCAATACCTCTTGAAGCGTGGTTGATCAAGTCTCTAAAGGAAGAGACCTCCTGTCTCAAGTCCGATCGTCGGCGAGACTGCTTGCGAGCGCGGGGATGAACCGCGTTGTCCTCGCAATCCAAGAAGATGATCCAAGCATGGTTGCTCCTGATCTCGTCGCACGAGATCAAACGTCTCCTTCGTGAGAGGAACTCTCCAAGAAGACGGAGAACCGAAGAACGTCGAAGCGGCGACGCGGTAGCGAAGGCGACGACAGTTCTCTCCTCTAGGGTATGGTGGACGGCCACCAACAAGAGAGGGAGAGAGGGCTGGCGTGTATGAAGAAATGAGGGAGAGAGAGAGCTCCAATATATTGCAAGTGATTAGAGAGCATAGTATGCCTCTCTATTTATAGGGTTTTGGGATCCATGAATCTCAATCCATGGGACACATAAAATCAATGGGTGAGATTGATTTGTGTCAATCCAATGGCCAAGATTGTTGTTGTCAAAAGCAACAAATTTAGGTCAAAATATATTTGACAAAATCAAATATAATTTATTCCTAAATCATCCCAACAAATAAGGAGAGAATACACATGGAGATCAAATCTCCATGTGCAATCAAGAGGGGACGGCCACCCATTCCATATAGGAATTGGGTGCCGCCCACTTGTTTCCCAATGGAGAGCAATCTCATGGATTTCCATGATATTGCATATCTCCTTGGATTTCTCTCCTATTAATTTGCAACAAATTTTGTTGGGTTTTATTCTTCAAAAATAATTCACAATTATCTTTGAGAATATTGCATTCTTGCCATGGAAAAAATTGTGAATCATATTCACAACCCAAAACAACATATAATTCATATTGTTAATTAATTACACAATGTGTATCCAATACACATAATAATTAATCAACACATATAAATTATAATTAGCTCTCTCTAATACATTATAAATCACATTTATAATATATTATGAATAATTGGATATTTCTATCCACATTATTCTTATCCACATTAATTAAATCACATTTAATTAAATTGGATAATTTCTTCACACATCAAGATGATTAAATCACATTTAATCATTATTTCTTCATTGCTTAGATCTTATGGAATTATTCTTGAACCCTTCAAGAATAATGCAATCTCTCCGCAGATACTTGGAGATAAGGACAGGGCGATTGTATTGTTCCACGTATAGTGACATGGATATTGAGATCATATCTCAAATCCAGATCGCGGGCCTCTCATAGATGCTTGATTAAATCAAGACCGTAAATCTAATCTTCTCATTGTATCTGAATCATATTCAGATCAATGTCCAACACTTGGACCAAGATTAGATCACTTCTCTACTGAGAGGAGTCACTAAAATCCAGACCCGTTTCATCACTCCCTAGGAATGGAAGCGTCATGGTTATACAACCGTTTATGATCAAATCACCCTCAGGTATTCCCAATACCTGTACATCCTGTATACTGGAAGACTCAGACTAAACCCGAAGTATCGGATCAACTTTATACTGTCTACTTCATGGTTTTATCAGTAAGTTTCTCATTCGATCATTGGGAGTTGGTATCGATCATACACTTTCCAAAAGTGTATATCATACCTAGGTCTTGATCATATACTAAAAGTATATATCAAACCTACAAATTCAGTCAAGCTTCCAAAGCGAGACGACCATGCGCATGGAATTTGATTCTTCCCAATATCTCATGAGTGAGCTCATGTCTTCCGGTTCAATAACTGAACCTGTATGATCCCTTTGAGAGATCGTATTACTCATATGCCCTTATATGCACACCAGCGCGCCGATGTATAGACCTTGATTAGGTCATCAACCTATTGGTCTGCCAAATGTACATACTTGGACATATAGCAACACATCTGTCTCCGGTCAGAGGATGCGTGCCTATATCATGACAGCATATGATATAGGACTTTGGTTATCTCGATCTCGTTAAGTCAACTCTTTGACCTAACTAATCTGACACCTCCGAATCTCTATTCCTATGCAGAGGACCTGCATCAAGAGGTCGGTCAGATATCAGCCTTCAGAGATAGGATTGCCATCTCCTACTCGGGCTGGAGATCATCTCTTAATAATCATTTGACGGTGCTTGATGAGTCCTCAATCTAACTCTTTAGATATTCATCCAAGCACCAGCCTCTATGATTCAATAGTTGAATCAACAGCTGTATGATTATTAAGATGGCCATGGTACATAACCCTAATTGTACTAAGGGACCTATTATACAAATTATCCATTATTCATTTCAGATCAGGGAATGATATGTGCAATAACATTTATTGCATAATGGCTCGTCGTGGGCTCGCATTTCCAACAGGAGGTTTGTTCTCTCTACTCGATCTCATTTTCTGGATGTACGTGCGATCCGTCGGATGTCGAGACCGAGTATTATGGTTCTCTTGAGTGCCCTGATTCTTTCGATTTTTCCGAGATTGAGTTTTCTCTCCTCGATGACCCTCGTGAGGATGAGCCTATCTTTGAGATATTTGATGATGTTTAACATTTACCTACTAGAGGTACATCAGATATCGGTTTTCATAGTGAGTCTCATGATCTAGACTTGTCATACTTGTTTGAGATGATGATTGGCATGGGGGATTCCATGTTTGATCCGTCTTTCTCCACGTTTGATTTTTTCATATCCAAACATTCACTCCATTTTGTTCTTGAGTCAATTATTTCATTTGTGCTATCAGATCCTTACTGTATGTTCTCTTCTTTTTTCTCGATAGCTGACACCCACTTGAGTGAATATTCATATGTCACTTTTTACTTTACTGAGTTTGTTGTTGTTCTCACACTGAGACTACAACGATAGTATGGCATTCACATTACAGATGTCATCCTGAACCTCGATACAGATGTCGTAAACTCTAACGCTTGTTGAGAGACATCTCAACATTGTCTACTTTGTATATACGTGTTTCGTCTTGATTTGTTCCAAGTTTCTTTAGTTTGTCTTACACCCCATGTCTCGCTTAGGATTTTTTCTATACTTAAGATGTACTTTATCCTACGAGTAGTGGGGGTGTAGACATTGTGTTGTTCATATTTGTTTTATTCTATCACCTTTGTCGTTGCTTATACTTAGAGTGTACTTTACCCTACGTATATGGGGTAATATCGTTCATTTACGTCTTTGATTGTTTTTGATTTTTTGTATCTTCTACTCCCTCGCTTGTCCCCCAACTATTGATATTCTTTTCTATACTTAGGGATATTTTACCCTAAGTATAGGGGGGACAAGCCGAGTCGTTGATTGCGAACATTCTCTTTACCTTGGTCATCTTTGTTTTTTAGTCTCGTATGTTGGACATGCGAGCCCACGACGAGTCATTATGCAATAAATGTTATTGCACATATCATTCCCTGATCTGAAATGAAGAATAAATCATTTGCATAAAAGGTCTCTCTGTACAATTAGGGTTATGTACCATGGCCATCTTGATGATCATATAGATGTTGATTCATTAAATGAATCATAGAGGCTGGTGTTTGGATGAATATCTAAGGAGTTAGATAGAGGACTCATCAAGCACCGTCAAATGATTATTAAGAGATGATCTCCAGCCTGAGTAGGAGATGGAAATCCTTTCTCACATAGGTTGATATCTGACCGACCTCTTG
The DNA here is from genome assembly GCA_037367405.1 of Ottelia alismoides. NCBI lineage: Eukaryota > Viridiplantae > Streptophyta > Magnoliopsida > Alismatales > Hydrocharitaceae > Ottelia > Ottelia alismoides. Next base: position 142,067 of record JAZKJV010003526.1, read on the forward strand.
ATGCAGGTCCTCTGCATAGGAATAGTGCTTCGGAGGTGTCATATTAGTTAGGTCAATGGGTTGACTTAACGAGATCGAGATAACCTAAGTCCTATGTTGAATACTGTCACAACATAGGCACGCATCCTCTGACCGGAGACAAATGTATTGCTATATGTTTGAGTATGTACATTTGGCATACCGATAGGTTGATGGCCTAACCAAGGTCTATACACCGGCAAGCTGATGTGCATATAAGGGCATATGAGCAATACGATCTCTCAAAGGGATCATACAGGTTCACTTATGAACCGGAAGACATGCTCACTCATGAGGTATTGGGACCGATCAAATTCCATGCATGGTCGTCATGCTTTGGAAGCATGACATGAATTTGAAGGTATGATATATGCTTTGGGAAAGCATATGATCGATACCAACTCCCAATGACCAAGATTGAGAAACTTAGTGATTAAACTCTGAAGAAGACAATGTCAAATTGATCTTAATCTTCAGGATGATCATGGGTCTTCCAGTATGCAGGATGTACAGGTAATAGGAATACCTGAGGGTGATGTAAGAATAAACGATTGTATAACCATGATGCTTCCATTCCGAGGGAGTGATGAAAAAGGTCTGGATTTTAATGACTCCTCTCAATAGAGAAGCAATCTGATCTTGTTCCAAGTGTTGGACATTGGTCTGAATGTGATTCAGATGCAATGAGAAGATTAGATTTGCGGTCTTGATTTAATCAAGCATCTATGGGAGGTCTGTAAGGTCTGGATTTGAGATAAGATCTCAACATCCAAGTTACTATACGTGGAACAATACAATCGCCCTGTCCTTATCTCCAAGTATCTGCGCAGAAAGCACATTATTCTTAAAGGGATTAAAGAATAATTCATTTGATGAACTACATATCCAAGCAATAAGGACTTGATGATTAAATAATATTTAATTATCAAGCATGATATGAATGAGATTCATATTGTGAGAATAATTATCCAAGATAATTAAATGGGATTTAATTATCAAGGATTGGAGAATATGGATAATACTATCCATGATATTTGTGTATTATAAATATGATTTATAATATACATATATTGAAGAGAGAGAAATTTTATAAATAGTATTTGTTAATTATTAATGTGGATTGGATTCACATTAATTGATTAATTGGAAATGCAATTTACAAATTAGTTTGGGTTGTGAATATGATTCACAAATTTATTAATGACGTGATTGAAACATTCATAAATTAATTTGGAATTAATATGGTGGATATTTTTAATAATATATTGAGAAATAATAATATAAAATAAAAGGGAGATAAATAACCTCCAAATGAGGTGGTGTCACCAATGACATAATCAAAGGTGACGCCCCCTCAATTTTAGGAGGAAATTGGTTATCTCTCCATTATTATATTATTATCTCTTGATAATTAAGTTATGTTAAATTAAATTGTGTTGATAATATTGTAACATATATTTAATTTAAATATAAATAAATGGTGTTGGTTTCTGACCAACAACAATCTTGGCCATTGATTAATACATAGATCACCACGGTCGTTGGATCTATGTGTCCCATGGATTGAGATCCATTGGATCCTAAACTAATATAAAAGGAGGGCTAACCTAACCTTTCATGGTACATAATTAAGAGTTGTAGAAGCCTACTACTCTCTCTCTCTCTCTCATTCTCGCCCTCTCTCTTTCTCTTCTCCAAGAAGTGGCCGTCCACTTTGTGTTGAGAAGGAGAGCCTCTCACGCCTTCGCCTTCGACGACTCGAGGATCTCCTTCTTCTTTAGGGCTTCTTGCCTTAAAAGAAGACGACGGATTTCGTTTGACGAAATCAGGGGATTCATTGCTTGGATCTTCATCGAGGATTACTGGAACAATGCGTCTCATCATCGCGCCCGCAAGTGCCTTCTTCGTGGATCGGACTTAAGACAGGAGGATCTCTTGTTTAGGATCTCACGATTACAACCACGCTCCAAAAGGTATTTCTTATACTTTGTGGTTTGATGAAACGGTCCGTGAAATGTTCTCGTGATCATGTGGTTTCATCACTTGAATTAAAAAAATTTAATTTCCGCCGCATCTAGCGACTAGTGCGACTAGTTGCCCCGATTGCATATGATGCGATCGACACGCTTACGTGATGCGCTTAAGGATTCTCAATATCCTTCAAGTGGTATCAGAGCCTTAGGTTGAATAAGGCTTTGGATATGATCCATAGACCTAGGACGACTTGGGTTTGAAAGGGTCGCGAAAGTTTTGTCGCATTTCAATTTTCACACCTCTGTCTAATTGAAATTTTCAGTACTGTTTAAATTGTTTAAACATGAAATTTGCAATTGTATTTTGTTCTCCATTAAATTAGGAAACTGTAGGATCTGAGTTTACGAAATTTGAATTTCATTTGCTCAAGATATGGCCCTTCGAATAACCATGTATTCACTGTTGCAGGAACTGTGGATCTAAACGTGATTAATGAGTTAATTACTATTTTAATCTGCCTCAAAATACATGAAATATCACTTGAGTTCTGTCATAAATCAAGTTGAAAATCTTAGGAAACTTATTTTGCTTTTTTTGGATTTAAATTGATCAAGATAAGTTAATTTTTATGATTGGGGGTCACTGCTGGAATTTGACAATCTTGATCATGAACCTTGTGATAAGTCATTCAAATATGATGATAAAAATTAATGGTTAATTTTTTGAAATAATTAGTGATAAATATTTGTGAAATATTTAAAGAGATAATTATTTTATTGAATGACATTTTTCTAATCACAATGATAAGATAGTTGATCTTGATCATTGGTTGATATGAATTCATCAACAAACATTGATTTCATGAAAAACCTCAGTTTATCCTACAATAGTTGTAAGATAACTTTTACATGAAAAACCCTCTTGCTTGAATAGGATTGAGGATTTGTTTAGAAAATCTCTTTATAATATTATTAAAATTGTTTTGATGTATATTATATGGTATAATTTCGGTTGAGCATCTCAAAGTACATGATGATCTATCTGGCATCATCCTTTTCTTAGGTGGATATGGTGCCTAGTCGGAGAGCAGTGGGGTTGCGGATTGCAACGTATGTGGTCCATCCCACTCTCGTTGGTACTGACCATGACAACGGGTAGGAACTCGATAATGCTGGAGAAGTCAAAGTGTATTTTTCTAATTATTAAAATACAAATAATACTTACTTTGAGATTATACCTACTATTCAAGTAATAATCAAGTTTGTTGATTGATGATTAGATTGATATTAATTTAATGTGATTAAATTAATTATATCCAATAAACACTCTATTATGAATAGATGTGTATTTCCCTTGGAAGAATTAATTATGTGAATATGATTCACGATAATTAATTATATAATTTGAATATGAGGTGGAGGATCACATAAGTGACATCCATGGTCTCCCGTCAAGGCAAAGGATTCCGTCACCAAATGTTGTATATAGGAGACGCATGTCCGAAGTGACAGATCTTGTATATGATTTATTTGGATCGGGTTCTTTGCTTCTCGAAAGAGTAAGGCCGTATACGTAGTGACCCCAATATCGAGTCCTTATATTATTGAGGCGATATTGGATTGCGTATAACGAGTATTAAGCATGTTGACGGTTGGTTCAATTAACAATGGTTCGACATCATCTTAGGGGTGGTGGGCCCAGGTGTTAAAGACCGAATTGGGAAATGCAAGTTTGACTTGTAAGGCGGAATGAGTTCCCGCTTCTTTTTATCGGAGTCGCAAGTTCTCATATTATTGGGATGTGACGAAAATAGGAAAGGAGATCCCAGATCTTGCTAGAGATATAATGGTAAGAATATCTCTTACGTTGAAAGTGATTAAGGGAATGAACTTTCATTGTTAACAAGGTAAGATAACTTTGATATAAAAATTCCTAAATCAAAGTAAAATATGTATGTATATATAAATATATACACTTATGCAAATTTCTTATTTTAGATAATCCTTCATTAAACCCACTCAATGTTATACTCAATGATAACCAGTAAAATATCATGGATTGGACTCATGATCCAGATATTGTACTTGCAATTGGACACATAATGTATGTGGTTGCAATGTGCAAGTTTCCTCAATATAATGAGGAACGACAATTAAATGGGACAATAAGACATCACCTTAGGGTTTGTATGTCTCTATAGTCTTGATTTTTCATCGAGAGTACTTTAGAAGTGACATGTCGATGATGATCGCAATTGTCAAATAATACTTATAAAATCTAAGAAGATGTTCTGGCATACATATGTGTGCTCTAGACATTTAATCATGAATGACATGGTTCTCTGCATTATGAAGAATGGTAGCTCGAAAGAGATGATGTATTCAAAATGTTTGAATACCTACCTGAACCTAAGTCTTTAAGAGTTAAGATGTATGTAGATATGATGAGTGTCATCATTCTACTATATATTCTCAAGTCATTCATGAAGCTTCATAATAATCATTTTTGTATGAATTTAATGAAGCATGTATAAATGTTAAAGTGCTCTTGTATTGAAATCTTTTGAATTCAACATAAGAGATTCTTTATCTTGAACAATGGTTGTTTATAGATGAAGAGAGCACAGTCGAAGCGTGGGTCGGACCCATGTGAGAAGCAAAGTCAAAGAGTTGATTGTACTTCTATGGCTTCTATATGACATCCAAAGAGTTGGATGAATGTCAATACTGCAATAAGTTGATGTGTTGATAGTGGGACTATCAAGTCTGTCTAAAATCCTTAGTGAAGGACTCAGATAGAGCATCTGAATAATCTACATATAATCATTGATTTTGACTTACTTATTTCATAAGATAAAGTCAGATAATTATATCCCAATCTTCTAATGACATTCGCAATTGGTTGCATATATATATATATATATATATATTAGAAGATTAGAAATTTGATTTTAAGGTTTAATAGTCATCTACATGGATATTGATGTAATTGTTGCATCAATCTCTGTTGGATAGATGGACTTCATATTCTCAGTGGGAGAGCCCTTAGTCTTAGAGAATGTCTCTATGACCTAGATATTAGAATACACTCATTGTTTTTTTCTAAATGTTGGAAATAAACATGAATTCTGGAATAAACCTATCATAAAGAGTTATGATGGATATATATTTCAGATAGTAATCTGGTATCTAGTGGACTCTACTAAATTAGAAAATTAATGAATGGTTCATTAAGATTTCTAATATTGAAAATTAAAACCTTTATAAGATCAATAGGAGGATGAAGATTATTTGACAATGATCTGGCATCAAGTTTTGGACATATGTCTGCTGATGAGATCAATAGACTAGTAAGATATGAAACTTTAGAATGTCTAAAATTTCAAAACTTACATACTTGTGAATATTGTATTCGAAGAATGTCCAATACACCCTTCCCTTAGGAAAGGTGTAAGATGTCAATGTATTCGAGATCTCATACATATTGATGTATGTGGATCATCTATATCATAGTAAACATTATGGATATGTGATATCTATTGATGATTATGTATGATATGAGATTTCTTCTCTTCACGTGAGAAACCTTTGAAATGTTCAAAGATTTCACAATTTTGATTTAGAACCAAAGTTTGAAAGAAGATTAAATGAATTTGATCTAACCAAGGTAGCAAGTACCTATTAGATAAAATTCAAAGAATACCTTGGAGATATGAATATAATTTCTATCTCAATCCTCCTAACACACCTAAACTCAATGGAGTTGTAGGGAGATACAATTGGATCATGTGTGACATGATTCGGTCAATGATGAATTTTAGCATAATTATGCCTTAGTTTCCAGGTATATATGTGTAGTAGAGACTACAATATATATATATCCTTAATAAGGTTCCATTCATATAAGCTGGAATCGAGCACTAGAGAGTGTTACTTCATTAAGAAAATAAAGGAAGGTATTGGATACCTACTTTATGACCTTGAGATTCTTAAAATATCTCATCTCTGAGAATGTGATTCTTAGAGGATTGAGACTCTTGAGAATCAAGATGAAAATTAAGTGAAGGAACTCATTTAATCTTGAGAAGATAATGAGGCTCCTGAAATCGGGAACTAAAAGGATAATTCAAGATGAAGCACTAATACCTCTTCAAATGAGTTTGAGGATGTATTCCATGTGTCAGTTAAGTCTGACAATGATCAAACTTCATGTGATGAAGCTCCTAAGGATCATGACATGGAAAGATGGATATTAGCAATAAGGTCTAAAGTAGACCTCATATACAAGTGTTGTATATGGACCCTCGAGGATCCACCTATAAGGGTAAGACTCGTTAAGGTGTAAATGGATCTTCAAGAGAAAGAGGGAACCTGATGAGAAGGTAGAGACCTTCAAAGCATGGTTCATAGCCATGAGCCATGCATCGGAAGAGAAGACATTGCTTGCAATGAGACTTGCTCTTTGGTGACCATGCTTAAAATCATCATAATATTGCTAACCTTAGCTGCACAACTTGACTATTGCATCTTCAAGATGTAAGTCAAGTTCGCATTCCTCTAAGAATACCTCTCTGAGGATATTCACATGAAGTAGCCCCAGGGCTTCATGATTAAGGAGAGCAAGATGTGTAAGCTAAAGAAATCCATCTATGGACTCAAATAAACTTCTTATTGTTGGAACATAAGATTTGATGAAATTATAAATGTTATGATTTCAGATAGAATCTTGATGAACCATATGAAGCTTAATGGGAGTGTCACTGTGTTCATCATGCTAAATGTAGAGAATATCCTAAATCATTTGGAATGATATAAGAATGATAATAAGTGTTTTATAACCTGGCTATTCCATACCTTGAGATATGATCTCAAAGATGCTGCTTGGATCATAGTTCTGAAGGTGTTCAGAAGTAAAGAGAAAGAGGGTATTGGGACTATCACATTTGTGGTACACCTTGGGCATATTCCATTCTTAGGAATTCCAAGAAAGGCTTCTTTCCCTTAAGATTTGGTACTGACCTATCTAAAGGGATTGCACCTCAGAGAGTTGAGGAAGTGAATGCTAGAACTGCTTGCACCTGTGCATCAGTTACGAGAAGCTAAGTGTATGCTAGATGTGTACAAAAGCTAGATATCTGCCATGCAGTGGGAGTAGTAAAGTGTTGCTAATCCTACTGCGGAGAGAAAAATACTTGATTGTAGTAATAACAAAAACTTCATAGATGACAAGATTTTTTTGAGATAGTGATCTCAAAGTCATATCTTCAAAAGTTAAGACTTTATAGATAGAGATCTAAAAGGTCTTAACTGCGAATACCTTTGGAGATAGAGATCTCTTGAAATAAGGGTATTCTGATGAAGATTATGGAAATACTGGTTATAATAATTATTGAGCAATAGTGTCTAGGACACTATAACTGCTTTGACTAGATTGAGTATTGGTTGCATTATATGAAACATTCGCATTGGATGCGAGAACTGTTACTGGGGATATGTAAGTTTCGTAAAAGGACTTGGTATAGTCTCGCAGGAACAGAGTGATTGATCAGCTTACCTAGATATTTTTCTAAATAGCCTACGATTGTCACGTGAACGTTGGTTTAAATGATTAGCCCATTAATGGCTCTTTAGGCTAGTGAGAGATTGTTGGACATGCAAGCCCACGGTGAGTCATTATGCAATAAATGTTATTGCACATATCATTCCCTGATCTGAAATGAAGAATAAATAATTTGCATAAAAGGTCCCTCTGTACAATTAGGATTATGTACCATGGCCATCTTGATGATCATATAGTTGTTGATTCATTAAATGAATCATAAAGGCTGGTGTTTGGATGGATATCTAAGGAGTTAGATAGAGGACTCATCAAGCACCGTCAAATGATTGTTAAGAGATGATCTCCAGCCTGAGTAGGAGATGGCAATCCTTTCTCACATAGGCTGATATCTGATCAGCCTCTTGATGCAGGTCCTCTGCATAGGAATAGTGATTCGGAGGTGTCATATTAGTTAGGTCAATGGGTTGACTTAACAAGATCGAGATAACCTAAGTCCTATGTTGAATACTGTCACAGCATAGGCACGCATCCTCTGACCGGAGATAAATGTATTGCTATATGTTTGAGTATGTACATTTGGCAGACCAATAGGTTAATGGCCTAACCAAGGTCTATACACCGACGAGCTGGTGTGCATATAAGGGCATATGAGCAATACGATCTCTCAAAGGGATCATACAGATTCACTTATGAACCGGAAGACATGAGCTCACTCATGAGGTATTGGGACCGATCAAATTCCATGCAAGGTCGTCGTGCTTTGGAAGCATGACGTGAATTTGAAGGTATGGTATATGCTTTAGGAAAGCATATGATCGATACCAACTCCCAATGACAAAGATTGAGAAACTTAGTGGTTAAACTCTGAAGAAGACAGTGTAAAATTGATCTTAATCTTTAGGATGATCATGGATCTTCCAATATGCAGGAGGTACAGGTATTAGGAATACTTGAGGGGATGTGATCATAAATGATTGTATAACCATGACGCTTCCATTCCGAGGGTGTGATGAAACAAGTCTGGATTTTAGTGACTCCTCTCAGTAGAGAAGCAATCTGATCTTGGTCGAAGTATTGGACATTGGTCCCAATGTGATTCAGATGCAATGAGAAGATTAGATTTGCGGTCTTGATTTAATCAAGCATCTGTGGGAGGTCCGTAAGATCTGGATTTGAGATGAGATCTCAACATCCAAGTCACTGTACGTGGAACAATACAATCGTCCTGTCCTTATATCCAAGTATCTAGGGAGAAAGCACATTATTCTTGAAGGGATTCAAGAATAATTCAATTGATGAACTACATATCCAAGCAATAAGGACTTGAGATTCATATTGTGAGAATAATTATCCAAGATATGAATGAGATTTAATTATCAAGGATTGGAGAATATTGATAATACTATCCATGGTATTTGTGTATCATAAATATGATTTATAATATACATATATTGAAGAGAGAGAAATTTTATAAATAGCATTTGTTAATTATTAATGTGGATTGGATTCACATTAATTAATTAATTGGAAATGCAATTTACAAATTAGTTTGGGTTGTAAATATGATTCACATATTTATCAATGGCGTGATTGAAATATTCACAAATTAATTTGGAATTAATTTGATGGATATTTTTAATAATACATTGATAAATAGTAATATAAAATTAAAGGGAGATAAATAACCTCCAAATGAGGTGGTGTCACCAATGACATAGTCAAAGGTGACGCCCCCTCAATTTTAGGAGGAAATTGGTTATCTCCCCTTTATTATATTATTATATCTTGATAATTAATTTATGTTAAATTAAATTGTGTTGATAATATTGCAACATATATTAATTTAAATATAAATTAATGTTTTTGGTTTCTAGCCAACAACATTCTTGGCCATTGATTAATACATTGATCACCATGGCCGTTGAATCTATATGTCCCATGGATTGAGATCCATTTGATCCTAAACTAATATAAAAGGAGGGCTAACCTAGCCTTTCATGGTACATAATTAAAAGTTGTAGAAGCCTACTACTCTCTCTCTCTCTCTCTCATTCTCGCCCTCTCTCTTTCTCTTCTCCAAGAAGTGGTCGTCCATTTTGTGTTGAGAAGGAGAGCCTCTCACGCCTTCGCCTTTGACGACTCGAGGATCTCCTTCTTCTTTGGGGCTGCTTGACTTAAAGGAAGACGATGGATTTCGTTTGATGAAATCAGGGGATTCATTGCTTGGATCTTCATCGAGGATTGCGGGAAGAACGCGTCTCATCATCGCGCCCGCAAGTGCGTTCTTCGTGGATCGGACTTAAGACAGGAGGATCTCTTGTTTGGGATCTCACGATTACAACCACGCTCCAAGAGGTATTCTGATACTTTGTGGTTTGATGAAACGATCCGAGAAATGTTCTCGTGATCCTGTGGTTTCATCACTTGAATTAAAAAAATATTAATTTCCGCCGCATCTAGCGACTAGTGCGACTAGTTGCCTCAATTGCATATGATGCGATCGACACGCTTTCGTGATGCGCTTAAGGATTCTCAATATCCTTCCTCCTATCCTTAGGATTATTTGATCCTAAGTATAGAGGGGATGGTTGACTTCTATTCTTTATTCATTTCTTTGAGTCATTGTAGTATAATATTATTTTTACCAATCTATGCTTAGCCTGAGTTATGTCTTCCTTTGTCACTTCTTTGGTCACTATGAAGACATACTTCATGCTAAATATAGGGGGTGTCGTGTATATATTTTATACATACATTAGAATCCATAACTCATACTTTATTGTATTTTCAATAATATGACTCTAAAAGTATGGGTATATATTTTGGATTTTTAAAAGCCAATAGAATAATGTAAATATGACTTATAAAAAATATTCTTAAAAATTTGTATATAAAAAGTGTTGTAAAATACTTGGATATAATTTTTAATTATATAAAATTTGTACATAATTTGTTTTGTAAAATTTTGTATACAATATGCATAAATTTGTATATAAATGTGTATAAAATTCTTTGTAAAAATGTATACAATTCTTGTAAATTCGTGTAAATTGATTTAATTCACTAAATCCTAAAAAAAGTTTTAGAATTCAGTAAAAATTTACTAAATTCTTTAAAAATTACATAAAAAGCTTAATCTGAAAAACCACTTCATACAAAATTATTGCATTCATTAGCCTTTTTTAAAACAAGTTTGATTCTTGAACCGAATGGATCTAAGTTTGAATGATGGAGCTTGATTAGGTCTTAATCCAATTAATTCTAAAGGAACTTTATTAGGAACTAGAATTAAGACTCTTCATGTCTTTTGACTTAATTCTTTGGGTTCCATGAGACCATGTTCAGAATTCAACTTAAACTTGCCTAAGTAGGACACTGATGAACGTCAAATCCGCCTCTTTAAAGGTGATGAATTAGTCGTAGTATAGGAGGTGAATTTGGTTCGATCAAAAATCACAAGCTTTGAATGTTGTGGAGAATTTTTACTTGGTAAGTTTACCAAGATCGAACACAGGGACACGACTACCTAATTCAGTTATCGAATTTCGATTCGTGATGGCACAATGTGAGTTATTTAATTTCAGGTCCTCATGATGAACTATGCAATTTACAAAGCGATGCTAAGATGGATGCATTTTTTATTGATTTTTATGCAAGTTAAAATGATGCATGGATAAATATGCAAGAGAAATTATGTACAGATTCAAGACTACAATTATACCCTAAAAATTATGAGCATCATGATAGAAATGAAATTAGAGGCAATTTAATCCATCATTAAAAAGCGGTCATCAAGTCAAAGCAAGACAAGGAGAGCAGGGTCCCATTTTTCACATAAAAATTCACTTTAATTAAAATAGTAGCAAATGAGACAATTAAGCATGCTAAGATGCAGAGGACAAAATAAGGATCAAAACAACACTAAAATCATTCAATTTGAACCTATGATGCCCACGTTATGCTAAAAACAGTGCAAGGGCATAATTGTAATAAAAATGCAATAAAATAAAGGGATACGGTCGGGGTCCTGTGCAATTTTTCCTTATGCGTGGGGACCCTTATGCAATTCTTCAAAATCCTGAGGGCCACCCTATAAAATACCCAGGCACGCACGTGCCTGGGGACCTAAATTTGATTCCATAAAATAGTCGGGTCTGTCTTGCAATTTACCCAGCACCTCACGTGCAAGGCATGCGAGGGCTAGGCTCGGGTCGATCCATGTGGTTCGGGCACACGTGGCTACACTGGGGGGCTCGGGTCGAGGCTCGGTAGGACCCGAGCCTGTAGCTTCGGACTGGAGGTTTGGCATGCCCACGTGTCTTTATCAAAGTCGTTCGATCGAAACAATCGAACGATATATGTATCTTCTTGTTCCTCCGTAGGTTGCCGGAGGAGGCGGGGATCCGGCGAGGTAGATAGAGCTCTGCCACACACCATTCGTTCGCCTGATGATCGAAGAGGATAACTGGGCGGCTGGCGAAGGTGGTGGGTCTCCGACGAGGCTCCGGGCATGGTCAGAACTTGGAGTCGATGAAGCTTCGCCGGAGGCAATTAGCTCAGAGGAGCTTCATTATGATCTCCGGCCATTGACGATTGAAGGACCTGCAAACGTTAGATGTAGCCGAAGCGTGCTTATGCGAGATGTGAAGTGGGCGAGATGGAGTCCCAAGGGAGTGACCAGAGCGGGGGATCGAGATCATCACCTCCGGCGAGAGGGAGGTGATGTTGGCTGGGGTGATTGAGATGATGGAGAAGGGAAGATGGCGTCGGAGAGGGTTGGCGAGGATGACTGATGGATGGCGAAGCTTAGGAGGAGGTCAGGTGATGGTGAAAGTGATTGGAGGTGGCATCATAATTAGGCGAAGGAGTATAGAAAATGCAAGGGAGAAGACCTGGAGGTCGGAGCGGAACTGGCGGAGGAGGTGGCTTGGGCTGAGGCTCGAGGAGTCTCGGGTCGTCGCCCGGCGAGGTCAGCCGTGCCTCGGAGCTCGGTGGCTGCCAGAGGAGCCGCTACTCGACGGAGGAACGTCGAGGGTCGACACCAGGCTTAAGCCATCGTCGCCTCGACGCCCTGCCTCCTCCGCTGTCACCGGAGAGCGTGGGAGAATGGGCTTAAGCCCAAAATGGTGGACCCCGGCAAGACGGTGGCGGAGCAAGGGATTTTATAGGCGGAGGAGGACGATTGTTATGGTGATGGTCGAACGTTTTTGCATGGAAGGTTTGATGGACGGGAGTAATGGTGGGAAGGAATGGAGGTTACGCGAAGGAGGCGACAGACATGGCTTCGTGGAGGTGGCATTACGAGCGGAAGGAGGTGGCTGATGCGATGGCTAAAGATGGAAGGGGGAGGAGGTTTGGCGAGGTCTAACGCCTGGAGAAGGGGGGGTTACGGAGGTTGACGAAGGGCAACAACCGTTGGATCAAGCGATCCAACGGCTAGGATGCGAGCGCGGGCGGAGGGCTACGATCAGATCCAAGGATCTGATCGAACGGATGAGATTAAGGCGTTAATGGATGGTTGTGATGCGATCTGGAGGAGATCCAATGGTGGAAGATGAAGAGGTGACGTGGCGCGATGAGGAGCTTAGGATGGTTTTGAGATCAAACGGCTGAGGTTTGGGCGGGAGTGCGCGAATGAGATTAGATCTCAGGAGAGATCTGACGGTTGGGGATAAGGCGGCGATGGAGGGCTCAGTTGAAGGCGGGACCGAGTGATCCAATGGCAGCCAGAGGAGCCGGGTGTCAAGAGAAGAGTCGGGCCATGTGGCGGCTCCAGAGAGCGCCACGTGGCCCAATCAGAAATTCAGAATTTGCAAATCAAAGATAAATACAAAAGAAATAGTTAGAGGCAAAATTAGGAAAAAGTCGAACATAAAAGTTGCTCGTCTCGACGAGATCTACAACTTTCATGTTGGTCAAAAAGCCAAAAGAGGTCATTTGTACAAAACGTATTTTTGGGGGTATTTTTAAGGGGATAGAAACACCGATTTTGCGGTTTTGAGATGTTTTTGTATTTTTTTGTATTTTTAATGGTCAGTGAATTATAGACAATTATTCTACCTAATTTTGGGGGGTTTTTTAGGATAAAATAATTACAAGAAATTAAAGGGGATTAAAAACAATAATTTAATGGTAAAATATACACAATATACTACAGGTAAAAATAAAGAATTAAAGGGTATTTTATTGGATTGATTAAGCAGGGCGTTTAATTAGTGGCTTTTAGCATGATGAATACGAGATTCATCATACCCCTATACTTAAATCATGCTCGTCCTCGAGCATCTAAAGAATGAAGGAGTCGGATTAATTTCTGACAGTGCGCGTGAAAAAATTAAGGCTTGATCTTTTGAAGACCTTGACCTAAGTGATCCTAAAATTCCGGGTTTATCCAAGCCTTAGTCTGAAGAAAAGCAACTTCTCTGATTATCATACTCTCTCTTTGTACATATAATATAAGGATATGACATTTAGTGTACTGCATTTCATAAGAGCCGAGTCGATGCATCACTCAAAGTTCCAGTCCCAAAGACTCTCCTCTAGTCCTAATCCTCAATACTAGGGAGTAAGTCTATTCTTGCTTCAGTCAATCGTCTCATTAGTTTGTCAGACTTGAAAGTGTAGATGGACGACCAGCTAATGGAGGACACGGGATTGTGTCTATTTTTCTCACCCTCACATTGGAACAAGGGGCCTCTCGAGTGCCTTTTTACTCAACACATATAAATTTTTAAATTGTTGACCAATGTGTCCGTCAAGAGAGTTGGAGTCGCCTGCACTTGTTTTTCTGGGAATACACCGGGGTGTGTCTCTTTTGAGTATCTAAGATACCTTCGACAGCCAGACTTGTAGCATTTACGATGCAGAGCCCTTTTTTGGTGACAGCCCGACTCCTTGGTCCTAATTAACGCTTGGTCCAAGTGGACACTTTCAAAATGTTTGGGAGCACTCGCCATTGGTGGAAGCACATTTATAATTTGACTTGGATTATAGAGCTTTTTCTTTGACACTTCATTGCTTTTGTTGGCTAGCTCCACTGCTTTTACCAAAAGTTGGCACACACTGATGAAAAATATTCATTAAGTTTCATCACACCCTGGCACTTTAGGTAGATATCAAAGAGATAGCATATGAATCTTGTTCACATACTGGCCAGGATTTTGCTGACACTCAGGTTTTCTGAAGCCTTCATTAACTTTATCCCATCCTCGAATATCATCAGATCGGGTCTAAACTCAAATCTCTAGTCCTAGTTCCTCAAGTGATACCTCGACTCAACTCATCAATCATGCATTTGTGGAAGTGATTGTGCTGATCATATTTTCTTGAAGGTAGAGATGAAGAGTGCAATATAGCACTCAAATATTTCAAACCAAGGAAGTGTGGATATGTAAGTCTTAAAAACCCTAATGACTAAGGTATGTTAACTCAGATTCTGAAGATCACAGAAATCTAGTGTCCTCAAAATCCTCAAGCCTTAAGTGAGTGTGGATGTGTCAGGAATACATCAACTCCTTGGTTAGTGGTTTTTGTGTGATTTTTGACTTTTGCATATTTTTATGGATCTTATTTTTTTATTCTTCGGAGAGACAATGACTGGCCCATGCTCAAATGAATAAAAGTATCCACTCTCAGCCAGTATGGGTGTAAGTACGAGCCGATAAACGGACTCGTGATCCTTAAGGACGGTGTCTTTCGCAGTGTCCTCTAAACCACCCACTCTGCTAAGGGAGACCGAAGTTCCCTCACGAACAATTTTTACAAGGTTTTTACTCAGTTCACAAGCTTACCAAAACCCAGCCCGAAAATAAAATTTAAAAAGTTTTAAAAATACGAGCTAAGGCTAAAGTAAATATACAGTAATATACGGTATACCCCTATACTTAAATTTTGCTATGTCCTCATAGCACAAGTGCCATGAAGCCAAGGCTCGATTCAAATATCAGGTGATATAGCGGAACTGAGGAGGGGGGTCCCCCTATACTTAGGCCAAAATTGACCTAAGTACAAGAAGACAGAACGAGGGAGGGATGAGTAGGCGGGTCCCCCCATACTTAGGCTACAAATAGCCTAAGTAAGGTCTGAATTAGGGGGGAGGGTGGAGTGTCCTATGATACAACGGTGAGGGGGCGGGGTTCGTGAAATATACACAGAGATAGGGAGAGAGAGAGAGAGAGTGAAATATACAGGGAGATGGTGGGAGTGAGTGTGTGTAAGTGTAGGTGTGGGGGGGGGTAGATCATCAAGTGATCTACTCTTTTTTTTGTACAACATGCAAAACTGGAAATAAATATGCAAATGCAAGATTTTTTTACAATATGCAATGCAGGCTGATAAAAATCCTCAAATTTCTTCCAAATGTCCTTTGCGGCCTCTTTAGCGGAAGCTCCCGACTTCACGCCTCCATGAGGATCAAGCGTCCTTGATCATCATGGGCCCTGCCACAAAAGATAAAAGTTAGACACACCGAGAAATTAAATCAGCAGATGCAAAAATTGATGCATGAAACGAGGACCTAAAAATATTGAAATTATTCAACAAAAAATCAAAATTCAATAATTAAGCAAAGACGTGTCCCCGACAACGACGCCAATTGATGAACATCAAATTCGCCTCTTTAAAGGTGATGAATTAGTCATAGTATAGGAGGCGAATTTGGTTCGATCAAAAACCACAAGCTTTGAATGTTGTGGAGAATTTTTACTTGGTAAGTTTACCAAGGTCGAACACAGGGACATGGCTACCTAATTCAGTTATCGAATTTCGATTCATGATGGCACAATGTGAGTTATTCAATTTCAGGTCCTCATGATGAACTATGCAATTTACAAAGCGATGCTAAGATGGATGTATTTTTTTATTGATTTTTATGCAAGTTAAAATGATGCATGGATAAATATGCAAGAGAAATTATGTACAGATTCAAGAATACAATTATACCCTAAAAATTATGAGCATCATGATAGAAATGGAATTAGAGGCAATTTAATCCATCATTAAAAAGCGGTCATCAAGACAAAGCAAGACAAGGAGAGCAGGGTCCCATTTTTCACATAAAAATTCACTTTAATTAAAACAGTAGCAAATGAGATAATTAAGCATGCTAAGATGCGGAGGACAAAACAAGGATCAAAACGACACTAAAATCATGCAATTTGGACCTACGATGCTCAAGTTATGCTAAAAACAGTGCAAGGGTATAATTGTAATAAAAATACAATAAAATAAAGGGATAAATATTGCATTTAGATCCCTAGAGGGACCTAAATGCAATTACCAAAAACCGACCGGGGTCCTGTGCAATTTTTCCTTATACGCAGGGACCCTTCTGCAATTCTTCAAAATCCTGAGGGCCACCCTGTAAAATACCCAGGCACGCACGTGAGGCACGTGCCTGGGGACCTAAACGTGATTCCATAAAATAGTCGGGTCTGTCCTGCAATTTACCCAGCACCTCTCGTGCACGGCACGCGAGGGCTAGGCTCGGGTCGATCCCTGTGGTTCGGGCACACGTGGCTGCACTGGGGGGCTCAGGTCAAGGCTCGGTAGGACCCGAGCTTTTAGCTTCGGACTGGAGTTTCGGCATGCCCACATGTCTTTATCATAGCCGTTCGATCGAAGCAATCGAACGGTATCTGTATCTTCTTGTTCCTCCGCAGGTTGCCGGAGGAGGCGGGGATCCGACGAGGTAGATAGAGCTCCGCCACGCACCATTCGTCCGCCTGATGATCGGAGAGGATAAATGGGCGGCTGGAGAAGGTGGTGGGTCTCCGGCAAGGCTCCAGGCATGGTCAGAACTTGGAGTCGATGAAGCTTCGCCGGAGGCAATTAGCTCGGAGGAGCTTCGTTATGATCTCCGGCCATTGACGATTGAAGGACCTGCAGACGTTAGATGTAGCCGAAGCGTGCTTATGCAAGATGTGAAGTGGGCGAGATGGAGTCCCAGGGGAGTGACCAGAGCGGGGGACCGAGATCATCACCTCCAGCGAGAGGGAGATGATGTTGGCTGGGGTGATTGAGATGATGGAGAAGGGAAGATGGCGTCGGAGAGGATTGGCGAGGATGACTGATGGATGGCGAAGCTTAGGAGGAGGTCAGGTGATGGTGAAAGTGATTGGAGGTGGCATGATAATTAGGCGAAGGAGTACATAAAATGCAAGGGAGAAGACCTGGAGGTCAGAGCGGAACTGGAGGAGGAGGTGGCTTGGGCTGAGGCTCGAGGAGTCTCGGGTCGTCACCCGACGAGGTCAGCCGGGCCTCAGAGCTCGGTGGCTGCCAGAGGAGCCGCTACTCGGCGGAGGAACGCCGAGGGTCGACACCAGGCTTAAGTCGTCGTCGCCTCGACGCCCCGCCTCCTCCGCTGTCACCGGAGAGGCGGGGGAGACTGGGCTTAAGCCCAAAATGGTGGACCCCGGCAAGACTGTGGCGGGGCAAGGGCTTTTATAGGTGGAGGAGGATGATTGTTATGGTGGTGGCCGAACATTTTTGCATGGAAGGTTTGATGGATGGGAGTAATGGTGGGAAGGAATGGAGGTTACGCGAAGGAGGCGGCAGACATGGCTTCGTGGAGGTGGCGTTACGAGCAGAAGGAGGTGGCTGATGCGATGGCTAAAAATGGAAGGGGGAGGAGGTTTGGCAAGGCGTAAGGCCTGGAGAAGGGGGGGTTACGGAGGTTGACGAAGGGCAACAACCGTTGGATCAAGCGATCCAACGTCTAGGATGCAAGCGCGGGCGGAGGACTACGATCAGATCCAAGGATCTGATCGAACAGATGAGATTAAGGCGTTAATGGATAGTTGTGATGCGATCTGGAGGAGATCCAATGGTGGAAGATGAAGAGGTGACGTGGCACGATGAGGAGCTTAGGATGGTTTTGAGATCAAACGGCTGAGGTTTGGGCGGGAGTGCGCGGATGAGATTAGATCTCAGGAGATATCTGACGGTTGGGGATAAGGCGGCGATGGAGGGCTCGGATGAAAGTGGGACAGAGTGATCCAACGACAGCTAGAGGAGCCGGGTGTCAAGAGAAGAGTCGGGCCACGTGGTGGCTCCAGAGAGCGCCACGTGGCCCAATCAGAAATTCAGAATTTGCAAAAATCAAAGATAAATACGAAAGAAATAGTTGGAGGCAAAATTAAGAGAAAGTCAAAACATGAAAGTTGCTCTTCTCGACGAGATCTACAACTTTCATGTTGGTCAAAAAGCCAAAAGAGGTCATTTGTACAAAAACGTATTTTTGGGGGTATTTTTAAGAGGATAAAAACACCGATTTTGCGGTTTTGAGATGTTTTTGTATTTTTTAGTGTTTTTAATGGTCAGTGAATTATAGAAAATTATTTTACCTAATTTTTAGGGGTTTTTGAGGATAAAATAATTACAAGAAAATAAAGGAAATTAAAAATAATAATTTAATGGTAAAATATACACAATATACTACAGGATAAAAATAAAGAATTAAAGGGTATTTTTATTGGATTGATTAAGCAGGGGGATTTAATTAGTGGCTTTTAGCATGATGAATACGAGATTCATCAGACACATAGTGTCATCCGTTTAACTCTTCTTCATTTGAAATAATTTTGAACTCATGCACTCTACACTTAGCTCAACTTGCATGTGGTTACGGAGGGCAATCCATTTTGGTGGTGTATTTTCATCCTTGTCTAGTGGTGTAGACATCTAAAGATGGGAGTAATGGTTGAAATAAAGATTCGGATAAGGGAAGGATCTGCTGGCACAATTTTTCCAAGATCCTAAAAAATAGATGGAAATAAAAGATTCTATAACCGTCGGGGCACAAAAGATCAATGCAGTGCGACAACTATTTTCTACCAAAAGGAAGCCAAATACCAAATACATACATGACCACAATGGTCCAAGCTTCAAAGAGTTTGCATATCTTAGTAGAGACTTGGTTAAACTAACCAAGCTTTCCAGGAGATGTGACTACACTGGTCACACTCTAGTTCGCTTCCCATTCTTCTACTTCTCTTTCTATTCTATTGTGGACACAACACGACATGACCTTATAAAGAAATACACCCCTCTTCGAGGATCGAGTATCTAAATGGGGGCAAAATGAGAGTGTATTACTGGGATGGACGGATTCTTTGCTTCTTCAAGTAGGAAGAGCTAACACCTTTCACACACAATACAAATTGACTTCAAAGTTGAATCATGGTGGATGGGTGGATCTGAGCTAACAGTTGATGTGAACCTGGGTAGGGATTTGTGGAACTTGAGGGCTATTGAGACTTAAATCCTAATTCTAATGAGGTCTCGATGAATTATTAATCCAAAGGCCTATTCCATGTTCGTGATTTTGGATTAAGTGAACTTTGGTGTAAAGAAATGAGTATGTTCTAAGTTCTTTTATTTTTCTTTTTCTTTTTCCTTTTGTTTCCACTTTTTTTATAAAACAAGTGTTTGCTAAGGGACTGGCAAAGGTAAATTATAGGGGAATTATGAATCCATAATTCATCGCCTTTATCCTTTCATTTTGGCTAAAATCCTTGGTAAAATACATGTAAATATTCACTGATTCTCTCTAATTAACATTCTAACCATATTTGTTAATATTATAAATTTAAATTTTATTTTATCCAAAATAAAATAATAAAAATAAAAATAAAATAAAATAAAAGAAGGATGTATATATGAAATATATACAGATTGATCCTAACCTCAAGACCAGGTCAATATTGACGTGGTCGATAAAATAAATAAGTAGAAGGAGATAAGGATACTAATTTATAAAAATGCTAAAAAATCAAGATCATCAATATACATTTACTCATTTTTCATCGTGTACATATGTTCACCTATTTTATTTATCATTTAGATATTCTCAAATCAAAATATTTTCTTCATGAGTGTTGTTCACAATAGTATATATAAATTTATACAGATATATCAGAAAATTATTTAACGTATAATAGTTAATTGTGATGAACCTAAAAATCATAAAAACCAACTTTCAAGGTTCATAACTATTTATAGAAAACTCCAAATTGACCAAACTTACGTTTAAGATTCATTTTATAACTAATACTATTTATTAAAAATAACAAAAAGTATTAGAATAAAATGTATGAGTTATAACGTTTGGACCCCTTTGTCAATATGTACTATATGCATATAATGCTTCTTCATTTTTAATAATTCTTAATCCAGTTTAACTTAATTATTCGTATACTGTGTTTATAAAAATCACTTAAAAATAAAAATATAACTTAAAATAAATGCCAATAAATCCCAAAGTTACGAAGCCGTGCCCCTAAACTCCTGGAGCTCATAATTTAGTCATACTAATTCCAAATTGGATGTACTCACTTTAGAGTTCGTTTTATAGAATTATCTATCAAATGAAACTGAGTTCACTAAAATTGAAGTTAATATGCAAAAAGTATATTATGGTACCCTGTTGGTATAAATTGTACAATGTATCTTAATTTTATTTTATTTAATTTATGTTATTTCTTATATTTTTATACTTTATTAATATTTTATTAATAAATTGAAATGAATAAAAATTCTACTTTTTTATTAATCATTTAATTAATTATTTCTTTAATTAATTAATTAATGATTTGTTTATTTATTTCTTATTTTAAATTAGTTAATTATTCAATAATTACTAATTTATTTATTTATTATTTATTTTAATTATATATCTAATTATTATTTAATTTAATTTTTTGTCTTTCCCTCTCCTCTTCTTTCCCTCTCCCCCGTTCCTCTTCTCTTCCCTTCTTCCTCCGTCGTCCCCCCTCTTCTCTTCCCTTCTTCCTCCGCCAACCAACCCACCACCCGGCTGTTGGGTCGTTGCCCAACCGTCCCGCCTCCCTCGTTACCCTCCTCTGCTGTTAACGATGTCACCTTGTGTACTCCCCAAGTTTTCCTCTTCTATTTAAGGAATCCTCGACCTCTCCATATCCAGATCCGCCATTAGCACTCCTTCCACCTTTAGTTCCAGAGAGCGGAATGGTGACAGGGTCCCTCAACTCCGTCGAGCGAGAAAGAGGAAGAACAACGTGATTGTCGCTGGTGCGTGAGCCCCGCTCCGACATGCATAAGCCTCTGCACTGCTGCGCGTTAAGGCAAAGACCTAGCGGAGTGCCACCGAGTTCCGTGCCCATAGATGACATCCTCCATTCGATTCCCAGGTTAGGTCTTCTATCTTCGTCTTCTCCCTCTCGATTTCTCTTCTCTACTTCCTCCTTCTCGCAATCTACTCCATTCTTTCTGTAATTCCCCTTCCAATTCTCTTCATTCTCTTCAATTCCTTTCTTCTCTGTTGAATTCATGTTCAAATACTATCGATGTTTGACACACAATGCCATCACCGATCATGGTTCTCATATGAACCTCTTCATTTCGATTCTACCTCACACAATCTGTCAACTCCAGCCTCGTACAGTGGCTGGAGATCTGGAGCAGTTTCCACCGCCTTCGATAGCTCTCGCATTCACTCTAATCTAATGGATTTTGATCGAGCCATTGTGCTTGAGTCATGTGGTATTAATTTGCCGGTGTATGTCCTAGAACTATCTCGTGAAGGTTGTTGAGCACCAATAATATCAGATCCATGTGAAGATTTATCAAAATATCGAGCCAATTCAGTACCATATCTGAGGTCAATGCGAGAGATGTGCATCTGAAATGAAATACCTACATAATAGCACCAAACCGATCATCTGATATCATTAGCAACACTGATGAACTACATCTGGAATTTGGAACATTCAACGATCAACACCTGCTAGAGACTAAGACTCGTCTAGAGGCGATTGAACGAGAACGAAGCATTCACATTTGATTTTATAAACTCTGAAACCTTGCAACAGAACATGCACGCATAGATCTGGCTGCAAACAAATGAAACAACTGGAGTCACACAAACTCCAATCGAGGATCAAGTGAAGCTGCCTGAAGAGTTTCGAATACCTCCGAGTATTGAGCGCTATCCTCGAAGATCAGAGCACTCAGAAGAATCGTGCAGAAACTCAGAGATCCGCTCCGATTTCTGATCGGAAACCAAAATGAAAGCCACCCCACTATTCTCAATCTGGAGGTATGTGAACAAAGAATAGAACGATACACCTGAAGCGTACCACCGTAGTAGACCGGTCTGAGCAGCGTATCCGAGTCGAGCTTCGTGATGAGCCAACCTAAAGATCACAGTCGTTTCGAACACAACCAACTTGAGCTCATCTGATCGGGACTCGAAATCCATCGAAGAACGTCTGCTGAATTCCAAACCAAGCAGGAGTCTTTAAATAGGATTTGGGGCTTTTCATTTCAAGCGTCAGATCTGACTTCAATCAGACACTCCCCTGCTCATCCACGTGTCGGTACCAGTTTGACTATGCCACCCCACCGTTTAAGTGCATTAAGCGTAACGCCGCTCTTACCACTTGAACTCTTATTAACGCCGTTGTATCGCTTCGCCCATGTTCTCAGTCTTGGTGGACGGCACGCCTTACGGTTATTTCTCTTGTTCAAGAGGTCTCCGACAAGGGGATCCTCTCAGCCCCTTGCTCTTCGTCATCGCCATGGATACTATCTCGTTATTGACTGAGAAGGCTTTGCACGATGGCAACTTCCAATCAATCCGCATTGGTAGGGCGGTTGTGCCATCGCATCTCATTTATGCAGATGACCTTATTTTCTTCTGCAGGAAATCTAGTTCGGCTTTGGCCGAGGTTAAAAGAATTATGAATGATTTCGAGTCCATGTCGGGCCTTGCGATGAATGTGAGGAAGAGCAAGCTTAATCTTCCCGTGCCCTCAAGTGAGGACTTCAACTTATGCCTTCACGTTGGTCTTCTCACTCAGCCTCTTCCTACGAAGTACTTGGGGATTCTGTTGGCTCCCGCTAAAGGGAGAACGACGGCTGCTCATGCTCTTGTTGATAGGGTGAGGACCTTGCTCAGTGGTTGGAAAGCAAGGTCCCTCTCTTTTGCCGGCCGACTTCAGCTCCTCCCTCTGTCATTTCTGGTGTATCTCTATACTGGGCTTCTGGATTCCTACTCCACCTTGAATGTCAAAAAAGTGGACTCTATCTCTGCGGACTTTCTCTGGGCCTATGGAACTCATCATATCAAGTGGGAGGTGGTATGTCTTCCGAAGACGGAGGGGGGCTTAGGCCCTCGCTCTTTATCTTCCATTCGTGATGCCATGGTTGCTCGGTGGTGTGGCAGAATCCTCCTTGAGGAAAAATCTATATGGGTCTCTTATATGCATGAAAGGTATATAAGGGACGACAACCTCTTAGGCTGCAACAAAAAACATGGGGATTCTTTAGTTTGGAAACGTATCTTGGATGCTCGCCACCTGTTATCTTTGAATGCTACTAATTCAGGGAGCAACATTCAAGCGCTTATACAACGGCCTCTCTCGTTTCGTGAAGCATATGACAAGGTGAGGAAAAGAGCTAATCCTGTTACCTGGGCTGCAATCCTATGGAACACAAAGGTGGTTCCTAAACATGCTTGTGTGCTATATCGTGCAATTTTGGACTGCTTGCCAACGCTGATCAGATTATCTAGACGTGGCCTACATACTGATGGGTTTCACTATCTGTTCAACCTCTCAGAGGAAACTTCTTCACACCTATTCTGTGAGTGCTTTTACTCAATGGCTGTTTGGGAGGGGGTCACTTTCGGCTACGCCCTACCAAACTTAGGTTCTACATGTCTCGCAAATATGCTGGACATTTGTACTTCCATGTAACTTCTTGACGCTAAGAGGAAGACTGCTGCCGCTCTAGCTGCCACTGCCTGGGCTATTTGGATGGAGCGCAACTCTCGTTGGACTGAGGGGCGGGATTCTTCGCCTCAGGAATTGATCTGGAGAGTGTCAAGCATTTTGAACGCTACTTTAAATTAGTCATTTCTGGATTCCCTGCTGTCGGAGTCCCTTTCTCCAGCTTATCTTAACTTCAATTATATTTGTTACCTCTTACTCAAACTCTGGCCATGCTGCCCAATTTGGGGATCAAAGCCCTGTCTGCAATCACAGGTTTTTTGAAGTAATTTAATACGATTGTTGCTTAGCAAAAAAAAAAAAGAATAGGACCAAGTTGAGCTGAAGAACATTATAGGACACATGGCCTCCTGGAACAATTACGTAGATATCCCCCGCGGTCTTCTTATTTCACAACCATAGCCCTTTATTTTCCAGATATTACAAAAACACCCTTACTACAATATTATATAAATACTAATAAATATTTATTAAAACTAAATAAAAAATATAAAAATATAAAAAATAGGTGAAAATACATAGTATTATATTATATTCTGCATTATAATAGTGTTTAAAAATAAAAATATTTTATATTTTTAATAAATCATTTAAAAATACAAAAATACATAAAATTAGAAAATACATAAAAATAAAAAATCCTATAAAATTTAGCTACAGTAAATTTTATTGTATTTTACTTATTAAACCAAAAACAAAATAAAATTGGATATTAAAACCAATAAAAATCAAAATATATAAACACTTTAAAATACATGACTAATTCTAGAAAAATCACGAGATACGTATAATATCTTGTTAGAAAGGTATTTTCATCTACTTTCTAGTAAAAATTAAAAATATTTTCTTAATGTTACTATTTTAAAATAAAAAATCTATGTCTTCAATGAAGACATTATTTTCTACTTTAAAAATAACTCAAAAGCCATACAAATATTAAAAACCTCTAAAAGTTTCATAAAAATAATAAATAAATATAAAATATAGAATGTATAAAATAAAAATCAAATAAAAAATATAAAATTAAATACCTATATTGTTCTACTTATAGGTATATAAAATCATAAAAACAATATAAAATCCATAAAATCAAATAGAAATCCCGGAAAATTCCCTAAAAATAAATAAAATTAGGAAACTCTTTTACTTTAGTTTCTCTATTATTTTATCTTAGTTTTCCATAGTTTGCCTCCCTGCGTTTGACATTCCAGTACTTATCGTTATACCTTTGGGTTTAGGAGTATAAATAACATAAACTAAAATTTTCCAGTAAAATTCAACCGGTCACTACAACGGTAGTTGCCTATCTTTTTAGAGAACCTGATTGGTTGATTTTTCAGCCCTCACGCACATGTTTGTGTCAAGTTACAATCTAGCTACGGATGGTATTGATTAACTTATCGATTCAAGCAGTTATGATATTTGTCAACCATTGAGATGATGAATTGTCCATAAATTGATTGACAATGGCCATGCAATCTCTACATACAACCTCTCTCTCGTTCATAACAATGTACATCCCATACCTCTCTTTTGGATTCAACCACCACAAAACTATAGTGCCTCTTAATGGGAAACATCTTCATGTTATACACCTATTCGTCTTTGGACTTGAAGATAATGTCATTCTTCAACTCATCTAACAAACTGAGCCCACCATCGAAGTTCATGCAATCTTCGCCATCTAGAATATATCCATCTCTTCCACACATGTTTAAAAATGGTACGTCAGACATGGTAGGTGTTCTGGTAAGGTTCTCTCACTCTTGAACCTTGTTTTCTATTTGATCATCGGCGTTCAAGGCAAGGGATCCATCAGCCTATCAAGTTCTAGATCATTATCTTCAATAACACCAACTATCCTCCATTCACCACAAAAGGAATTTATGCATTTCCTCGAGGATATATAGATTCAGCCACCGATACCATGGTAGCAAAGATCATGTGACGACATGCATCGTTGATGGGAGCGATCTTGCTAGAAGGTCGTAGAACCTCAGAAGGTGAGATTGTAGTCATTGAGATGTCTGCTTAAGAAGACCACCTAATCAAAAAGTACCCACAACATAAGAATAATCAATGAATAATAAAAATGTGAAGTACAGTTTCTTTTACTCTACAAACAAAGGTGTATAATGTGTAAGCATGTAGAGATCGAATCACTTAGAGTAAACATGATAGCCTAATGATTATTTATAACCAAAGTAAATTATGTACACAAGTGTCTACTTAGTCTTTTTATATGGCTTCTTGGTTTTACAATTTTTTATTAGATTTTTCTTTTATATTTTTATATTTTGTTTTTTCCCCAACTCAAAAGGAAAGAAGAGAAAGAACTCGGGGGGTGGCTTGCTTACAAAGCCATAACTTACTAGATATATAGTAGGAAGTCGACGAATCGTGCCTAGATGAGAGTTAGCTTGGGAAAAAGGTAGGGAGAATATGATGTTGTGCTAAGAGGCAATAAGGCAGAACTTTATTTCCCGACCTTTTTTAACTTTTTTACTTTTTAATATTTTAATTTATTTTTAATTTTAATATTATATAATTATATATATAAAAGTTCATGAATCTATAAGATAATGTTTATACGATATAAGGTATATATAATATATATAAATAAAAAATATCTTAATGTACAATCCTTTTTATATTTTTTAAGGTATTAAAAATATTTATAATATATTTATATATTTACTAATAATTTAGACTATATATATGTATATAATACAAGATAGGGTATTCCTATAATAAATATAGATAAGATATAAAAAACTGCATAATCAAATATTTTTATGTTTTTTAATCTTTTTTCTAATGTTTTTATGATTTCCAAGTATTTTTGCTAATTTTTGGTATTTTAAAGTCCAAAATATCCCAAAATAGGGATTAAAAATATGTTGACTTATTTTGAGATTTAAAAATACTTAATAGGTTTGAAAAAAATCTCAAAATTAATTTTAATATGTAGTAATATATATAAATAAAAATATAAGACAAACAAATATTTTTGGATTTTTTATAACTTTTTATAAATTTTATCAAGATTTTGGAACTTTTCAATTTTTATATTTTCTTTTTCTATTTTTAGATATTTATAGTCTTGAGTTATAAAATAATGTAATAAAAAATATATTTTTTTAAATTTTTTCAAAAAGTTTTCTAATTTATGGATTTTTAAACACAAACATGGATAAAATGTGTTCTTTTTTATTTTTAATAAAGAAATAAATGCATAAAATGCAAAACTAATTATATAACATGAAAGAGCATGCATCGATGTACCTTATACTATTTTTTATAATTTTTGGAACATGGATGATATTTATAAAAAACTATCCAAACATGAACAAAAATGTTCAAACTAGTAAGGGCATATTTGCAATTAAACTAGAAAGGGAATATTTGTAATTAAAATATAAGGCATGGGTTTACATGTAAATTTCCCAAAAGTTTGCAAATTATATATTATTTTATTAACTAATTTAAAATTATAAAAGCCAGTGGTATACCCTTGCTAATTGCCCACCATACGTGGCCGCCTACGTAAGGTGTGCCAACACAGACACAACTGCAATAAAAGTAAAGTGCAAAGTGCTAAATGCAAATATAACAAAGTTTTTCCATGAATAGAAATGATTAAATATACTAAATATTAATTACAAAAATCATGAGGTGAAATGTGAAGTTTACTCCACTTGCTTGCTAGCGGGTGCTCCATATCAATCTACTTATCATGCATCATGTCCCCAATGGCCGATATCGGTTCGATGGTGAATGTCCTTGATTAGATATCTTAGAGGAGATCGATGGTCCTAGGCTCCTCAATCCGACGCTAACTACTATCTTGGAAGAACTGATTTATATCAGATGGCTGAAGGGGGCTTGAGGAATGGAAACAGATCCCCTGGCCACTTTGATCACTCATATCTCACACCTCCGAGATCTGTTCTTGCTGTTGAGATGGGAGAAAGCTTGGTGGCAATGATATGTAGCTCAGGAGTCCTCAAAAAGATCCGGGCCCCATCGATAGGGCTTGGAGTGTTCGATCACTGTAGGGTCTTCCTGGAGTAGTTTCAACCCTCAGATGGGCTCTTTGAGTCATGCAAAAGCGTGCAAAAGCACAACACAGATAAGACAAAGATGCTCGTCATTTATTTTGGTGGATTTGAGGTGAAATGGGGTGAAAGCGGTGAGTTCTCAAGCGATGCGACATAGCTAGCCTCGATGGACCAGATCTGGGGAAGTTGTAGGAGGGTGATGGTTCATGGAGGTGGAGAAACGGTTAGGGACGGTAGTGGGTGAATGTGAGTGGTCGGGACAGTAAGATCATGACGAACGACGATGACCTGAGATCTAGAGCTCCGATGAACTTAGTTTACCTATTCTAAGCTAAAACAATAATTAAAACTTAAACTAAAGTGAAGAAATGAAAGGCAATAACTAAATCTATCTAGAAATTGAAGAATCGTAGCTCGACCTTGGTTAGTACACCAAGGAGCAGGACAAACTGGATCTCCACCGTGGGTCTCCTCCTCTCCTCTTTTCTCCGCTCCAACATCGTAGGGGACCGCTTGCTATCACCAGGTTGCTCGCTTAGCTTAGTGTAGAGGGATTTGGGGCTTGAAAAGGGACCAAATGGAGAAAGGAGGCGAGGAGGTTTATTTATAGACTATTGATTGGTGATTAACGAGAGATAGAGGCTATGAACATGGGTTTTCATAATTAGGCATGTATTAGGATGGATGGATGTTGGATTTGGTGTAAAGAGTCGAAGAACAAGAGTGAAGGGACGTCTAGGAAAAATGGATGAAAATCGATAAGTCGATGGGTCTGGCATAACAGAGGCGCCAAAGGACGTAGTTGACCAGAGGTCAACCAAAGAAAGGCCCTAGTTGGTCCACGTGGACTAACCAAGAAAAAGAGTCTCAAAAATTGTTTGTAAATTCAATAAAAAATATCAAAAAAAATTAATTAACTTTTTATTATAATAAAGAAAATTATTATTTTCTATAGTATTTAATTCCTATTTTTATTTATTTTTGTGAGGTTATTTATTACAAGTTATTATTTACATGTATTATTAAAGGTATATTTACATATATATTACATACTTTATTTTTATGCAAATAATTTATATATGTATATATTAATTAAATATACATGAATATATTTTTAATTTATTTTTCTGAAGTTATTTGTCTACTTGAATAAATGTAGGGATTAATTACATTAGTATATGGTTGTATAATTCATCTATGTATTGTTGTATACTATTTTATTTTATTGTATTTTTATGATTTTATTGTATTCTAGTTACGTAAATACATTATAAATAATATTTTCAAAATTATAAAAATATAAAATAATGAAAAATATAAAAAATAAATGAAATAAATATTTTATTTATACATTGTACAATAAGGGTCCAAAACCTAAGTTTTACTCTTAACTCCAAATAAAATGAGACCACCTTCATTAAAAAGGTAATTAAAAGTTATATACAATTAAAAGTGATTTTGATGCATTTTGAGTTCACATGGAGAAGATATGGGTCTGGGAAGTTTGGATCTTGGATTTTTATTCTGGGTGTAGAATTTACAATTTGTATTATTTTTATGTGAAATAAAATTATATTTTTCTATGTATTTTTATCTACAACTTTCATTTACAATTTTTTTGATTTAATTGTAAATAATAAATAATAAATTGAGTCCAAAAATTAATAAAAATTATGATTTTATTTTGTGAGTTTAGGCCCTTATCTCCCCTACTTTATTCCTTGCCGACCCAATCATCATAATGCCTAGGTTTCAGGGTTTAGGGTCATAAAAATACCGTTGTTATTTATTTCTTTTTCTTTTTTCTTTGTTCTTTTATTTTGGCTTTAAATATAATATTTTATACATCATTTACACAATAAATAACGTAATTTATGTAAAATAATGATATATACACGTATTTAGCTAGGGTTTAAAGGCCAAAATGAAAAAGTAAAGGTGACGAAATGGAGATTCATCCGTCACTCATCATTTTAGCATATTCCAGGACATCTCATACATCATCATCATACTCAATGTTTGCTGAGTAAATGTTCCCAAGTCTCGCAACATTTGGTGAAACACATGTACCTCAACTCTTTTTGATGCATCGATTCCAAAAATAGTCTTGATCTTCTCAATCAACCTTGCTAATGTCAATTTAAAACTTAACTTGGATTTCACCAGATCTCAAAATTAGGTCACATCCTCATTCAATTTAAAGATACTCCAGCCGCAATGACAGAAGCAAAGAACTAGTCAAGACATCATAAATAATACATTTATTTCATAACACACAACATTAAATCAACAAACAAATGGAATCATAGGATATCTTACTCATAACAAAAAACACATTTAACACTCTTGACCCAAAACAAAAACCACCATACTCTATGCATATTAACTACATTATAAACCCCAAAACCCACAAGACCACAAACCTAATATTGTTTAAGGCTAAATGTGTATTAGGGAATCACCTTGGGAGTGTTGGGGAGGTGGGCCAATGTTTGCGACGACAAGGAGGATAGAGATGACCTCATGAAGTGGCAAAGGAGACAAAGGGTGGTGTGGATGCACTTCATCAAGGGGGAGGAGGAGCTTGCGAGCACTAGTTTGAAGCATAGAATGAAGGTGAGGTTCTGGCGGGCTTGCCCTGAACTTGATATTGGGAGGCACCGTTTCTAAGGGAGGTTGCTTACACTGTAGTCAAAGCCACGTCTTCTAGAGGTGGATTGCCTATGGTACATAATTAATAAAATAATTTGTGACCACTCGAGGGTAATAGCGTTCAAGACTTGCAATCGGGAGAAGTTTTCATCCCCAAAATGGTAGTAGACACAGATTTCCATTCCACCCTATTTAGGTGGGGTAGGACATCCCCATTTTCATTGCATCATAGGTGGTCTTGTCCATTGTGGGATTTTACCTCATGGGTATCATTGCTTATTGTTACCCCATTTTTTAGACTAAATTGTAAAAAACATCCAACCCTCTCATAAATAAAAAAGTAATGATGTAGACCAAAACCCATCAAATAAGGAAAGAGAACCACGATTCGTGATTTTAACAATTCAAACCGAAAAACTACAAGTTGGAAGCAATGAAGGACCATGATGTCTACTGAAAAACAACAAACAAGGAAGCCAAATTAAAGAAGTATTGCAATAGTTGCCCGACTGGACCGATCAGTCGATCCAAGTAGATGGGATGATTGGATAGAATAGCCCAGGCCAAATAGTCTGGCAGCTGATGAAAAATAATATTTGTAATTATCTTTTTTGATTTTTCATACTTTTCTTTGATGTAAAGTAAAAAGTAGATTTGTAAAATTTGATAGTAATTAATTTATATCATGGTAACTTGCAGAAAAAAAGACCTCAACTATGTGTTGATTCCCAATTAGGAGCCTCGTCTTTTAAATGTGGCAAATAGGGCATGATTTTATTTTTTATCTAAATTACATGCCTTTGTAAGCTTCCAAGACCCTTTATGTCGACGTTAAACCACAAACCTAAAAGCCCAAGCTCCTATTTTTTACATTTGAAAGATGAAGCCCTTAATTGTGAATATATGCATGGTTGGATCTTCAATTTGTAATTTTCCTTAAAAATATCTAATCGAATATTTATGACTCGTCTCATGAATATTGTTTGTTCTTTATTCAATAGCTCTTCTGATTGAATACATAACATCGATTTTTGCAACAATCAAATTAAGTGTGTTTAATGTAAGGGATCTCTTATTTCACCAATTATATAAGACCTGTGAGGTGGCAAGGTATATCCACCCAAATCAATGCTCAATGAGCAGCTAAATCCCTTCCAGTAGATTAATTCCCTTAGCTATCCTACTCAATGGCTCAATATTTCCTGTAACACATATAGCTCTCCCATGGTTATATTTTTGCCTCATCCTTAACCTTTGATGTATCTCTGTCTTCCTCAGCCTTTAACTTCTAGAGGGATATTTGACCTTTAGTATATCGTCATATTCACTACTTCTCCCTCTATCGCTTCTTATCTCTTTTTTTATTTCACCAAGATCACACCACGTCCATGCGAGTGATACGATGATTACGTTAATGATGTATTGATGTCACAAGCAAGACGATACGATGTTATTTGTAAGTAACAAAACAATCATCCTTGTGTAGCTATTATCATTGGTGACATTATATATTCTCTATCCCTTGCATTTGTTCCTATCACTGTTGTTGAGGGACTGTCTTTCTTCTTATTTAACATGTAATCATCGTTCGAGTCATAGTTTATGAAATCATTGTTTTCAATCATCAGAAACTTCACTTCAACTAAATCATCTTAATCATAATTTCATATTAAGTATCTTGATATTTCCAACATGCTTACGAATGCAAAAAAATACGGTTCTTATAATCCCCCGTGATGATCAGCCCCCACGAGAGGAGAGCCTAGCCTAAACTTCTTAGGAACCAATTAATCAACGATAAGTACCACATTCCTATACACCATGATTAACATTCGAAATATAAAAGCAGAAAAAGAAAAAAACATAATAAAATGTTCTAGCAACATATATATCCACGATTCCCAAAAATATATTATTTACAAATTTACACAAAGACCGCAATATTTTTTTACATGATTTAACAACTCAAATTGCAGAAGATACAAAAGTAGTATAACAACTAGCACACCTCTATTAGTGGAAATGTACCTTGAAGTTTGGTACAAACTATGGAAGCTCGTCACAAATGCTAAACAACTGGCAAACTCGGATAGGGTTTCAAAAAAGTACGTATGAGCATAAAGCTTGGTATGACTAAAATAGGCTAACAATAGTACACAATAAACAAAAGTGTAAAAGAGTAAAGAGAGGTATATTCGAGGTGCGAGCCCCAGTCCAGAGCGGTACGGGGTGGGGGGTGCAGGGAAAGAGACATTCCTCCTAATCCATCATTAATCATCATTGTGATTACTTTTTCACTGTTCCAAATCATCTGCAACATTGTTATTATAAGATGCACGTAGTTTACTATATATCCTCTACAAGTGTTTGCATTATTATTCATATCATGATGTCATCAATTATAAATTATCTACTTAATCATTGGGATTAATCTTACATGCATATACACATAAGTAGACTATACAAGCCATCTTCCATCATTTAATTGATGAGCTCATTCATAATAACATAATCTGTACAATCAAAACATATACAATAGGGTAATCAACTCAAGCAAACAAACCCCAACATCAACTGTACCAATTTCCTTTGGCTTACCACTCCCCATCCCCCCACAAGGAGATAATTGGGAATGAGTACACCATGGTCAAACGAGGCTACACAAGACATACACTTATGAAAAAGTACAAGTCTTTCAACGAGTGCCATACTAAGGATGTAGAATTGATCAATAGTACCCATAGTACTACATTTAAATGACATGATTGCGAAAGACATTGACAATAAATGTAGAATCAGAGCTAACACTTGCTCTAAGATTCATTAGGACCGGAGTTGTTCCCCACTCTATAGTATACTAGCTTCTCCAGGCATAATATATACAATAAGCATTCAACAATATTATTTTCAAACTTAGTTTCATTTATCATATCTACACAATTCATATTCATTCCGTAACATGCATGGGTATTTCCACCTAATAATTTCATACTACGACATATTTGGATCCATCTCATGCTGCCATCATGTTTATGTATCCCAATTAATAGTACTTCGATCCATCTTTAGTCGCCCCATTTGGGAATTAGGGATAACTTTGAAGCAGGTTTCCATTCAACTAGTGCGAATAAGACCACTTGTTTCCATATCTTAGGTGCTTCTATGATCATACTATTTACATTTTCGCATATAATTCAAACATATTCCTTAAGTCAACTACCTCTTTTCAAGGTCATGTGCAACTAGTTAGTTGGTCCTCTAAGATAATGACACTTAACCTCTCCCAACATGTCTATTTAATTAGTCATATTAACATTATGGACAATCTTCCATCTTGACCCATGTTAAGCCTCGTGCTATGACTCTAAGATATTTAGCAGCTTAACTTGGATTTCTTCTGTAGGCATGCATTTGAGGTACGATATCACATCCCCTTGATTTGTTAGTCCATGTACATATATCCAAGTGTTCATATCTAGGCTCATTAGACCTTACATGTGTAATCTCATACTTTCCTAATCCATAGATCATATACAAACATAAATTTTAAGGACATTAAACAATATATAAGCAATGTAATAGTCATGTGATACAAACATGACCCAAAGTCGTACTCAAATTCATTTTTAAAAGTGACCCACCATAACCTATCATGTTTTAAACAATATTCAACTAGTGATCTGACCTAGGTCCCAGTAGTGGTCATTGGTGTATTCAGTTGGTAGCCTACCATGGGTGAAACCGTATTAAACCATGTGTTTTAGGGTGACTAGTCATGGACTCAAATGGTATCTAACCACGTGTCTAAGAATGACCTGTCATGAGTTCAATTTATGTCAAACCACGGGTCTAAGAGTGACCTAATATGGCTTTAATGGTGTCAAACCATGTGTATAAGAATGACTTACCATGGTCTCAAATGTTGTTAAAGCATGTGTATGAGAGAGACTATGGCAAACCTCGAATGGTATCAAACCATGTGTATAAGAGTGACCCGCCATGACCTCAAATGGTGTCAAACCATTTCTCGAAGAATGACCTATCATGGGTTTGAATTATCTTAAACCGTGAGTCTAAGAGTGATATGCTACGGGCTCAAGGCACAAAACCATGTGTATAAGAGTGACATGTCGTGACCTCAAATGGTCTCGAGTCATGTGCATAAGAATGACATTCCATGGCCTTAAATAAATCATATGTTCTATTGTGGAGCAACTAATGACCCATATTAGTGACCTACAATGGGTAACCCATCATGGTGACTTGCACTAGCCTTGGGTTGACCTACCGTTAATGACTTTCCATGAGTGACCTACTACAATGACTTGCTATATGGTAACCAACCATTAGGTGACTGATGAATCTGCATTCATCATCTTTATTCATTTATTTTAGCTTAAAATTCCTTATGAAACACCTGTATATACTACTAACTTGCATCTGTGTGTAAATATTGTACATTTATTATTATTATTTTAACCTAAAATAAATAAATAAAGGAAAAATAAAAAAATAAGATTATTTATATGTAATAGATACATGATGGTCTGAACCCTGAGAGAAGGTCAAGACTTGACCTGATCGATCAGGAATAAAGTAGGGGGAGATAGGGTCCTTAATCAGAAAATTCATAAAAATGTGTTGTAAATGCTTGTATACTTGCACTATTTTATTTGTACATAAATTGACCAAAAAATAAATAATTCTCAAAATAAAAGTTGTAAATAAAAATATTTTCTAAATAATAAAAATAATTACAAAATTAAATCATGTACAGAATAAAAGCATCCACATCCAGAAAAGCCATAAAACAATAATTGAAAGACCAATTTCAGCTCCATATGAACTTAAATTGAACTAAACTCACTTCTAATATATTCTAAATTAAATTATCTTTAAAATGGCTAGATTTCATAATTTTTGGAATTACGTTGAAAAATTAGTTTTTTGGGGTGGTTTGTGAAATTTTACCATTTATTTATTGTATATATTTATTTTTATATTTGTAAATAATTGTAAATATTTTAATAATTATCTAAAATAAAAAATAACAATTTTAAAATAAAAACTAATTTTCTTATTTAATAATGTATATAATGTCATATATGTATATAATACATATATATAGTTAAATTTTTTAAATAACCAACACAAAAAATAAAAAATTAACATTTATTTTTCAATTTAATAAAGTGATAAAAATACCAGAAAATAGTTAATTTTTTATAAATAAATTTTAAACATTAATTTCTTTTTTGTACCTTTATCTCGTTTCAAATTTTCTTATCTCTTATCTTCATTCAAATTTTGAAATTTAAACTCCATATTTTTATCTATTAATATGGCTCCTCCTCCCTCATTTCAACTTAATCAATCTTTGATGAGAAGAGCCTATTATCTGAAAGATATCTTGTCGTAGAAGGATGCCTAGTCTCCGAGCCATCCGGTGACAACGAGTCGGCCTTTGTCGAGGTGATCACAGTCTTTTGCGCTCCTAAGGTGAGATCTATTTTCTTTTATTATTAACCTTGGTTAATCGTAGTTTTAATTTTTCGCATCTTTATTTCGTCGGCATTTTTTTCTAGATCTTAGAATCCATTTCGATTTGATCTACCATCGATTTCGATTTCATCTCACATTCTTGATCTCTCCACGTTCTTATTCTACCTCCCGCAATCTCTTAACTCCGACCACGCACGGTGGTCGGGGACTCGGATTTGATTCTCCTATTTTACCGAATCCCCATTCACATCTTTTTCAATTTTTTATTATTTAAGTAAATAAGCATATATGATGCACCGTACTCAAGTCCTCCTATATTTCAAAAAAATAAAAAATTAATATGTTTTCTTTCTAACATTTCTTTTACATGAATAAATAAAAAGATTACAAATATATATATGTAAAAGATTTCTGCATTTGCATTTCTGTTTTAAAAAAAAATAAAAAACAAAAGTTTTTTCTTTTGTTTTTGTTTTACATAAAAAAAATAAAAAATAAAAAGACGAACCCCAAGCGCTGCTCCGCCAGATGCAGGTGGCGCCCACCGCCTTCCTTCATCACCAGCGCGTCCACACGCGAGGCTCTGCCACCCCTACCTTACTGTCTGGAGCAGCCAACCACCCGCATGAGGCTCCCAACGTCGTCTACTGCTCGCTAGCCAAGGCCTACTGCCAACGACCGCCGTGAACCTCCATCGATTGCGTGCCACCACCCCTGAAGTGCCGCCACCAGCGAGCGCTACCCTAAGATCAACCGTCGTGCCATCGCCGCCATTCAAGTGAGGAGCAATGCTACTGCAAGGCCCTCTGCCAATCCTCCCAGAACCATAGCACCTCCTACGCAAGTCGCGCATCTCCCCGCCGATCGCGCAAGGCGCACCGCCACGATCATTGCCCGCGTGCGCCACCAGATCATCCACCTGTCGGTTGTCGCTCTTGCAAGATCGAAGGAACAGGGACGACGCGGCCCCCTTTCCCTACTTGAGAAGAAAGGAAAAGCACGAACAATAAACCCTAAGGGGATTATTGAAAAATGGAAACCTTACAAACAAGCCCTTGGAGTATCTAAATATTGCAGAAGAGCCCTTGCCACATTAATAGTTGGGAAAATTGCATGGATTCTGGAGACTTTTCAAAAATTGCAAAAAAGGCCCTCGCCAGAATTCAAGTCACGTGCGTAGCACGCACAACTTGGTAAATTGCACTTTTCTCCCTCTATTTATTTCATGTTATTTATTTACGCAAGAACAATAAACATTTGCATTTCAATCCTTCTTTTCCAGACTCTATTTTGCATGTTTCTTTTCATTGAAATAAATGCTTTTATTGCTCTAAAAATTTTACAAAAATTGTGTAAAATCTTGTTGTGTGTTTGATCAT
Source organism: Ottelia alismoides (assembly GCA_037367405.1). NCBI lineage: Eukaryota > Viridiplantae > Streptophyta > Magnoliopsida > Alismatales > Hydrocharitaceae > Ottelia > Ottelia alismoides. Next base: position 179,978 of record JAZKJV010003526.1, read on the forward strand.
TATGTAAATTTTCATTACATTTTACCATAATTTGGTATTAATAAAAAATAAAAAATAGTGTCATTTTCTCTATTTGAAATTAGAAAATTTCTAAAAAAAATCGAATATTGCTTCGAAAATTTCAAAAAAATAAATTAATTTTCTTTTGATATGTTTGAATTTCTACGGAAATTACATGTATTAATAATTTATAAAACCCAAAAAATTGCAAAATACTAAAACTCTTAAAAATCATAAAATTTTTGAAAAATCCAATAATCGCGATTTCAGTTCTTATTTGTAGATAATGCATTCTAGTTTTTAGGGAAAATAGTAGCAGTAATTTCTGATTTCATTTGGTATTTTTAATTTGAAAAATAATCCTACTTGCTCACTATTTGTATTTTTCATTATTTTTATTCATTTTTAAAATCTTAAAAAAAATCTAAAAATCTCTGAAAAAAAAATACAAAAACAGTAAAAATCATAAAAATACAAAAAGATTTTCTTCAAACACTTTTGAACATTTTTGTTGTTTTTAAAAAAATCCCAAAAAACATGCTTTTCTTTTGTGCATGGATTTGTGAAAGTCATATTTTTGAAAATTAAAGAAATCGCAAAAATCAAAATCATTAAAAATTTGAAAATCAGAAAATAAAAAAATAAAAAAAAATAAAAAGACAAAAATTCCACAAAACCAAGGATAGTTCGCATTTGAGATTCCCTTTTCTTCTAATTGATTTTTTTTCGATTATTAAAATAACCTTCAGGAATTTTAGCCTCCTTGAGTTTGATCTTGTTCACTATGCACGTAAATAAGCAGCAAAAGAATTTCTCTCGCTTCATTGGTCTTGTAATTAATTATTTTCGCTTGAGAAGAAAAAAATATTTTTTTGTTGAAGCCTGATTGGGTTGCAACGACATTGTTCATAATTCATCTAATTAAAACTCCTCAAAAAGTGTAATATCAAAATGATGCCTTTGCCGGAGAGGCATGAAGAGGGTAATTAGATTTCTCTTTTGACATGCTATTCTTGGTTGTAAATATCTGTTTATATTTTACCACATTATTTCATTGTTCATATTCATTGTGTTCATTTTTCTTCCTCATATTTGATAATTGTGTTTCTTACATATTCTATCTTTTTGTTTCTTGTGAGGGCTCGTGAAGCGAAGGAGGCAATCCTAGGAGAGCCGAAGCACCCAAGAGAAGCGGAGGCGGCTTGTTTCATCTCGAAGCTGTAGGAGAGCGTGAGAGGAGGAGAAGAAGAATTGAAGGAGGCAAAAAATAGGCTTTCTTTTATTTATTTATAGCATTTGAACTCTTGTAAATGGATATTCATTTGTTACGGGGTCTGTTTCGCCAAGTGCTGGTGCACTTGGGGGACCTTACCGCTTTTGGTCTTTATTGCCTTATTTTTTCTTTGTTTCATGTAGATTTAGTGAGCTACCTATTGATTGCTTTAATTGATTTGCTTGATCTAGGTAATTAATTAGGTCTAAACACCCTAAATAAGAATTTTTGTACCTATAGAATAGAGCGTAAATGGACTTAGTCAAATTTAATTGGTTCTTGCCCGTTAATAGAAGCTATTGTTAGGAAGGTTCACTTACATTTGCAAATAGATTAGTTTAATTTTCTTTATTTAAATTTTGCGCAGATCATTTGCATGTAGAATGTTGGCGATAACGTACGCAGCTCTAACCCCTACATGCATCATTATGTTTAATCGCGCATTGGCATTTTCGATATCCTTCATTGTTTTCACTCATATAAGTCGAAAGGAAATTGGACACTCGGTATGAATATATTCAAACTAAGCGACAACTGTCTAAAATTAGGACTGCTAAAGAAAACCCGACCTTAAAATAAACGTAAGGAAAAATGATTGTTTTGGGGCGAGTAATCCCCTCTTCGTTTTAATTTGCTCGCGTACACACTAAAGTTAGTACCCAAATCTCAGAATTCAACCTAAGTGCTTGTACAATTATTGTGATTCTCACCTAACTCTAAATTGACAAGATAAGAGACCGATCTTTCATGGTCTTCATCAAGTTGAGTTGGTGAATCGGGGGTTTGTATTGTATTTGATTGCTTGTGTGCATATTAGATCCTTCTGCGTATTTGCGCCTTTTTGTTCACAACTTTTGACTTGACCCTCGTGCTCTTTCAGTCATTTTCTCTTGTTTTGGAGATGGTCGACTGGAGTTATTTTAATCCTATCTTCGCAGATCCCTCAAACCCGCTAGACGATCCACCTTTCTTTTTCTAGGAGGACTCTCCTCCTGATTTCTGTGCATATCTGCTTACCCATTATTTCAGGAGTCGGACTTTGATTCTCACCCACCCTCATTCCACTCACCCGATCCCGGGATTTTGGAGTCACCTTTCATGATGTCCACACTTGTGACCTTGAACTAGATGATGGAGCATATGAATTCAAGGATTAGCAATCTATTTAACATCAATAAGAGCCAGAATGAGGCTCCACTATTTGAGGATATGGATTCACTTGAGGATAATCATGAGAGCTTACAATCATCAAAAATATAAAAAAATGAGAAAATTTTAAAAATCCAAAAAGATTTCGATAGACACATTATTGATTCATTTTGTGAGGAGAGGGTACCCATGCCAAATCATTTTCCCACATAGTCATTGACCACATATCCCAACTTTGACCCTGAGGATGCCACTGTACATACTGCTCTTGGCAATCCTCTTGTATATGTTGATTCCGATCTCCCCCTTTGTATGGAGGAGGTCCAAAAATTCAAAAAATGTTGACTGAATCTGATGTAGTGGCCACCCTTCACGAGATCATTAAAGCTCCACTTCAACAGGTCATGAGCAATTTATCTGCTCCTCAACCCAAGAAGAGAAGTGAAGGAGCAGATCTGAGCGTCACATCTTGACCATGGCCACTGCCTACACCATCTTTCATTGTATACATTTTAAGAAAGGGAACACTGCCACACCTCTTGTGAGTTGCTCCATCTCTGACTATTCTTGAGACAACATTCTCCTTGACGGCATTGCTTTAATCAATATAACACCCTTCTCTATGGTACAATCTCTTCATCTTGGGTCTTTCAAGAAAACCAGGATGACATTTCAATTTGATGGATCTATAAAGAGGCCGAAGTGTATTTTAGAAAATATTGTCATTCTTATTCAGGGCATGAACTTCACCTCTGATTTTGTCGTATTGCCCATGGAGACCTCCACCCCTATAGAGAATCCTCCAATCGTATTGCCCATGTATCCTGGGACGAGCTTTCCTCGCCTCTAGGAGAGCCGTTATTGATTATGGATCAGGAGAGATTCACTTCCGTTCTGATGTAAGGAGCGATGTGTTGATCACTACACCCATTACTGACCAGAGGCCTGCATCCCATGAGAGCATGCTCGTGTTAGCCAACCCTAAGGAATTTTACTAGGGATGCTAATTGGATCGAATACCTTCGAGTCTACTAGGATTTTGATCCAATTCATTATAAAAGTTTCGAGTTTGAACTCGAATCAAATTTCAAACAAATTTACTAATTTAAATTCATATTCAATTCAGTTCGAGTTTCGAATATTCAGATTCGATTCATTTTATTTCGAATTTGAAATGTTAATTAATGTTTTAGAGATTATATAAATAAAATTTTATGAAAATAATATAATATAAATATTTTATTGTATAACTCTAATTTTGAAACTATATTACTAGGATAAGTTGAAAAAAACTATAAAATCAAAGAAAATATCAAACCATTATAATACAATGGATAAAAGTACCTAATTTTTACAATCATTATGTCTTTTACAATCTAAATATACTTTTTTTCTACGATGAAGAAATGTATAAATGCAATATAATTATATGAGCCTACTAAAGAGATAAATTATGTTAAAGTAAGATATTATAATTACCATTGTATGTTAAAGTAAGACAAGATCAAATTTATATAGAAAGTGATGCAAATTAATATTATTATTTGAAATAATAGGAGTAATAAAAGATAACTTAGCAAGATAAAACCTCTTCATTAAATGTGGAGATCTTCAATACAAAAAAAACTACGTAAGGATCTTTAATATCAAAAAATTAAGCTACAAAATGAAATATACAAATTTTTGATGTACAAAGGAATAACTGATATTATAGTGAGAAGAAATTGTATATTACTCATGTAATGATAAATGTCACCTTGACAATGATAATCATCGTGTATTGCCATGTAAGGAAAATCAAATAATATAAAAACAAAGGAGATATATCTAGATCCTTTTTAAATCACGACAAAATATTAAGGAGGAACTTGAAGTAGCAAAACCATCATTTTCATTTGTTAGGAGAAATGCCACCATAATCTATCGTAAGTATTTAGGATCTTTCGTAGATAATGAAAGGGAGAAAGAAAAAGACAGTGTAAGGAATGTGAGAACATGAAAATAAATGTGTGGATGACGCTTTATAATAACAATCTTAAATATTTGATCTTTCATATTAGATTTTATGATTAATATTTTTTACTCTTTTTTATATTCAATATTTTGTCTTTAATTAATATGATTATACAAACATATATACACACACACATTAAATTGAGTAGCTTAGAGTGCTTTTTATCTTCTTAATGCTTCTAAATTTTGAAATTGCATGCTATTATACAAAGTAATTGTACCGAAGATACTGCCACTAGGCTAAAATAAGAAGTTAAAATAAGAACTTAAATATTTTTGTATAATCGATGTATGGACCCACATCTTTAACTCATAACATATTTAGCAGTTAAACCACTTGAATTTAGTTATAAAGAGGAAAGGAAAGAGATTAGGTCTCATTTAGGGGGTTTAATATTGCATATACACGCCACGCATTAGAAAGTTAAGTCTATGTATAGTGGTTGCGTGAGAGTATGGAAATCATAGCAATGAATGCTGGACATGATATCAATGGAGCTTAGATATGATTATAAGTTTAAAAGTGACCACTTAATCACTATAGTAAGTTCATTTGAGAGTATCTTTAGTTGCTTGCACATGTTATGCTTAGTGATATAATGCAATGCAAAAAACTTTCAATGTAAACTAAACATAATAACTTTTTAATACATATTAATAGATTCTTTTCTACATCTATTTACTTATAAATGAATTCAAATAAATGCATGTCAACCTTTCGATGTAATTATGTTATATTTCTTTGGACAAGAATATTAATAAAAGATCGTAATCAAACCAGAGTAGTTGTTACATTTATGTATGTAAATATGTATGTGTTATATGCATGTATATGTAAGTACTATGTGTGTGTATATAAATATAAAAATACATGGATACATATATACATATATGTATGTATGTGTGTGTGTGTATGTGTGTATATCGAATCGAATCTAGTTATTATTAAAGGAATTCATGTTAATACATATTCTATTCATTTGGGAATCGAATCCACAAGTTAAATTCAAATTCAGTTCATTTTATTTCGAATTGAACTTTTTTGATTTTTTATCAAAGGAATCCTATTTGAATTCAAATGATCCAGTTCAATTAGCAGCCTTAACTTTTACCTTAATGATACTACCAGAGATTTTTGTTGTATGTTGGATGATACTGAGACCCAAAAATTCCTCTTAAGGGAGGAAGACTCGGAAAGCAGAGACCTTGGAGTTCCCCCTTCTGGTATGTGGTGATGCATTGATGAAATCCGTGGGATTTACATAATAGACACCCTAGAGCGAAAGGCAAACTCTGAGATTAGACATGACAAACATGATTTGACTACTTTTATTGATGAGTTCGTTCACCTTGATTTGGATGAGATTGATAAGGCCGAATTTGATTTGATTGCATTTACAAAGGAATTCAGGCCTTTTTAATGAGGATGATGATCTAGGTGAGGCTCGGTGGGCTGGAATTGATCTTACTTTTTTGAATAATGAGTTCGAGCCTTTTTACTTCAATATTTGCGAGACTTCCCAGGCCAGACATGACTACACTACTTCCACTGACCGATCGTGCCTGCACACTCTGAGATTGCTGAGGATACATTCCTGGTCTATCCTATCGATTTGTGTCTAATGATGACCCTGATATCGACCAACACCTTGTCAGATCCATTCCTTAGAGATCTCGCAAGAAGGTTCACTTTCGACCTTTTTGACCTTTGTACATCCACTCCTCTTGTATATCCTTTCGTTTCATTCTTTCTACTCCCATTTTATCATTGGGGGTGATTGACTTTTGTTGTTCATATTCACTTGTTCATCACTTTTGTTGTTGCCTATACTTAGGGATACTCTACCGTAAGTATAGGGGGAGCGATATTGTTCATATCATTTTTTTGTGTTTTTTTCTGTTAAGTCCGTGCATTCTCTTCGTCGAGTTTTCCCTTTTGTACAATCTTCTATACTTAGGATTACTTGATCATAAATTTAGGGAGATCACCGAATTCTATTTTTTCATCTTCTCTTTGAGTCGTTATAGCATAGGAGTCTTTTCACTTTTCTATACTTAGCACGAATTATGTCTTCCTTTGCTACTCTCTGATCACTATGAGGACATAATTCGAGCTAAATATAGGGGTTGTCGTATATATTGTATATATACTTTAGACATAACTCATACTTTTAATTTAATTATTTTGGGGATATGTATATAAATCTATAAACTCCACATGTATAAATAGACTTTGGTCACCTTTTATTTAAAAAACAAAAAAAACAACAAAAAAATAATAAACCAAAACAACAAAAAAACCAAAACATAAAATAACAAAAAGAAAATAAAATTGAAAAATAAAAAACAAAAAAAAACAATAAAAAACCCAAAAAGAAAAAACAGCAAAAAAACAAAAAAATCTTGTATATACTTGTCTATATTTTACTTACCCCTTTCCCCTTAAACAAATCTCTAAAAACTACAAACCAAAAGTCTATAAAATTGTGCATAATTAAAATTTCAAAAAATATCTTTCTTTTCACATGTGCATCATTTGTTTTTCAAAAAAATCCATAAAAAATTCAAAATTAGAAAATTGTTTCAAAAAAATTGCCTTCTTTTTGAATTGTACATATTTCTTGCATTTGCATGTGCATTTTTCAAGATTGTATTGACATTTAAACTATGGATGGAATAAAATTGAAGAATGGAGCTTAGTTGGACCTTAATCCACATAATTTCAGAGGAACCTAACAAGAAATGGAGTTAAGACTTTTCAGGTCCTAGTGACTTAATTCTTTGGGTCCATAAGACTATGTTCACATGTCGTCTTGAGTAGTCTGAGTATAATATTTAACAACACATGCATGATTCTTTCAGATCGTGGCTTAAATTAGACAAGCACTCTACACGTAGCTCTTCATGGAGTAGGTAGTGAGAAGGCAGAATCTTTTGGCTTGAGGTAGCATACGAGTGTAGTACATCTAGGCGGAACCTCTCATCTTCCTCTAGGGAGGGATGTGCGTCTCAACCCGGTCCAGCGATATTGAGATCTAACGACGGGAGGCTGTGGGGTTGCAATAATGCTTCAAAAGAGGGATAGTCTACTAGCTCAAGAGGAAAAACTCCTTATGTACATGCTGCACCTTGTATATATTTTCAAAAAAAAAGAAGAAAGAAAAAATGCAAAATCTCCAAAAGTGGATAGGCTTATTGAAAAGGAAAATACTTGCCGGAGTGTATATACAAGGATAAAAAAAGAAAAAAAATAAGAGCTTCAAAGTCAAATTTTGTAAGCTTGCAACGGATGACTTGGCTACATTGGTCATTCATCCAAGGATATGTAGCTAAACTGGTTACCACCCATTCTTTTCTCCATCCCCACTTCTTGAGCTAGTTGTACTTGAACTTAGAAGAGAATATCTCTGCTCCTCGATGAAAGAGTTGCTAAACCAAGGAACTAGAGTTACCTTGTTGATGGAGGTTGTTTCTTTGCTACTTTTGAGATGGGGAGCTATAATATACTTACACCGTACAAGTAAAGATTCCTACTCATAAGAATTTGTGTATGTAAACTTGTTCTGACCTAACTGTTGAAGCGACCTGAATAGGAGTTTTGTGGAACTTAGATGCTGTTAGGTTTTAAATCCGTTTCCCATTAAGATTCCATTACACTAATAATCCAAAGGTCTGACAGAGCTCCATACTACAATTTTATGAAGAAAAGTTCAATACTCAATATTGTCTTAATTTCTTTATTTTTCCTTTCTTTTTTCTTTTTTTCACTTATTCTTTCAAATAAGTATTTACTAAGGGACTAGCAAAGGTAAAGCATATGGGGATGATGAATCTGCATTTCATTATCTTTATTCATTTATTTTAGCTTAAAATCCCTTATAAAACACTTGTATATACTACTAACTCCATGTTCTTACTAACTTGCATCTGTGCATAAATATTGTACACTTATTTTTATTTTAACCTAAAATAAATAAATAAATAAATAAAGAATAAAGAAGACTGTATATATGTAATAGATACAGGCTGACCCGAACCAGGAGAGAAGGTCAAGACTTGTCCTGATCTAACATGAATAAAGTAGGGGGAGATAGGGTCCTTAATCAGAAAATCCAAAACAATGTGTTGTAAATACTTGTATAATTGCACTATTTTATTTGTACATAAATTGACCTCAAAATAAATAATTTTCAAAACAAAAGTTGTAAATAAAAATATTTTCTAAATAATAAAAATAATTTCAAAAGCAAGTCATGTACAAAATAAAAGTAGCCACATCTAGAAAAGCCATAAAGCAATAATCGAAAGACCAATTCAGGCTCCATATGATCAAATCGAACCAAACTCACTTTCATTGTATCCTAAATTAAATTATCTTCAAAATGACCGTAATTTCATAATTTTTGGAGTTACAGTTGCAAAGTTGATTTTCTAAGGTGGTTTGTGTAATTTTACCATTTACTTATTGTATATATTTATTTTTATATTGTAAATAATTATAAATATGTTTAATAATTATTTAAAATAAAAAAAGTTTTAAAAACATAAAAACTAATTTCCTTATTTAACTATGTACATAATGTCATATATGTATATAATACAAGTATATAGTTAAATTTCTTAAATAACCACCACAAAGAAATAAAAAATTAACATTTATTTTTCAATTTAATTAAGTGATGAAAATATAGAAAAATAATTAAGTTTTTGTAAAATAATTTAGATACTAATTGTATTTTTTTAATCTTTATCTCATTTCAAATTTTCTTATCTCTTATCTTCAATCAAAATTTCAAAATTTAAACTCCATATTTTTATCTATTAATATGGCTCCCCCTTCCTCATTTCAACTTGATCAATCTTTGGTGAGAGGATTCTATAAGAGCTATCTTGTCACAGAAGAGTGCCAAGCCTCCGAGCCGTCCGGTGACAGTGACTCGACCTTTGTCGAGGCGATCACGGTCTTTTCCCCTCCTAAGGTGAGATCTATTTTCTCTTATTTTTAACCTAGGTTAATCGTAGTTTTAAATTTCCACATCTTTATTTCATCGCCATCTTTTTCTAGATTTTAGAATCCATCACGATTTGATCCGCCAACGATTTCGATTTTATCTCACATTCTTGATCTCTCCACGTTCTCATTCTACTTCCCGTAATCTCTCAACTCCGGCCATGCATGGTGGCCGAAGACTCGGATTCGATTCTTCCATTTTGTCAGATCTCCATTCCCATCATTTTCAATTTTTTATTACTTATTTAAATAAGCAGAGATCATCCATTATGCTTGAGTCCTCCACTATTTCAAAAAAATTTAAAAATAAAAAATTTAAGAAATATATAGGTTTTCTTTCTAACATCTATTTTGCAGGAATAAATAAAAATAATAAAATAATAAAAAAATATATAAAAAGATTTCTACATTTGCATTTTTTTGAAAAAATAAAAAAAATCAAAGGTTTTTCTTCTGTTTTTGTTTTACAAAATAAAATAAAATAAAATAAGCCGCACCCCAGGCGTTGCTCGGCCAAACGTGGATGGCTCCCATTGCCTTCCTCCATCACCAGCACGTCCACGCGTGAGGCTGCGCCATCCCCGCCTCAACGTCTGGAGTAGCCAACTGCCCGCGCGTGGCCCCAAGTGCCGTCCACCGTTCACTAGCCAGGGCATGCCGCAAGCTGCCAGCGACCGCAATAAACCTCCATCGACTTTGCGCCACCTCCATGAAGCGCCGCCACCAGTGAGCTCTTCCCTAGGATCAACCATCGCGCCATCGATACCGTTCAAGTGAGGAGCAGCAGCACCGCAAGGCCTTCCGTCAATCTTCCCAGAATCGTAGCACTGCCCCCTGCAGGTCGCGCATCTCCCCGTCGATCGTGCACGAAGCACCGCTGCAATCCCATCCCACGCACACCACCAGATTGTCTACCCACCAGCTGCCTCGCTTGCAAGATCAAAGGAACAGGGGCGGCGCGACCCCCTTTCCCTGCTTGAGTAGAAAGGAAAAGCATGAACAGTAAACCCTAAGGGGATTATTAAAAAAATTGGAAAACTGAGAAACAAGCCCCCTGGAGGTTTTGAATATTGTAGAAGAGCCCTTGCCACGTTTATAGTTGGGAAAATTGCGTGGATTTTGCCGACTTTTCAAAAATTAAGAAGAAGGCCCCCGCCAAAGTTCAAGTCATGTGCGTAGAGCGCGCAACTGGGTAAATTTCTCCTTTTGCCCTCTGTTTATTTCATGTTATTCATTTATGCAAGAACTATAAAGATTTGCATTTCGGTCCTTCTTTTCCAGACTCTACTTCGCATGTTTCTTTTCATTGAAATAAACGTTTTTATTGCTCTGAAAATTCTAGAAAAATTTGTGTAGACTCCTGCCATGTGTTTGATCATTGATCATTGTTTAAATTTGTCATTGCATTTTATCATCATTTTATATTATTAAAAAAACAGTGCCATTTTCTCTGTCTGAAATTAGAAAATTCCTAAAAAATCGAACATTGCTTCAAAAATGCCAAAATTATATTAACTTTCTGTTGTTGTGTTCTAATTTCTATTCAAATTTCACGCATTAATTATTTATAAAACCCAAAAAATTGCAAAATACTAAAACTCTTAAAAACATAAAAAAATTCCAGAAAAAATCCAAAAATTATGATTTCAGTTCCTGTTTGTGGATAATATTCTTGTTTTTTGGAAAAATAGTTGCAGTAATTTCAGATTTCATTTGGTATTTTTAAATTGAAAAATAATCATGCTTACTCACTGTTTACATTTTCCCTATTTTTATTCATTTTTAAATTCTTAAAAAAATTAAAAATCTTTGAAAAATTACAAAATAGTAAAAAACATAAAAACACAAAAAGAATTTCTTTAGACATTTTGAGCATTTTTGCTATATTTAGAAAATCCAAAAAACTCGTATTTCTTTTGTGCATGGATTTATTTTTAAAGTCATATTTTTGAAAATTAAAAAAATTGTAAAAAATAAAATCATAAAAAAATTGAAAACCAGAAAATAAAAAAGTAAAAAAAGTAAAAATAAAAAGAAAAAGTTCCACAAAAATCAAGGATAGTTCGCATTTGAGATTCCCTTTTCTTTTAACTGATTTTTTTCGATTATTGGAATATCCCTCAGGAATTGTAGCTTCCCTGAGCTCGATTATGTTTGCTATACAGGTAAATAAGTAACAAAAGAATTTCTCTCACTTCATTAGTCTTGTAATTAATTATTGGAATATTTACACCCATAACCCTGAGTAGTTTCGTAATTACCTCATGACTAGGGATGAGCATGGGCCGGGCTGGGCCGGGCCCTGAAGGGTCCAGGCCCAAGCCCACTTAAAAACTTCGGGCCTTGGCCGGGCCTAGGCCCACAAAATTTTTTTTGGTTCGGCCCAAGCCCAGGCCCGGCCCAATTTCTATGGGTCGGGCTTGGGCCGGGCCGACCCATCTTAACCCATTATATATTATTAACTTTGAGCTTGTGTTTAAAGTCAATCTCAATTCAAGTTCGACGAGCTAAAATTGTTTGAAACATATGCCATAATACTTGTGAAACAACTAAAACTCAACTCTACCGGAGATGATTTCTCATTTTATACAAGTCCACTTAATGTTATATACCATAAACATCTCTCGTTACAGAAATTGAAAGAGTGAACCAAGTTTACATAGTTAACGATAACAGATGCACCAAGCACTACATGTTAAAAAATGGGCATAATGCTCGTATTGGGTAAATGTTCAATAATAGAAAATATTCCAATGGAAAAAATAAACACTAAAAAATTCAAGAATAACCACTAGAATCTAAGACATAGATTAATTAAGAAAAAATAATTCTGAAATGAAATACAATAATCATCAACTCATATGTCCCACACCTGACTTTCTTGATTTATAAACATTGTATGAAGATATGATACATGAACAAAGAGTGCATGACAGGTGAGAGTTTCCATACTTGTTGGAAATGGGAAGGGTTCGTTCCCTCTTCGGGTCGGGCCCGTGGGCCAGGTCGGGTTGGGCCAAGCTCGAGCCCGACCCAAAAAAATTTCGGGCCTAAAAATTAGGCCCAAGCCCGGCCCGATGTTCGTTTGGGCTTGGACCGGGTCGGGCTTTTTGGGCTGGGCTTCGCTCATCCCTACTCATGACCCCTCGATAATCACATATTACGTCCAGAACCTCGAATAATGCTTAACCTTTACATGGCATAACTCTGTGTCAAGTTCCGTCTTGATTGTCCGTTAACTTTGACGTAAAAAGTCATATGTCGACCATTTACCCATTTAAACACATCATATTTAGAACATGATTCCATTCTTTAAATCAAATTAAATCATGCCCCCTCCCCCGCAAGCCCCAAGGAAGCTGCTCTGCTCTCCCTCGCTCCCCCCGGCAAGCTACTCGTACCTCAGCCCTCGTTAGCGAGCTCCAGCCCCCCATCCCCTGTTGGCGAGCTGCAGTTGCGCCTCCGCCTCCGCATGCGAGCTCCAGTCGTCCGCCCCCCGCATGCGAGACTGCGCGCCTCCTCTCCTTGCCTGCGAGACCCCCTTCCCCCCCCTCGCATCTGGCTCCTGCTCGGCGTGCCGGCAAGATCCAGGCAACCCCTGCAGCTGCTCGAACCCATGCTCGGCCAAGAACGCCTCCTCTATCGCCATGCAGAAATCACTCAGCTTGCTCCCGTACAAGTTGTTCTGCCCTTGAATCTTGAGGAGAAGAAAAAGAAAAAGCATAATCACATCACTGGCAATCCACCACATGACATCTCCATGAACTCCAATTCACTACCAACCTGTCAAGATGTTCTATGAACGAGTACATACTTCCCTTCCTCACCCACGCATATTCCTGATCAATGATTCACCACAATTCACCAATGAGATCAACACAATTCAACCTCAATCCAAAGAATGTGTACCCTCTCATTGCCATTGTAGCTGAAGAACATCACGCAGACCGTGTCGTGCACACACGAGATCCCGGTGGGCAGCTCCTTGGGGTCGAGGACGACCGCGGGCCATGCCGGGTACTGCTTCCCCAGCCTCGCCCATACGACGTCCCCGTATGCAAATTCCTTCGAGGGGAATCCCCCTTGTTCTCCCTCGCTGTCGCCTGCAGCGGCGCGATCCTCTACTCGAGGTCCGCCGCAGTGGTCAGCGTGCTCCGCGATGTGGAGTAGCACCTGCTGAGGTTCCTGTAGGCCTTGTAACACTCCTCGTCGTCGAGATTCTTCGCATCCTTGGGCTGATCCTCGGACTTGTTGTGCAACACCACACGGTCGTCCTCGTTGAGCTCCCACTCGTACCTCCCGCCTCTCTTCTCCTTCTTCTAGGGGTCGAGCAGCACAGAGTCATTGAAGCGTGAGGGGAGCACTTGCACGTGCCCGCGGCTCGTTCCCACGAGCGACGGTCGTGGTGGCGCGACCTCTACCTCCAGGCTCAGCGAGATCATCATAAGTGACAATGTGCCAACACGGTCCAGACCATGTGTTCCAGGCACCCCCACCCCCCTGTCGTACCGCAAGCTGCAGACAACCCTCTTCTTCTTTTTTAAAATTAATCTCTAACTGTTAGATCATTGATTGGTTATATTATCTCAACCATCTAGTTAAGTAAATGGACTAAGCTAACGGAAGGTTATGGATGTAAAATGGAGATGTTATTCAGGTTCTTGAGTGTAATTCATGATTATCGAGGGTTTCTGAGGTAATTACGAAATTATTCAATATTATGGGTGTAAATATCCCTTAATTATTTCAGCTTAAGAAGAAAAAAATAATTTTTTTGTTGAATTGGGTTGCAACGACATTGTTCATAATTCATCTTATTAAACCCCCTCAAAAAGCGTAATAACAGTGACCTACTACGTTGACCTATTAGGGGCTTACTTGCTATGGTGACCTATTTGGGGTGATATGCCATAGGTGATATGTCATGGTTTGTGTTGTTACAAAATTTCAATAAATTTGTTTCATTGATTTGGGGAGCTAAACAATTCTGATTAAGGTATTCTTGAATATGTTAGAAATCTTATTTCAAGCTCTTTCTAATATTACATTTCATTACTCCAAAATATTCACTTAAAGTTATAGAAAAACCATTCTAAATCCTAAATGTTGACATCATTTTGACACTTTGGCCTAATCAGTGTCACGGGAGAATTCACTCTGCATATGTATTCACATGCAAGCATTTATAAATACTTTTTATGGTCATAACAAGCACATAATCCAGACATTTAACAACAACTACATCCAATCTATCTTCAAATTTAACTATGTTATCTTAGATTCTTAGCATGCAAGCTGATTTAATAAATGTATGCTTTCTCTTTTATTCTTGAAAAACCAACAAATCCGCTCAACCTCATGAATCTTGTTTCCAACAGCCTTGGACTGGATTCCTTTCTTGACTACTCAAGATCAATCAAATCATGACATGTTCTGCGAGATGTTATTTATTTTAAACTGCAAAAGCGAGATGTACCAAAGATTTGAGGAAGATTGAATTGTAAGAAAAAGCTTTGAAGATCAATTGATCCAACACCTTTACTCCATCGTTTAGACTCAACAAAGATTCATGGATTATTTCAACCTTAATAATGATTAAGCAAAATGTTCTAAAAGATACATTCCGATGATCAACGTTTCTTTGATTTTGATCTAAGCGACTCATGACTCTAAGAATCACCTTAGTTTATAAAAATATTTTGTTTATTATTTTCTCTTGAAGTACGCGTTATTTATAAGACATATGTGTAAATTTTCTTTTAGTTTTTTGCTTTTTAATCTTATCTCAAACTATTTATTTGCTTTAATGCATTTCTTATAACTGTTTGACTCTTCTCTCTATTGCATTAATTGCTTGTTTGCTAATTTTTTCTTATGATAAAAAATGAGATAATTATTGATTTTTATGAGAATTGAGAATAGTATTGTGAAGAATAATAAAATTTATTGCATGTCACGAGTTTATAAGTTAATCTCAATTATTTTTATTGGTGGAAGAAATAACTCTTGAACATCCTCTAGCTCTTACAAGTAATGTAAGAAGTGCATATTGTCAGGGGCAATTTCTAGCTATTACTTAACACACTGCATGTGTATAGAAATGGATTGTTTTGACATGTGATACATGATTTTAAGTACTTAATTACTTGACTTTGTCAAAATTTTTGTAGGGATTTGTCATTGTCAAAACTTGGGAGTTTGTTGAAACATGGAAAAATTTGAAGATATAATAAAAGGTGATTATGCAAATAATTCTTTTATGAAACTGGCAGTAGTAAGGGCTACAAAGTGTCTTTTAGGCTTGAACCATTGAAAAAGAAAGAAAGAAAATGTCTCAGGAGCAGAGCGATGATGTGTTCAGAAAGAGAAACTCCTGAGTCTCTTGTTTGAAGATAAAGAAGTATTGAGCTCTTCATCTTTTATCCATTAAGTCGGTTTATAATATAATAACTTCAGATTTAGTAGTGTGTTGTAAAATGCCTTGTTAAACAACCCACACATTCTTTTCTATCATTATATTAGTATATAAACCTTGTACATCAGTATACACTAGAATGTAGTTAGGTTTACTTAGTATTGTACCAATGCAAGAGACTATACACTGGTACATAGTAGTGGTATGCACTGGTACATATTCTAGCGACGTACACCGCTATACTTTTGCTTAATATTGCATTGATGCACCCCCAACGTACACCGCTATACTTTTGCTGGACATTTTAACTCAATATTTTCAACGAGTGTATTTTTGTAACTTTTCATGTACTGGTACAAACCTTTGTACATGGTTATGCACTACCCATTGAACATTGTATGTAATGTGATTTGTTATTCTTGCACTAGTACAAGCCCCTTTGTGCACCAACATACCATTATGTCAATTGTTCTTTTCAGTCGTTTCGCTTGAGATATTTTTGAGATTCTACTATTCTTAGGGTTCATTTAACCTATAAAGGACCTTACTCTCTAACCTTGAAATGCACATCAAGGGCACCACTTCTCTACTCACTATCACTCTTTTAATCCTTGTGAGAAATTCTTTATATACTCAAGAAGAACTATTGCCAAGGAAAGTGAAATTTGTTCTTTGTTTTCATCACAACTTTTAGCTCTCGATTGCCTTAAGTTTTTTGCTCCAAAGCCCTCTCTATTTGCATTTACGTTTCGGCATGCTTTCAAGGCTTTATTACAATAAATGCATTTACTTTTGTTCTTGGCTAGGAGGCATTCAGTGTGGAGGATTTTCTTCCTAAACATAAAACCTTAAAAGAGGTTGTGAACCTTGTAGTGTTATGTGTGAAAGATATTGTTAGAAGATAAATTCGATTGAGGTTGTGTATCTCGAAAGGTGTTCTATGTGAATACCGCTTTTCTTGTCTATAAGATACACCTTGATTGTGTGCATTGTATATGGTTTGTATTATACTGGAAGTAGTTGATTTTAGTAGAGTGCTTATAGGCCTTGGGTAGGTATTAGGCATAAGATGTAGCTTGAAAGTGAATGAAGTATAAATCTCTGTATATTGTGGTTCTGCTTATTGTGGTTTTTATTATCTAAGATTTAAATTTGATCATTATTTTGCATAAACATTATTAACTCCTCTCCAGTTTCTTCATTTAGTTCTTTTGATAAAGTTAGCTAAATCATTGATTAACTATGGGTGTTTACATTTGAAATGGAATCCCCTTTTCCAACATGCTTATTTTGCTTTTCAATTTATCAAATATATCTTTTTGATTAGCAATATCAATTTTATCTTTTCTAAGAACTTTGTTCTCCATTTTTAATTTCCAATATTTATCAAAAAGTTCAACATATTCATGTAAAATATAAACCTAAAAACTTATTTACACTAATCACATTGGTCATAAGATAGTTTGGTGGTATCCTTACTATTATCCTTGGATTTGCCATCCTTGTTATCCTGAAGATGCTATCAGAGTCATCCCATGTTGTGGTAAAGGTACTTCTCTTGAATGTCTTGTTCTTCCATATTTCTTTAATCTTTTCCTTCTTTTATTTAAGAAGTAGGCAATTTCTTATCAAAGTCTTCTTTTTTTAGTTGTAGCACATGATGTGCTCCTTATTCTTCTTGGGATCACTATTCTTCATCTTCTTTCTCATTCTCGTATAACTTTGAATCTTTGGGAGAGAAGTATTAAATTTTTGTCCTCCTAGCTTATTTTTCTATTACAAGATTTATTTTCCAATAAATTATTTTAGAGTAAGCTTGGTCAGATTTTTGGCTTCCTCTGCTACGGTGACCTTCAAACTCCATTTCTTTATAAGGAATACCATTAAATTCTTGACATTTTCTTCGCTTGTGAGTTCTTTTCTTAGTTTTTTGAGAGGGTTGATGATATTTACAAATCTTATGTTCAAGTCCTTAATGGATTCACTTTGTCTCATAATAAAACCAGATGGCGTATGATGTCTCTAGCTGAGATACCCTATTGAACTCTTCGCAAGATAAAGTGTGGTATTTGGTACTCATATCTTTGCATTTTTTCGAGATAATATTTTCATATACTACTATGTTTTCTCTGATTTTTTAATTAATTCACATTTGATAGATTTGAGGTAGAATAGCATCTTCCTCTTCCATTGTGTATAGCATGCAACAAATGATCTATCGATTGGCATTCAATGTAAGGAGAAGAATCAAGTAAGGCCACGATGATTGGAGTATCGTTGTCGTTAAGGGATCACCACCTGAAAGCTCTGATATCAGATGAAGAGGCCATGAAGGCGTATATAGTGAATGATAATTTATGAAAATAATATCAAATTTAAATTGTACTGAATAATCATAGTAAAACCAAGCACAAAATCAACCATGATATAAAAATATTAATACATGTCGGTTCTACCTAAGGTTACCTCATATGCCAAAGCTTACCTTATTTAGGACTAACTCCCACTAACAAATTTACTTTTGATTTAAACATATTATGATGCTAGCATCCAACTCTCTAAGAGTTTATTTTGCTTAAGAAGAAAGCCTTTATAAATAACATCTCTTAGTAAAAATAAATATAAGATATTTGAATCAAATTAAACCTTGAAAAATGGATAGTAAATGATATGAAAAAACTAAACAAATCGAATATGAAGGTTGAATGAATTTTTACATGAATCCGAATATTTCTTGAGAACACAAGCTTAACATATGTTTTTTTAGCTAAGAACTCATAAATGAATGGCTTGAAAGGTCAACGAGATTAGTTGTGAGGTTTAAGATACCTTGAGAATCCTTATATAGTTGCAGATGAACATCAAATATAATTGAAATATTCAAAGATAGTAATCGAAATGACTAGTTTGTTGTAAACATGATCAACACGACATACATTAAAGATCAATTAACTGGACTAACAAGAATCAAATTAACAACATCATATATTAGCAAATAGATATACAACTGTAACAGATTCATAACCCAATTACAATATGCATGTCGGAACCAATAGAACAACAGATAAACCAATTTAGGTCGAGATCCGGGAAAGACAATACAATAAACAAATTACGGTAAATAAATCAATAAATAGATTAGATAAGAGATCACCTTAGCACCCATGAAATGGTGAACTTGGAAAAGATATCACCCTGCAATATTGGTACCTAAGGTACTGGCGATCTGCTCTCAGGATTCGACGACACACGATTTGCGTCCGCACACACTGATTAGATCGTCCGCGAAAGTATCTTAGAGAACTTGTAGCCGAGAAGAAGAAGAAACACAGGTCGTAGAGCGGTGGAGAAAACATAGAGCAAAAGCGGCGTGATAGTTTTCTTGCAAGTCAAGAAAACGACGTCCATGGAGAGGGTATAAGAAGACCTAGGGTATGACTTTTCACCTTTCAAAAACACCCCCAATGGGAACCTCTTCAGATTCTGAAACATCATATAGATCAGATCCATTGGAGTTGATTCGAATTCCCTTATTGTGGTCGAATCACTAGTAATTATAGAATTAATTTATTCAACCCGCTAATGAAACCCATAACAAACGTATCGAGATCCGAGATTCGAATTGACACTCCTGAGCTTGAGCCGGAGTCGGAGCGGAGCACGTGCGTCTTTGATCCTCCATTCCTCTCTCTATTATTTCTACAAGAGCTTGGGGTATGAACTCAAATATAAGCCCCACCAAAAGTTTAGAAACTCTAGACATGGTACTAAAATTCCATCCAAGCCACACCTTGTTTCAAATTTAGGAATTCCCAACTTTTCATCAAAAGTCATTTGGTTTCCCAAATGAGACCAAATTAAAATCCAATGTAATTGCATAGGCTTACAAATTAAAATCTAAATACGATAACTTTGAATACAACATTCCCCACGAATTCATCAATTTGAAGAAGAGATTCAAAGACATCATTTGGTTGCTACACTTTGCTTCAGTGAATGTACCTTCTGGTTTGAACCTCTACTCCATTTTTACTACTTTCACCTTAAAAGGAGCAAAGTGAACTATGTCTTGAACTTCAGACCTTAGTGTTGAAATATACGGTAGAAACAGCAAAGTGTCGTTCTTAGTACAATCTTTAGGGTTGACGCTCTTAAAGGTTGTGTACTTTTATCTTTTTACATGAATGTGTTCAGGAAAGACTGTCCTCCTTTAATTGTGGCCCACAGTAACATTCACATAGGTGGTGTTCTTCAAGGATGCACATCCTACCCAAAGGCTTGAATCCATTCAAGGCTTACGCCCTTCATAAACTTGCAGCTTAAAGGACACTCGAGCTTTCAGAGATAAGACACTCATGCATAAGCATTAAAAAACTAAGAATGCCAATCAGTTCTCCAAACAACTTGTTATTGCTACATTAACATACTTTGTGGGATATCTACTCAAATAAGTTAGGTTTCTACTATAGAGGAACTCCCAATGGATTTTAGTCTCATCTCAAGCCTAATTTAGAACTAAATATCTACCAAGTTCCTTAGTCAACGAATATGTTATGTTATCTTTGGATCCTACGAAATCCACAACCAACACCCCTCAAAACACTAAATCTCTTAATGCATTAAGTATGATTTGAATATGTCTCCTTGTTTTCTGATTAAACTTTGAATTTTTAGTCTTGGCAATTGTCGTCATGTTATCACAATATATCGATGTCGTATGAACGACCTACCATGGGAACTTCATAAAGAAATTCCCTTAGCCATTCAACCTCAATTTCAATGGTGTCCAAAGCACACAACCCAGCCTCAAAGATAGACTGATCTAGAATGATTTGCTTTACAGACCTCCAGGAGACTGCACCGCCTCCAAAGGTAAAGACATACCTAGTAATACAATTACTCCCAAACTCCTATATTTTCCCTATACAACTTGCATCACTATATTCTTCTAGTACATACAGATGTCTACCATAATGCAAACTAAGGGAAATAGTTTCCTTCAAGTACTTCAGTATTCGATCTAGAGTTGTGAATACCTTATCTGAGTCGTAGGCACTCCATTCTTGTTCTAAAACAACGTTTTGGATGAATCAAAAGGAGTGTTTATAGCTTTGCAATCTTGATATCCAAATTTCTCAAGTATCTTCTCAATAAAGTGAGATTGAGAAACTAGAATCCCATCAACTGACCTTGTCAGGTTGAGACCCAATATCACATCAGTAACACTCATGTCCTTCATCTCAAACTTCCTCCTTAAGAATGGTTTAGTTTCATTAATAATCCTCGTATGTGATCCAAACAATAGCATGCCAAAAACATACAGGTACAAGACAATACACTCATCACCTTCCACCTTGAAATATACACATTTGTCGAATTCATAAACCTTAAAGCGACATGACAAAATAGTTTGTCAAAATTTTCATGTCACTACTTTGGTGTTTGTTTCAATCCGTAAAGGGATTTAACAAGTTTGCAAACTTTTCTCTCATTCCCATGAGTCATAAGCCCATTAGATTGACCCATATAGATCTCCTCCTCAAGGCCATCATGCAATAAGGTGGTCTTCACATCCACCTGGTCGATAGAGAGATAATATAGATGTCAATGCTATGAGCATCCGGATTGTGGTCATCCTAGTCACGGTGGAATATATATCAGAATAATCGATACCTTCCTTTTGCCGAAAACTCTTAGTAACTAATTTGACTTTATGCTTTTCCATTGATTCGTCAGGCCTAAGATTTATCTTAAAAACCCGTACTCAATGGTAGAGTACTCTTTGGATAAATCAACCAGTTCCCAAGTTTCATTAGCCATAATAGAATCCATCTCAGATTTGACAGCTTCCTTCCATTGTTTTGCTTCAGATGAAGCCATAGCTTCATTGTAACTTGGTGGATAACCATCGATCTGGTAGACCACAAAGTCACTACTAATGTTCTTGGCTATCCGCGATCATTTACTTAACCTTGGATCAATTTCTTCTAAAAGATCATCGGGTTTAGATTGTGTCTCAATCCCCACATTCATTATCCTTTCCACTTGATCTAAAATGGATCTTGATCTATAATGGATCCTGATATGGAGGCAAATCATTGCTCAGATTATGAGGAATCCCAATCTTCATAGAGAAGACACCCTCAAAGAAGGTAGCGTCACAGAGTTAAACAATAGTGTTGAAATCTATGCTCGGTATAGAACCTATATACATTGCTATTGTCTAAGTAACATAAGAAGACCGCATCAACACTTTTAGGACCTTGTTAGTTTCTCTTGTGTTCTGGGGCTAACACCTTAGCGAGACATCCTCATAGGTTGAGATACCTTAATCTTGATTTCCTATTTCTCCAAAATTCAAAAGGTCATTTTGCCATATGTCTTGGAGGGACCCTATTTAGAATATGACAAGCCATATTCAAGACCTCTCCCCACATATAGGTTGGAAGTCCAGAACTCTGTAGGAGAGCATTGATCATGTCAGTTAAGGTTTTATTTTTCCATTCTGCTATCTCATTTGATTGTGGTGAATATGGGGCGGTAATTTCGTGAAATATGCCAAACAACTTACGTTGTTCATCAAACAAGTTGTAAGAATATTCACCCCGTTTATCTGACCTAAGGTATTTAAGTACTTTTCAATTTTCTTCTTTCTGTATTTCAGTATCATACTGAAATCTTTATAAGACTTGAGGAATTTTTCTATGATTCACATAACCTGAAACGTCTCTAGAAGTTTCATCTCGACATCTTCTAGATCATTGTGCATGAGTAAAAACTCATGTACCTGTTCAGAAACTGACATCTCGTAACTTTAAGAACTTGACGACAAAGTATTTCTCAATACATATATCTTTGATATTACACTTCTTCTTCCCATATACCCTTCCCAGTCTACGTCGACGAACAATATACGTCAAACAACGTGTTGGACAGAGCCAACAAGATGCAACCATGACATATATGGTTGCATTCCTTCCACATAGATTACGCCTTCTGGCTATCAGGTGTAAGGTTTTTCTTTTTCATAGAAGGACATTCGATTTCAAGCATTGAGGTTAACCCTATGGTAGTTAACCAGATTTTCATGCGTTGTCGCCAATGCTTGAAAATTTGGACACCAAATTTTTCTGGCATTCCGATCATGTCCATCCTCGATTTAAACATGATTTCCGACATGATTCTAAATACAGTTCTGGATATCCTCCCTATGATTGGTGTAAACGGGATTAACTCGACATACATTAAAGAGTAATTATCCAGATTAATACGAATCGAATTAACATCATCACATATTAGCAAATAGATATATAGCCATAACAGATGCATAACCCGATTACAATATGCATGCAGTAACCTATAGAAGAACAAACAAACTAATTTAGGACAAGATCCATGGTAGACAATGTAATAAACAAATTGTGGCAAACGATATAATAAATAGATTAGATAAATATATTAGATTCTGAAACATCCACTAGATCAGAGTTGTTGACGTCGAGTCAAATTTCCTTATTGTGATCGAATCACTAACAATTCGTGGAATTAATTTATTCAACCATTAATGAAACTTGCAGCTAAAGTATTGAGATCCGAATTGACTCTGTCAAGTTCGAGCTGGTGCTGGAGACGGAGCAGAGTGCATGGCATGTGTGGTTCTCCATTCATCCTCTCTATGGGGTGCGAACTCATATATAAGCCCATCAAAAGTTTAGAAACACTAGATGTAGTACTAAACTTCCATCCAAGGTACAACTTATTTCAAATTAGGAATTCCCAACTTTCCCTCTAAAGTCATTTGATTTCTTAATTGAGATCAAATTAAAATACAATGTAATTGCATAGGTTTCACATTAACTTTGAATACAACATAGTTACTGTTAACTATTTCATCAAGTTCATCGATATAAAAAGATGATATGTTGAACCAAGTATTACTAAATGTAACCATGTAGATATAGGTGTATTGGTGTATAAAGGGTAAACTACTAAAAATAGCAAGTTAAACAATTATAAACATTGTAAACATAAATTGATGAAGGTACTAGATGTACAAGTACAACAACAACAACAACAAAGCCTTTTCCCACAATTAAGTAGGGTCGGCTACATGGATTCTTCGCCTCCATTCAGATCTATCTTGGGTCAATCTCAAACTTATATCCAAAAAACTAAGATCCCTTTGTATAGTCTCTTTCCAACACTTCTTGGGCCGTCCTCGCCCTCTCTTAGCCGGTTCAACATCCCACCACTCGCATCTCCTAACCGGTGCATCTGTTGACCTTCTTTGCAAATGACCAAACCATCTTAAGCGGTTTTCTCGCATCTTATCCTCGATCGGAGCTACACCAACTTTCTTTCTGATTGCATCATTCCGAATCCGATCTTATAAAAAAAGATGTACATGTATATGAAGCGTGTGCACTGACGTATATGAAGCACGTGCAGACGACCCACTGATTTGAGAGATGAGAGAGAGGGAGAGGGTGTCCAGGGGAGGCAACGACGAGCGACGGTGGTCGGAGAAGCTGCCAGAGTCTGGGGGGGATCGGAGAGGAGAGATCATCTTGGCAGCCAGCGCCAGGATCAATGCTAGAATCGAAGGGACACACCCTTTGGTAAGGGATGCTTCCTATGCAGGTCACTCCAGCATTGGGCGGCCTCCTGTCGTGAGCCCATACGCTACTTCCGATGCCTTGATTTTGCACACAGAGCGAGGACTTGCACTCGTAGATACACAAAGGAGGCAGCACGATGAAGTGAGGTGCTAATCGGCGAAGGAGGCGGAGCTCGGTCCCTGTTTCTCGGCACGTCGGGCGTGGGAGTACTGACGGAAGGTAAAGTCATGGGGATGTTGTGAGACTGGGACCGTGGCGAGTTTTGGCACGTTGCCTGTCAAAGCGCGAGTCAGAGGCACTGCTATGCCTGAGCAAGAACAAACATGCCCTCATCCAATGGCGGCGCCCTGGTATTCTAGATGGATGTTTGGATTTGCAACGGATGAACTCGGTGCAGGTGCAGGGTATACTGTTGGTCTGGAGAGGTTTAGTGAACGTAGGGGGATCCTTAAAGTAGTGGTCCCAGTCATCGGAATCGTGTCAGATGGTAGGGAGGCAGGGAAAGATATGGATTTGGTGGTCCATGTATGGAACTTCAGTCCACCGATGCTGGGCTGGAAAAGAATTCGATATCGCGATGAGGTTCTGGACATCGAAGTGGCAACGATTGAGCCCTGTGGCCTACCCGAGCAGGCATTGATCCGTAAGGTCAGCCTTCGCAAGTAGTTGACAGAAGTAGTTAAGAATCGAATGGCAGCGTTACCGGCCGACGAAGGTGAACTTAGGAAAGCTACAACGTTTCATCGCAACACGAAACCAACTTCAGGAATCATGCGCAAGATGGAAGACGTTTCACATTCAAGGGGAAGACCGGAATTAATGGGGACATTTTCTATTCCTACTCAATGGCAAGTTGTTTCTGGTAGATTTAATAACTTGATAGATCTATTAACTTAATCTTAAATACAAATCGAAGAACATTAATAGTTACCGAAAGCCTTTGCAGCGGAAATGAAGGGATGAAGATGTGATTTCCTTCTCCTTCTCAACAATTGCCTAACATGCTTGAGTAATGGATACTCTTGCATTCATTAGTTGAGGGAGAGGGGACCCCAATCCATATATTTATAATACATGATGGTTACCTATCCATTAAGGTAACCACCAAAAGCAACTTCTCTAGAGATGCATCCCTTCATTAATAATCATGAGCCACAAAATAAGAAATAAAAAAATATGTTGGCAACTACCATATTTGATAGTTGCATACAAAATATTTCTTACATTCTCCCACTTGGCTCATGTAACAAAATTGTTGCCTTACATTTGTCTAGTTAAACTCTATTAATATGGATCTTGGCGATAGATACCTTTCAAGCAGATATATCCTTCCAAACATTACAATACTAATAGTTTATTTAACATGACAAATCTTTATGTGTCAATATCCATATATTAACACGGGTCCTTTCCTTATGTCTGTTCATTAATTGCATGCAACTGAAATATAACAGACAATAAACAAATAGATCATTATACCAAACTTAAGGTGTACACAAATGGATGTATTGATATTATTACAAGGTACTAGATAGGCCCATCTCAGTTACATGATTGATGAATACACTAGGAGGCAAACCCTTTGTCATATGATCCGCAATCATGTACTTAGTACCTATATGTTCAATCAATACTAAATGATCTCTAACTTTCTCTTTAACAACAAGATATTTAATGTCGATTCTCATTCCGACACGCGTATACTTGTTGTTGTTAGCGAAAAATACGGCTGCTGAATTATCACAATTATTCTTTAATGGTCTTGAGATTGAATCCACTATCTTAAGACCCGCAATGAAATTCTTTAGCCAAATTGCTTGTGTAGTAGCCTCGTGACATGCTACGAATTCAGCTTCCATGGTACTTGATGTGATAAGTGATTGTTTCACACTTCTCCATGAAATAGCACCTCCAGCAAGCAGAAAAATGTATCAAGAGGTAGATTTTCTATCCTCCTTACTTCCCGCATAATCCGAATCCGAATAGCCATTAACTTCTAACGAATCTGAATGCCGGTAGATTAACATAAAATCCTTAGTTCCTTGCAAATATCGCAAGACCTTCTTTGCCGCTATCCAATGGTCTATGCCTGGATTGCTTTAATGTCTACCCAACATTCCAACTGCAAAACATATATCTGATCTAGTGCATGTTTGGGCATACATTAGACTCCCATTGATATATGTATATGGAATGCCCTTCATCTGTTCCTTTTCTAAATTATTTTGGGGACATTTGAATGAAAAAATTTTATCTCCTTTTACCATAGGTGCTGGGGTAGGAGAACAATATTTCATTCCAAATCTCTCTAATAATTTTTCAATATAGGCCTTTTGAGACAATCCAAGTATTCTATGAGATCTGTCTCTATGAATTTCAATGCCAATGACATATTTAGCATCGCCCATATCTTTCATTTCAAAATTATTAGAAAGGAACATCTTTGTATCTCGCAACATCCCAAGATCATTACAAGCAAGTAAAATGTCGTCTACATAAAGGACTAGAAAAGCATATTTACTCCCACTCGTCTTAAGATATATACAATTATCAACAATGTTCTCAACAAAACCAAATGAAGTTATTGCATTGTTGAACTTAATGTACCATTGACGAGATGCTTGTTTTAGTCCATATATAGACTTCCTTAATTTGCAAACCAAATGCTTGTTATTATCTAAAATAAAACCCTAAGGTTGTCGCATGTAAACATGTTCATCCAAGTCTCCATTAAGAAAAGCTGTTTTCACCCATTTGGTGTAACTCTAAATCATAATGAGCAACTAATGCCATGATTATTCGTAATGAGTCCTTTCGTGACACTGAAGCGAAAGTCTCATGGTAATCTATACCCTCCTTTTGAGTGAAACCTTTAGCCACAAGTCTGGCTTTATATCTCTCAATGTTGCCTAATGAGTCTTTCTTAGTTTTAAAGACCCATTTACAACCAATAGATTTCGCTCTTTTGGGTAGTTCTACCAAGTCCCATACTTGGTTGCACTCATAGAATCCATCTCCTCCCTCATGGCATTATACCATTTAGTAGAATTAATCCCACTCATGGCATGTGAAAATGATATTGGGTCCTCTGAAATTCCGATGTCATAGTCACATTCTTGTAGATATGTTATAAAATCTGATGAGATTGCAGATTTTACTACCCGACCAGATCTAGTTGTAACAACACCTTGTTGAGAAGTTGGTGCTATTTCAACTTGATTTTCAGGTAGTGGAGGATTTACCATTGGTTCAATCAAAGGAATATCTTGAACTCGAGGGACAACAATATCTTAATGTTATGTCTCATCCAAGATATCGTGTTGAATATTTTGCTCCTCCCTTTCTAGTGGTATAACAAGATCCGGCAATTCATCAAGTATGATATCTTTAATTACCATCCTGCTCCCACTTTTCTCGCTATTTTCCAAAAATATAGCATTCCTTGATTCTACAATACTCGATTCCCTATTTGGACAATAGAATCTATAACCTTTAGATCCTTCTGGATAACCAATGAAGTATCCACTTGTAGTCTTCATATTCAATTTTTTCTCATGTGGGTTATAGATTCTAATCTCAGCTTGACAACCTCAAATGTGTATGTGTTCCAATCTTGGTTTCCATCCCTTCCAAAGCTCAAATGGAGTGGATGGAACTGCTTTTCATGGAACTCTATTTAATATATACACGGCTGTCTTTAGAGCTTCACTCCAAAAGGATAAAGGCAGTGAGGAGTTACTCATCATACTTCGAACCATATCCATTAACGTACGATTCCGTCTTTCGGCGACACCGTTTTGATCCGGTTCATCGGAAATTGAAAATTGATGTTCAATGCCTTCATCCTTAAGAAATCGTGCAAATGGTCCAAGTTTTTGTTCTCCTCCAACACACCTACCATAATACTCACCACCTCTATCCGATCTCACAATTTTAATTTTCTTTTCTAATTGTCTCTCTATTTTTATTTGATAATCCTTAGAAGCATTTATAGCTTTTGATTTTTCAAATAAAAGATAAAGATATATGTACCGTGAGAAATCATCTATGAATGTGATGAAGTATTTTTGACCACTAAAACATTCCACAGAAAATGGACCACATATGTCAGTATGTATAATTTCTAAAAGACTAGTACTTCTCCTTGATCCTTTAGTATGTTTGTTGGTATTTTTTCCCTTAATACATTCCACACAAACACTAGAATAAGTAAAATCTAGAGTATCAATTACTCCATCATTTAGTAATTTCTTGATCCTTTTAATGGAGATGTGACCTAATCTTTTATGCTAAAGCATTGATGACCGATCACTATTATTTTTTCGCTTTTTACCAACTACATTGCAAACAAGGAGATTGTTTTCAAAATGTAGATGTAGATGTAATTTATACAAATAATCTACTATGCCACCTGTGCTAATTAACTTGTCATTTTTAAACATTTGGAAAAATGTATTTTCAAGTGAAAATTTGTATCCAAGATTACAAAGTCTAGATATTGAAATTAAATTTCTAGAGAACTTGGGTACATAAAATACATTTTCCAAATCAAGTACATGGCCAGTTTCCAAAATGAGCCGTTGTGTTCCAATCGCTTCAACATGTGAAGTCATGCGATTCCCCATATAAACGCTTTGCTCATTTTTTAGTGGCATCCTTGTTTTCAGAAAGCCTTGGATGGAGTTGGAAATATGGGTTGAAGTAGCAGAATCAATCCACCAAGTATTAATAGGAACATCAATGAAATTAGACTCATGACATACATGACATTCAAGAATCGAAACAGAATTTATAACATTGAATTGAGTAGACATGAAAGCTGAACTATCTGCAATAATTTCATAACAAGACAATCACAATAAGCAATAACTCAAGTATAAAACCTAATCCAAAATATTAACTTATTTAATATTTTGAGAAATCAATGTACTATCATTACGAGGCTTGCTGTGGCTAAGGAATTGTAATATATAATTGATTTTCTTAATAAATGAGACAAATAAATTTCAAATATTCATTAGAAATTCCGTACCTGTGGGCATTAGAATAACTAATAAATAATTTATTTTTCTCATTAAAAAAATTTGATGTCCAATTAACTCTGTCACTTAATGTAAGTATTGGCATTGTTATCCTAGATGTTGTGGCTACTCTTGGATAACTAACCAATAATTACTTAATACAAGAAATAATATGTACAATATGAATCGATCAGATACTGTGGATACTCCTCCTGATTCAATTGTACACACTTATTCGAATAACTTTAAAGAGAGTTAATCAAGCTATTTACAACATGTAGATGTGATATGATACCATTAGTTCAAATAATTGAACTCTTGCACTTAATGTAATTATTGACATTGTTATCCAAGATGCTGTGGCTACTCTAAGATAACTAGTCAATAATTACCCATTATCAATAAAACAATGTATAGGCATTGGTAGGATGCCGTGGCTATTCCTCCCAATCCAGTTTTACAAATCATACCAAAATGACATCAAACAAACTTAATAAAATAATGAAGAATGATAGTAAAGTGTATGGTTAGTACACAAGGTGTTATCAACAAGTCCAAACAAAAGACTGGTATAATAATGGTATTAAATCACATACACTTTATGTGTATTAATCAGGTGTATACAGTAACCAAATTGTATACACTTCCATACAAGTCACTAATAAATAACGTCACTTTATATACAAATTCAAGTGTCAAGATCTCAAAGAAAACTTGATATAAAACATCTCAAAAGCAATAGTTAACAAGGATGCTTGTTATTTCACCATCAATGCCCATTTTAATGGAGAAAAAAATAAAAGAATATGGTATAAGGCTTTTGATACAACTATCATGTTAGAAATAGAAACTCTTCTCTGCATTTTATTTTTTTATTTATAAGCAGTGCTCTCGAAATCATATGTTAAAACAAACTTCCCAAAAGGATTTTTTTATGAATGAAATCCATGAAGTTTGAACAAAATGAGCAACTAAAAGGTACGTAAGTTGTAAAAAAAGCACAGAAATGTCGCTGTCTTTGTAAATTTCCAGCGGTAATAATAAATACCATATGCGTATGAAATGAAACGCAAGGGTGTTGTGGTGTAGTTGGATATCATGTCTATCTTGCACACTAAAGGTCCCCAGTCCGAACCTGGGTAGTGCCAAAAAAAATTTTTAGAAAAAAACAAAACAAACCATTTTTTATCAGCAAAACAAATAATAATTTCACGGATAAACTTTAGATTGCAGAAGTTGGTTCCATACCTCCAAGTTAGTTGGCATGTGCAAGTTCATATTTCCGAAATGTATCTTTCCATATGCGTATGGATTAAAACAACCGATCATACTTTTACATGTAAAAAACTAGATACAAAGTCCCTTGTTTTTTTTAAAAAAAATTTCCGTTTCTTCTAAAAAAACAACGGCCAAACCTATTGACAATACAAAAAAATACAAAGAAGCCAAACATAACATATAAACATCCACATACAAAAAGGATGATTTTCTAAGTGAACGGTAAGCTTCTCCTATTCTAAGTGAAAACTGCAGTAACAAAAAAAATTTATTAACCACGAAGGTTAAGATTATTAACCAATGTCTCTGATATCCAATACAAAAAATACTATCGATTTCGAAACACAAAACGAGTTGTTAAAAGAAATCCAATGGCTCTGATACCAATTGATAGATCTAATAACTTGATAGATCTATTAACTTAATCTTAAATACAAATCTAAGAACATTAATAGTTACCGAAAGCCTTTGCAGCGGAAATGAAGGGATGAAGATGTGATTTCCTTCTCCTTCTCAACAATTGCCTAACATGCTTGAGTAATGGATCCTCTTGCATTCATTAGTTGAGGGAGAGGGAACCCCAATCCATATATTTATAATACATGATGGTTACCTATCCATTAAGGTAACCACCAAAAGCAACTTCTCTAGAGATGCATCCCTTCATTAATAATCATGAGCCACAAAATAAGAAATAAAAAAATATGTTGGCAACTACCATATTTGATAGTTGCATACATAATATTTCTTACAGTTTCACATTCAAATGCAAAGCCAGGAATTACGTTTCCTATTCCTGTGGTGAATCTCGAAGGAAAAGCGCCAACTGTAAATTGTGATGAGAACGATATTAATGGATTAAATGTGTGGGCTCCGGCGGATATGGATTTGGAAGCAGATTCGGAGGCGTCAAGGTCAGTGGCCTGATTTTTGATGTTCGGGTTGTTACTCCGGAAGTGGAGCTTCAAATTGAAGCGCTACAAGAGGGCACTAATGGAGTTTCTGGTGCTGTTTGTCCAGGGGATTGCTGCTTCGGTCCAAGTGTCGAATTGGACGCAGATCCCTTCAATGTGACCCAAGAGGCGGTCTTGGAGGGTAGGGGGACGAAGCCTTGCATGGTTGGTGGGTTGATGAGAGAGCAACGGAAAGGGTAGGGGGTTACCTGCGCCCTTGTGGTTGTGGAGGCGGTCTCCCAGAAGTGCATCGGGCAAGAGGGTCAGGAGGGAAGCTCGGAGAGGCTGGAGAGTGAGAATGGCAGTGGTTGCGTGGGGAGATCTAGCTCAGAGGGGTTTGAAGAGGGGGGGTCAGAGTTGATTATGGAGGGGTTGGCAGGGGAGTTGGTGAAGGTCGGTTTGGAAGGTTGGGCTGCGCTGGATTTGGATACGAAACTTGGGCTCTTGGGGGCTCGGAAGATGGGAAGGCGTGAAGGTTTGGAGGAAGTGGGGGGTGGCAGAGTCTAGCTCGGGAGGTCGACGGAATTGGCGGAGGGTTTCTCGGAGGCGTTGGTGGTATCTGGCTCAGGGAGGTTGTGGTGCCTGATACCAGGGGGCTGGAGGAAGGGGGTACTTCATATGCATGCACATAAGGCTATGCTAATAGGAGTGAAGCAGGTAATGTTGGATGGGAGAGATGATTATTTGGGGTTGCAGTCTAAAGGTGTGGCTGTACTGGATGCCACCGGGGGTCCAAGGGCTGGTGGGTACATAGAAAAAAAGGATCCTTTGAAGTTAACTAGAAGGAGACGAAGGGCGGAGGTTATGATGGAAGTAGAGAGACCGATGTCTTCGTCTCAGCCACAAGCCGTTGAAGGTTCGCCTTGGGGAAAGCCAAGTCAGTTTAGTCCTCTAGACCGAGGCTTTGCAGAATGTTGGGGGTGGTGCAACCACATCCGCTTAAGAGGAACCCATTGGTTGCTCAATGAAGATACTTTCATGGAATGTGAGGGCTCTGGGTCGGCATGAAAAGCGCCTGGGGGTCAGGAAGTTGATTCGTGAAGGCAAAGCGGATATCTTCTTATTGCAAGAGATGAATCTATCTCGCAGTTTGATAGAGATGGGTCGTGATTTAGGACTTGGCCAAGACTTTGAGGCCACAGGGTTGGAAGCGCATGGTGCGGCAGGAGGGCTGCTTACACTACAAAAAAGGCGGGATTAGCGTGCACAGCTCTACGTGCACTAGGCGAGCACATGTGCTCGCCCCTTTGTGGGCGAGCACACGAAGAGCACATGTGCTCGCCCACTAGGGTAGCCGGTTTGAATGTTGTGGAGCGGCGCGATTTCCTACTCGGACGAGCACATGTGCTCGCTTACATGTGCTCGCCCACTTGAATTTCTTTGCGCGGAATACTTTAGCGCATTATATATTGCGGGCGAGCACCTGGCGACGGTCGGGCGAGCACTTAAGTGTGCTCGCCCAGCCCCGTAAACAGAACCTCGTGCGGCCCTTCTTCCTCATTCTCACGCGTATCTCCCCCAATTCCTTCCCTCCGGCGACCCGCCTCCCCTCCGCCCCAACACCGACGCCCGTCGTTTTCGTATTTTGAGTAGATATACATCTACCATACAGTATAATCCTTCATCCTTTCTCTTTTTATAAGATTTCATTACATATTTGTATTGTTTGGATAAATTAGGGTTTCATTTTTTTTGTTGAATGTAGTGTTTGTTTTGATAGTTTAAATGTTTTTAAAATGCTTAGGATAATAGTAGATCACTATAGTGTTGTAATTTCGATTATGGTTGTCTCAATAATATGTATAATTGTATGCCTTGTAGGTGTTCGATAAAATGCCTCAACCAAATTATGTTTACATTTTGTAAATTATAATTGATAAAATATCCATTACAACATCTGCATTAGTTAGTATTGTTAATTTTCTTAAAAAGATTAGTTATGAAATTTGTGAATAACATTAGTTAGTCAACTTCAATAATGTAGATATTAGATATGATCAACATCATTAATAATAGTTTCAAAATTTCATATCGTTATGATATGAGATATGATATACACCAATATTTCCTTTGTTATAATTTATTATCACAATAAATTCTAGTTAATTTGATCAATTATATCACATTAACTTATAGATAGGTTTATGATAAGTCCAAAATACTATTTATTAATTATTAGAAAATCGCACAAAATCCATCACACACAGTGCGTCCTCACACCGGGTGGTGTGTGGCCCTGCACAACGGGTGGCGTGTGCAACACATTGGAGGATTTGATCACCTCTAACTGTGTTATATTTTTTTATTTTTCCACAGCACTGTTGGACTCACTTTGGGATGTTTATCCCAGACCAATGGTCGTGGATTTTGATGTTTGCAGGTTCGACTTTTTTTTGCAGGTGCCCATTAACTCTTAGTGACCCAAGCACTGTATTAGGCACTAAATAAGGATCACACTTATCCCTATCTCAATCGTTAACCAACCAAATATACTTAATTGTTCGGTTAATATAAATGAATAAATATTTTAATATTATTTTATAGTCTCATTTGTAGCACATACAAATATATGACGTAAAATGATCTTAAAGTATTACATTTATATTAGCTTTCCTTAGTTCGGAGTTCCCGGACTAAGGGAGTCCGTAAGGATTCAAATTTACTAAAAGGTGATCGGTATTACAAGGTCTTTATTTCTTACGGAAATTCGGTTCATAACCCCTTCCTTTTCGATATACCAAATCAATCATAGTTATTATTGAAATAATCACTAATATGATTATTTTGATAATTAATTGCGATTGATTTATGAGGTATATGAGAGAGGTGCAGGGTTATGCTGCCGAATTTTCGTTAGAAATAAAGATACTTGTAACAACGATCATCTTTTAGTAAATTTGAATCCTTATGGATGGGCTAAAGTGATAATATAATTAATACACTTCTTTTCTCATCTTTTATCTCAATAATGTGATACGTTTAGATATCCTCAATTTTCTAGATTTGACATTTTAGATTATTTAATTCAGGTTCATCAATATGACCAATAGAGAATGGATGTACAACCGTGTAATAGATGGACGTATAGCAGATGCCTTTCAAAGAGGTGTTCAGGAATTTATACAATTTGCTTACGCACAAGGTTCCCGTATTGTGGATTCAGATGGAACTATCTTGTGTCCGTGTAAGAAATGTCACCTAATGAGGAAGAGATCAAAAGATGAAACTCAGTTACATCTTTATAGAATGGGTTTCATGGAAGGATATCAGATTTGGTGGAGGCATGGTGAGAATTTCGAGGACAGTATGAATGATGTGGAAGAAGCTGACAATATTAATCCCTTTGCAGATATGGTTATGGATGTTGCGGAACCAGAATTTAATGATACTTTATTAGATGATGAGGAACCATATGGAGAGTCTGCAGAATTTTACGAGCTATTGGAAAAAGCAGAAGAGCCATTGTGGTTGGGTTGCAAGACATATTTAAAACTTTCTACGGTTTCAGATCTTCTATCAATGAAGATGGAATATAATATGACCGATCGTAATTTTGATGCAATGCTAAGGATTATTAAGAAAATATTACCAGAAGATGCAGAATTATCTGATAATTATAACAAAACGAAAAAGATGATGCAGAAGATGGGTTTAGCAGAAGTTAAAATAGACTCATGCATAAATCATCATATTATATATTTCGGTGAACATCAACATTTACAACGGTGTCCTGAATATAATGAGCCAAGATATCAGACAGCTAGTAAGAGTGGAATAAAAATATCGAGAAAGATTCTACGTTATTTCTCGTTGACTCCGAGATTAAAACGACTATATTATTGTAAAGAAATGACGAAATACATGACATGGCACGCGGAACATAAAGTCTATGAATATATGGAGCATCCATCCGAGTCTGATTGTTGGAAAGAATTGATGTCAGCTTTTCCTACATTTAAGGATGAAAAGAGGAATTGTGTTATAGGTTTATGTACAGACGAGTTTAATCCTCATGGAAGAAGTAAAGATTACTTTTTTGGCCAGTAATGACAACGCCATATAATTTACCCCCATGGTTATGTAATAAGTAACAGTTTATGTTTCTTTCGCTGTTAGTACCAGGACCTACACATCTGGGAAAGTACATTGATGTTTATTTACATCCTCTTATCGATGAGTTGAAAATGTTATGGGTCGATGGAATTGGTACATATGATGCCAATAAGAGTCAAACATTTAACATGAAAGTAGCTCTGTTTTGTACGATAAATGACTTCCCAGCATATGAAATGTTATCTGGATGGAGTACGCATGGACGTAAAAGTTGTGCATATTGTATGGAGAGTACTAAATCATTCCAGCTTCAACACGGTCAGAAACCATGTTTTTTTTATTGTAACAGACAATTTCTTTCAAATAATCATCCATATCGAAGACAGAAGCAGTTTTTTAAAAGGAACACAATTGATCTTACAGATCCTCCACCAATTAAGACATGCGATATGATATTATCATACTTGGAACAATTACAGAAATCAGCCTTAGAAAACGGAGATAAAACAAAAAACCTTCCTGATTTTGGTGACAGTCATAATTGGATTAAGAAGAGTATATTTTGGGAGTTACCATATTGGAGTAAGTTACTGATACGACACAACTTAGATGTTATGCATATAGAGAAAAATGTGTTTGATAACATCTTCTACACTGTTATGAATGTAAACGGTCGATCAAAAGATACAGTAAAGTCTCGTCGTGATTTACAAATCATATGTAATCGGCCAGAATTGCATATCAAGGAACATGATAGTGGAAGAGTTGAAGTTCCCAAAGCAAAGTATACCTTAGATAGAAATTAAGTTAAGCTTGTTTGTGAATGAATAAGTAAATTGAAGTTTCCAGACGGATATGCATCAAATTTTTCCAATTTGGTCGATCTGAAGAAGTTTACATTTAAGGGAATGAAAAGTCATGACTTCCATGTTCTTATGGAAAGAATACTACCATTAGTCTTCAGAGGATTGTTACCAAAAAATGTTGTCGATGCTCTTTCAGATGTTAGCAGATTTTTCCAGGTGTTATACTCGTCACGCATACACCGCATGGAGATGGATTATCTTCAAAAAAATATTCCTGTGATTATGTGTAACCTGGAGAAGGTATTTCCGCCTTCATTTTTTGATTCGATGGAGCATCTGATGATTCATATTCCATGGGAAGCAAAAGTTAGAGGATCGGTAAAATATCGTTGGATGTATCCATTTGAAAGGTAATTAAATGTATTATAATGTCATTCCATTCTTTACTATTTGGACTAAATGTTAACCTATTTTCTTATAGGTTTCTTAAAAGAAAGGTCCGAAACAAAAGTAAAGTTGAAGGATCTATAAATTCACAATATATATATGAGGAAGTCGCAACATTCTGCGCAAGATATCTTACAGAAGATGTGGAGACTATACACAATAGATGCAGGAGGAATGAGACAATTTCTTCCTATAAGAACCTTGTATCAGTATCTTTCGGTCATCCACTCATCTAATAGGCAAAGCAACTGAACGTTTCTTATCGAAACAAGAGAAGGATGCTGCAGAGTTATACGTATTAGACAATTGCGAGGAAATAACACCATATGTTCAGTAAGTATTTGAATTACTTTATGTATATATTCATTACAAGTAATGAATATGTTTTATCAATTTTAGGGAATTTAGATAGAAAATTATGGAGGAAAATCCTATGTATTCAAATGAAGAAGTTTTGAGCACTTATAGGAATCAATTTCCAGCGTGGTTTAAAGACCGCTCAAAACAGTTGGACGATGGTGATTTCTATTCTCATATTTTAAAATATTTTGGAGAAGGTCCTGTTTATAAGGTCCGATCATACAACTCTTGTTACAGTAATGGGTATCATTTTCATATCTTAAATTCTGGTAAATATTTGACAACTCAAAATCATGAAGTGATGGTTCGCGGATCTTGTTATGAGGAAGATCATCTGAATTATTACATAATTTTAAAGGAGATTATAGAAGTGGAATATAGTATACCAGGCTTAAACAAAGTAGTTCTTTTCTTGTGTGATTGGTATGAACCCAATAGAGGTGTAGTACTCGATAAAAGAAATAACATTGTCGACGTGGTGCAAAGGAAATTTATACGCAGATTTGAACCATTCGTCTTAGCATCTCAAGCGGATCAAGTATGTTATCTCCCACAAATATCAAAGAAGAGAAAGAGCGTTGAAACAGTAACTGTTGTGAAGATAAATTCTCGAGGTTATATCTCCAATGATTGCATTAATCAGGAAGATGACATAGATGAAGCATTTACACCGACAAATGAAAGAATAGACCTAATAGAAGAAGTCCCAATTATCAAATCGATTCGATTGGCTGATAATGAAATTTTCTGTGTGACTTACAAGATGATACTGACTCTAGAAATGATTACTCGGAAAACACAGAAAACGAAGAAATATCCTTTAATCCCATCGAAATAAGTGTTGAAGATTAGTTGTAAGTTTTATTATACAATTTTAATCGAATTAACTAAAATCTTAAGTAATAAATATGTAATACATCATTATTACAGTCATGGCAGGTCTTGGACGTGGCGGGGCGCATGGATCACATAGATCCAATCGTCCATCTTCCTCAGACACACCTTCTTCCAGTAGGCAGCCCACCCCGGATGCTGTTCCTGATTCACAGTCCGACGAGGTTCGCCGGGTGATAGCTTACTACGAGTCTCTTGGTTATCCTCCGCCACCCTTTTACATAGGAGGCTATGGAGAGCCATCTACCTCAGCAGCCCCTACATGATTCTCAGTCCAGGTCCCCATACCAGTACGGACGTCGATGGGTTCTGACTCTCCTTCTGGACGTCCGAGCACATCCGTGCCTTTACCTACTATAGTTGGACAGACGTCGGCGTCCCACCCTTTATTGGAGGTTACGGCTGATGGGAGGTAAAAATTTTATAGATTTTATCTTTAAATATTTTCTAAATTTTTATGAATTGTATCAAAGTTAAATTTTCTAGCAAATGCAGGGATTTTGTGAATAGCAATAGGGTGGCAAAGGAGATAACCAACATAATAAAGACACACTTGACTTCCATGCAATTTAGATGGTGTTGCATCCCTGCTGCAGAACAGGAGAGACTGTTTGACATGTTTCTGGTAAGAAATATTTCTAAGAAGTGATACAGATTTTTTTGGTCAAGTTTTTTGTATCTTATAATTTGTTATAATTTTCAGAGTAGGTTTCGTCTTGGCTCTGGTCTGGGGAAGGAGGCTTATCGTAGAGCCTTCATTCGTTTGGCAGAAAAGAGAATGAGCGATAAATTTTTCAAGGCAAGGAGAGACTCGCATGCGAAGACGGGATGCGAGGAGATGAATTTTGAGGAGATGAAGAGGTTCCCGCCAACATGGTGTACGGAGGATAGGTATTATACTTGTCAAATAATTTATATTAAACTTTTTAAAATAATCAATTATCATAATATAATCCTTCCATATGGGCGGATTTCTGTGATGCATTCGTTGCGGATGATGAGTTTGGAAGAAGATCTACGGCGAGAAGGTCAAATCGCCAGAAACAAAGAATTTAGTCGACAAGTGGCTCTAAAAGCCACAATCAGATTAGAGCGGAGATGGTATTACGATTTAAAATTAATTTTTGGAGATCTACTTTAATATAATGCAATGTTGTTATTAGATCTTAAAAAAAATTTCAGGTAGCTAGGTTGGAAAGGGAATCCTCTTTTCAGGAGTGGTGGTCGAGGTCCCACATGAGTGGGAGAGAAGGAGAGTCGTAATGGTCCAGTCCTGAAGCAGGACAATTGTTGGTAAGTCTATCAATTTATTTACAATTAAATGATATATTATAACTCATTTATATATATTATAAATTTTGTATTTCAGGATCGTTATCTGCCACTATCTGCAGAAAAATGGGATGTCGATCCAACTGGAGAGGAACCACCATTTGATAAAACGATCTGGAAGCATGTATATATGGATAAATATTATCTTACTATACTCATTTCTAATATATAATTTTATATTAAAAATTGAAAAACTTATAAGGTGTTGGAGGAGAGGGACGTTGTGGTGAATAGGAAACAGACGCTTGGTGCTCTTCCTCCATATTATGTGGAGGAACATCGTCACTCCTATTCTGCATACTCTCAGCCTTTGTACACGCAACCACATCCGTCCCAATCAACAGTTCCAATGGAGTCGCAGATGGCGATGATGGTGGAGTAGGTGACGAAGCTCCGAGAGGAGTTCACGACGTAAATGTAAGTATTCTTCTTATAGAATGAGTAATAATTTTAAATTTCTATATCTACAAAATGCATGAAATAGATATATATCTTCCATATATAATATAGGTCGCAAGGGCGTACATCTCAACCTGAAGAGATTGAATCTGATAACGAAGAGGAGGAGGAGAACGACCTTGAAGAAGAGGCACGCATGTATGAGAGGTTCAAAGAAAAGGAGAAGGAAAAAAAGAAATCAAAGCAGGGTTTAATGTCTAAGTTTTTTAGATCAAAGAAGAAGTAAATTTTTATTGGTTTGGACCTGTATTTTTTTTAAACTATTAGCACATCTTTTAATTTATATGAACTTTGTTGACTTTGACTTTTTTGTAATATTTAGATGTTAAATTAGATTGTTTATTTCTGAATTCATGTATATTACGTGCCTTTCAATTGTTAGTGCTAGTTATCTTACTCAACGAACTGCTATAATATATATACCCTTAGGGAGCTACCTGAAGTGGTTTATTGGCATGCTATACAGGTTCGACAGGGCGTCAAAACCCTGTCGAACCTGTATATTTTTTTCCTGGAAATCAGTTTGGGCGAGCACATGTGCTCGCCAGGTGCTCCGTGGGTAATCGCAATTTATAAAGGAGGCGATCACATCGGCGGGCACATATGTGCCCGCCAGGGAGCGGGCGAGCACATAGCGTCCCGATGTGCTCGCCCACCAGCCGGGGTGACTCTCACAAAAGCGAGCACGCCCTGAACGAGCACATGTACTCGCCCACCCCTCGAGCGTGCACATGGCAGGCACTAAGCGTGCACATAACGAGCTTTTATGTGCAAGCCAATCCCGCCTTTTTTGTAGTATTATAGGATGGACGAAGGACGATTTTGAGGCAGTTGCCGAGTGGAGGTCCTCTTTTTCGCTCTCAGTTCGACTCAAACGTCGAGTGGATGGATTATTCTTTACGGTGACAAATGTTTACGGGCCCAGTGGTAATGGGAGAGGTCTCTTAGCAACGGATTTGGCATAAATGTACTCCGAAAGGTTAATGGGGTGTGGCTTGTGAGAGGAAATTCAACATTATGTTGCTATCAGATGATCGCCCTCAGAGAGGAGATGGGAGGTATGTTGGCTCGACGCAGTTGTTGGAGTTGGCGCATTCTTTGGAATTAACAATTTTGGACGCATTATGGTGTGCTTATACACGGCGCAATGATAGGTCGAGGTCGAGATTGGTTAGGTTCCTACTTTCCATTGAGGGGTGGAGAAGTTCCTACTTTCCATTGAGGGGTGGAGAAGATGGGTTCAAAGAGTTGGTGGCAGATATATGGAAGGAATGGAGTCCGGGATTTAACGTGAATCGATTAGCATCTAAATTGGTGTTGCTTAAGTTTTTCTTGAAGGGGTTTGGGAGAGAGGTGAGAATGAAGAGAATGGAGATGAGAGGTGAGGTGCAGAAAGAGGTGATTCGTCAGGATGGGTTGGACGATCTGAGAGGGTTGGACCAGGAGGAGACAATGGAGAGATCTAGGCTTTTGGAGGTGATTATGATGGAAGATAAGACAGAAGAGACCGAATGGAGACAAAGGGACATGTAGAAGTGGTTGCGTGAAGGATATGCTAATGCCAGATTCTTTCACACAATGGCTTCTGTCAGGAGGAGAAGAAATCACATTCGAGAATTACAGGTGGGAGGGTTGAGGCTCTCCGGGGAGGCGCAAATTGGTAGTGCTCTGAGAGACTATTTTGTGGAGATGTCGTGGAGGAGGCGGGGGGATGGATGGGGTTGGTTGGGGAGGGGGATGAACTCCCTGTCGTCAGGGTATGCGGAGGAGCTAGTGACACCATTCTCGGAGGCCACGGTGAAGAGAGCAGTCTGGGGTCTGAATGCGGAAGGAGGACCAGGGCCGGATGGATTCCCGGTATTTTTTACAAAGAGTTTTGGGACCTACCGAAGGCTGAGATCCTAGAGGTGCTAGAAGAGTTTAGAGAAGGGAACAACAGGTTCGAGAATGTTAATAGGGCAATGTTGTTTTTTCTTCCGAAGAAAGATCACCCATCAAGAGTTAAAGATTTTAGACCAATTGCACTTTCAAACGGAATCTACCTCATTGTGGCAAAAGTGTTAGCAAATAGGCTAAGGGGGTCTTAGATTCTATTATTCTGGAAGGTCAATCTGCATTCATTCCTGGTCTACAAATGGCAGATGGCTTGGTTGTGGCGTCAGAGATTTGCTTACAACAGAGATGCAATGGTGCAAAGGGTGTATTGTGGAAGATCGACTTTGCAAAAGCTTATGACTGTGTGGACTGGAGCTTCCTATGGATGTCACTGAGGAGAAGAGGGTTCCCA
The DNA here is from genome assembly GCA_037367405.1 of Ottelia alismoides. Lineage (NCBI taxonomy): Eukaryota > Viridiplantae > Streptophyta > Magnoliopsida > Alismatales > Hydrocharitaceae > Ottelia > Ottelia alismoides. Next base: position 222,347 of record JAZKJV010003526.1, read on the forward strand.
GAAGACTGTATTTCATGGATGAAGAGATGTATCACTACATCTTCCTTCTCGGTCTTAGTGAATGGGCGACTAGAGAGGGGTTTCTTCCAGCCTCAAAGAGGAGTGCGACACGGATGTCTTCTAGTGCCCATGTTTTTTGTTCTTGTTGCAGATGTGTTGGCGGTCATGTTCAGGCAGGCAGTAGATGGTGGCTGGTGTGAGGGTTTTCGTTTGGACGACATCTCTGTGCCATTACTAAAATATGCTGATGACACAATGTTTTTTCTAGACGGGACGAATGAAATGATTGGTATAGCGATTCAGTTACTTGACATTTTTAGTAGTCTATCTGGGCTGAAGATAAATCTGCAAAAATCAATGGTTATCACCTTTGAGGTAAAAAATGAAGAGCGGACCAGAATAGCAGAGCTGCTTGGCTGTCAGTTGAGGGATCTACCGATTACCTACCTGGATCTTCCATTGGTGGCTGGTAAGCTCAGAGTGACAGATTGGGACACAGTTATCCAGAAGATAGAGGGGAAACTGGTTGGTTGGAAGGGGGTTTCCTTATCCAAGGGTGGTAAGCTAGTTCTGCTGAAGCATGTCCTTTCCTCCATTCCAACTTTCTTTTTCTCCACAAGGATGATGCCAGTTGGGATGAGAAAGAAGATTGAAAAGCTAATGAGAAGATTCTTCTGGTCGGACAGGAAACAACAGAAGTCAGGAATGCATCTGATGGCATGGGAGAAGATCACAAGAACTAGGGATCATGGGGTTGGGAGTTCGGGATTTGGCATGCACGAACAGGGCTCTGGTGGCAAAGTGGGTGCTGTGCATTTGGGGTCCATCAGAGAATCTAGCCACAAGATTGATTAGAAGGATCTACGACATGAAAGGTGTGTTGATTGCAAGGACTACTCAGTTTGAGTCACCCTATAGCAAGGGGGTACGGGAGGTTCTGAGGCTCGTATCATATAGGTCAATGCCTAAGCTGGGGTATGGGAGAGGCTTCAGATTTTGGAGGGATGGTTAGACGGGGGAAGGGACTTTAGAAATGCGGTTCCCAAGACTCTTTGCGATGGCGGTATCAAGGAGGCCACTTTGAGGGAACTGACTATTTCCATTGAGTGGGGATTCAGTTTTGCAGCGATCCTCTCTGATAGGAGGAGAGAGGAACTTCTTAGGCTATTGGTTGCGGCTCCTGTTCCAAGGGATTACTCTCATATTAGGGACCATTATGAGTAATCGGGTACAAAATTCTCTATCAAGCAGTTACATGGCGAGCTAAGAAATGGTGGAAATGGACAAGATCTCGATCTGTGTAAGGACGTGAAGATTATTTGGGCTTGCAAGATCTCAAGTAGGATAAAGGTTTTCCTCTCGTGCCTGAGGAGAGACAAGCTTTATGACAAGGTTAGGAGCGTGAGGATTTTGGGGCATCAAGATGTGACTTGTGACAGGTGCGGGGAACAGATAGAGAACTCTGAACATCTTTTCTTCACTTGTGGGACTTCGGTGAAGGTTTGGAGGGAGATGGCGATCCCGTGGATAGACGTTGGCGATCTTGCGAGGTTTTGGGAGACAATAAGAAAGGTTGGAGGCAACTCCACTGACGATGTTGCAAAACCTTTTGTGGCATTGTGGTCAATCTGGCTGGCAAGAAATGACCTAGTTTTTAAGAATCAGAGGTTTTATTCAGAAAATATTGTATCTCATTGTAGGTCTCATGAACTTTAGGGAGTCCAGGTAATGTACTTTTTAACCTTTCTTATTAATGAAATAATACTTTTGTCGTGACTCCCACCTTGGGAGCTCACCCTCTTTTACATAAAAAATGAAGCGCGTGCCCTGACGTACAAAACTTCTTCTGATGTAAAAACTTATTCAATAAAGTACATTGAACTTTTGGTTTATGTATGGCAATGTAAGAGAGGTTGTACTTATATTAGAGCAAAGACAATAAAGGAGCTTCACTTTTTGGCAAGGGAACGAGGAACCGAAGAAGCATTTATTCCCCTCTCCTTTTGTTCTTCCTTGTCCACTCTTTTATTCCTCTTCCCTCATTCTCTTCTTCTCTTATCCCGCCTTAGTTTCGAGGCTTTACCGAGAGATAACTTATTTCACCATATTGCTTCCTAGGTTTGTAAAGAACATCACACTGTGTGCATCCATGTTGCTATATACGACTAAATTGAAATTAATAGCTAATTTTAAATTAATTACGTAGTATGAGTTCATTTTAAAATCGGGATACGGATGCGAAAATGGATACATTGCGTATATTGAAAATTGCAAATATATCCTTAAATACATTTATGGATATAAAAATAATTAATTGTAATTCAGATATGGATATTTAGCCAATGAAATAGATTATATAGCATAAATAGGTGTCCTGTAACATGTCCATTGAGCAGGTTATGTTTGTAAAGTTGAAATCACAAAATAGAAAAGAAAATAGAGTATTATACTAAATTTAATAACATGTACAATGATTAATTAACTAATATAAAGATATATATATTTCTTCCACATTTGAAAATGACTCGGATACAATATATTAGAAGTAACTCTATAACATATTTGGAGATACACATACAAGTTGATTTATGTATAGACAATATGCACACAGAGATTCTGCAATACAGTTATCTGTATTTGTATCCATCAAAAAACATGTAACCATATCCATATCATATCTTAAAAAAATTTGAAAACAATATCCGTATCCTTATCCATATCCACAAAAAAATAAGAATTCGTATCCACCAAAATAAAAAATTTCATATCCATATCTACCTAAAAACGGTTGCATCGCTATTAATAATGCATTGGACGTACTCTGATTATTTTCCAATCAACGTATTTAACTAACTTACACACCTTATTCTTTATCCACCATGTGCACATAAATATCCTTATTCCTCATTCTCCCATGAACCTTCTAGCCGAATAGAAACAATGACTTATTCCATTTTATCCACCCCCTTATTCCTCCTCCTTCCCCTACTGAACGAGCCCTAGCGTACATGTATAAATACGATGTGTACGGGTTCATCAAGTGCAAAACAATCATAAGATCGTTCTGTTTTTTTACTAGTTGAAGGAGGGAGGGAGTTTGAACTTCGATCATTGGAGTGAGAGCCCAATACTTCAACTACTAGCATTCAAGTGAGTTCAGATCGTTTTAAGTGAGTTATATATCGTTTCTAATGCGTGTGAAGGTTCTTGAATGTTTTCTATAACGTTGCACCGAAGTATTACAAATTATAAACAATCCTTGTGACTTACTTGATTCGTTACTTTACAACTGAGCAAAACTTTGAGCAGTTTGTTGAATACATCCCTTAGTCTGAGAATATAACATGATTATCATCACAGTTATCATGCATTTTTCTATTATAATAAAAGAGTTCCAATAAGATGGGCGAAATGTTGCGTAACCATCCTTTCACGTGTGGAACACAACTTCCCTTAGTCCAAAATTTAAACTCTAGTAGGGGATAAGCACTCCTTTAAAACGACAATCAACGTAAGTGCCATCCTTCTCTCTCTCTGTAAAATTCCTGCTGAAACAGCGCATATTTGTTCATCAAAATCCTGCAGGTCTCTCGTCAAAATGACAGCACTTCACTGCCAAATCCTACACAAAGCGTGAATATTCAATAATTTGATTTCAGAACTTATATTGGCCTCTAAAAACATGCAACTTGACATGGTACACGGGAGTTAGTATCAATGCCTCTCTTATGAACATGGTAATAAGTATGTGTTGGTTATTATCCAGTCCCAAAATAGAATAGATTTTTGGACAATTATCTCTTTGGAGTCCTATTTCAAATAGGATTAGGAGGAGAAAGATGAGGCAAGAGTAGCATAAATAAAGTCCCATGCATGGCAGTGGGGATCATCTCAACTCAAGCATCTCTGCCTCTCTTCTCTCTTATATCTCTCCCCAAGCAAGGAGAGAAGTAGCCCACGCAAGGCGTGAGGAGCAAGTTTGCGCAAGGCACAAAGAGTTAACCTACAGGGGAACGAAGAGAAGTCGCATTCGTGAGGAGCGTTTCCAGCCTAGTGGATTTTGTTGCGGGTCATTGTTCCCCGTGGGTTTTTTCCCTCTCTCACATGGAGGAAGGCTTTCCCACGTAAAATTTCTTGTCTCTGTGGTTGCTTGATTATTGTGCTACGATTATTTTTCTTAGTTCCCGTGTGGGGAACGTTTCGTTACTAGTCATCTTTTGCAAGACAGGTTAAGGGAACCCATCGATTTCCCAACAAGTGTTATTAGATCTTGCATTGTCGAGATGGGTAAGGATGACGAAGGCACATGATCAAGATGATGAACACAAATAACCAAAATGGATGACATTTTATATTGAAAGGACCTCCATGATCCAGTGGAAGGAGAAACAACCAATCCTGAGGGCATGTTCGCAGGTGACTGGGCAAAGCTGAACATGAAAACAGTCGGTACCATCCAGAAATGGCTAGACTTATCGGTATTCCATCATGTCACAGAAGAGACAGATGCGAAGAAACTATGGAAAAACTGGCAGAGTTCTATGAGCAGAAGACAACCATCAACAAGGCATTCTTGATTCGAAAAGTTGGTGAATCTAAAGTACAAGGATGCAATGAAAGTTGTTGAGCACTTGAATGAGCTCCAGAGTCTCATCAATCAATTGAGTACCATGAACATTGTTGCAAATCGTGGAAGCGAATACGCACAAACACGATCAAACAAGCAAGAGCGCAAACACACAGATTTACAAGGTTCACCCGTAACTGGGCTACGTCCTTGGGCGGCGGCGATCGGCTTCACTATGTGGAGAAAAGAATGGATACAGAGGATACTTAAAATCCTAACCCTAAGGAGTTTATATATAGCACTCCCATACAGACGGATCCCTAAAAATAGAAGGATCCAAATACCCGAATACAAATAGAACCGCTCCATAAAATTTTCGCCGGGGGCGCTGCCCCCACACCCCCGCAGGGGGGGGGCGCACCTGCTCCCCCCTAGACCCCCCCCACAGGCTCGCTGACCGGGCAGCGACACCCCCGTCTTGTTGGGGTATGGTATGGCAGGGGGATGCATATGCAGTTCTTCAACCTGGGTCAGATGGTTAGGATTCAAGGCATATCAACAATCTCCACCTTGAATTGAATCCTCTGAGAAGCTTCGCTAAGCTTCGCCGTGCCGCCGCCAGCCCCTCCTTGGGGCTACTCCCAACTGTCGACATTGAGCAAGTCCAAACAATGTTTGAACTTACTCCCAGGAACCGCCTTCGTGAACATATCGACTGGATTATTTGCTGTACCAACCTTCTTCACCTTGATCCTCTTCTCAGAACGAATGAAGTGATATCTGACATCTATGTGCTTGGTTCTCTCATGATGAACATGATCCTTGGCTAAGCATATTGCACTAAGACTATCACAATATACTATAGCATGATTTTGTTGCAGACCGAGGTCTCCAAGTAAGCCCTTTAGCCAAATGCCTTCCTTTGCAGCCTCTGTCAGTGCCATGTATTCTGCCTCTGTAGTAGACAAAGTAACCGATGGCTGTAAGGTAGCCTTCCAACTGATGACCGAATTCCCTAAAGTGAAGACGTAGCTTGTCATCGATCTCCTCCCATCAATATCTGCTGCATAGTCTGAATCTGAATATCCAGCAACCAAGCACTCTGAATCACTTCTATAAATGAGGCCAATGTCTGTTGTTCCTTTCAGATAGCGGAAAACCCGCTTGACTGCCTGCCAATGCTCCTTTCCTGGGTTACCCATGAATCTACTAACAACGCTCACAGCATGAGCGATGTCAGGTCTTGTGCATACCATGGCATACATAAGACTCCCAACTGCGCTGGCATAGGGAACACGTGACATGTATTCCTTATCAGCATTTGACTGTGGTGCAAAAGAAACTGAGAGATGAATATTTGAAGCGGATGGAGTACTTAGAGGCTTGGATGTAGACATCCCAAATCTCAGTAGAACTTTCTCAATGTAGTTCTTCTGAGATAAGAAAAGTTTCCCTTCTGCACGATCTCTAATGATCTCCATCCCTAAAATCTTCTTCGCTGCACCAAGATCCTTCATGTCAAATTCTGAACTAAGGAGCTTCTTCACATCATCTATGGTACTCCTCTGTTTGGCAGCAATCAACATATCATCGACGTACAATAACAGATAGATGATGGATCCATCCTCCACCTTGTTGTGGTAAACACAACAATCGTATGGGCTCCTGTTGAACCCATGATCAGTCATGAAACTATCAAACTTCTTGTACCACTTCCTGGGAGACTGCTTAAGCCCATACAAAGACTTCTTCAATCTACATACATGATCTTCCTTACCCTGAGATAGGAATCCCTCTGGTTGGCTCATAAGAATGTCTTCTTCGAGTTCACCATGTAAGAAGGCTGTCGTCACATCTAACTGCTCCAGCTCCAAGTCTTGATGTGCTACAAGAGCTAGTAGCACCCTGATGGATGTATGTCTTACAACAGGAGAAAATATCCCGTTGTAATCCACACCTTCCTTCTGACTGTAACCCTTTGCAACTAGGCGTGCTTTGTATCTGATGCCTTCACTGTCTGAAATTCCAGTCTTTTTCTTGAAGACCCATTTGCATCCAACGATCTTCCTCCCCTTTGGCAATTTGACAAGTTCCCATGTCTGATTCTTGTGAAGAGACTCCATCTCCTCACCCATAGCAGCAATCCACTGCTCAGATTCTGCCCCAGATATTGCCTCCCTGTAAGTGGAGGGTTCTGGTGACTCTGCCTCCTCCGCAACCTGCAGTGCAAATGCAACCATGTCTTCGAATCCGTATCTCTGCGGTGGATGTATCTCTCTACGGGGCCGATCAGTAGCAATACTAGGTTGCCTCTCTTCTGGTTGCTCTGTTTCAGGCTGTTCAACAACAGCCTGATCAGGAGTGGTGTGACCAACTGCGTGATCACTACTTGGTGTCAGTTCGAACTCCACCTGTTCGGACACATCATCACCTGTCCCTGCATCAACAGACTCACTACTCGAGTGAAGCACGGAATTCTCATCAAAAGTAACATTCCTGCTAACAATAATTCTATGCTCAGAAGGGGACCAGATTCTATACCCCTTCACTCCTGCACCATATCCTGTAAACACCCCTTTCTTTGCCCTTGGTTCTAACTTTCCTTCACTAACATGATAATAAGCAGCACAACCAAAGACTCGTAAAATAGAATAATCAGCATGATTACCAGACCATACCTCCATGGGTATTTTGCAATCAATGGCAGATGCGGGACTCCGATTCACCAAGTAACAGGCTGTATTCACAGCTTCAGCCCAGAATGCTCTACCAAGTCCAGCATTAGAGAGCATGCACCTTGCTCTCTCCAGAAGCGTTCTGTTCATTCGTTCATCAACTCCGTTTTGTTGTGGCGTATCTCTAACAGTAAGATGTCTCGCAACACCCTCCTCCTTGCAGAACTCATTGAACTCCGATGAACAGAACTCCAGTCCGTTATCTGTGCGAAGACGCTTCACCTTCTTAGAAGTCTGATTTTCCACCAAGATCTTCCACTGCCTGAAGGTCTGAAATGCTTCGCTCTTATGCTTCATAAAATACACCCACACCATCCTGGAATAATCATCAATAATAGATAGAAAATACCTGGCGCCTCCCAAAGATGGAACCCGTGAAGGGCCCCAACAATCAGCATGGATGTAGTCAAGTGTCTCCTTCGTCCTGTGGATAGCTTTACTGAATTGCTTTCTGTGTTGTTTCCCGAACACGCAATGCTCACAGAACTCTAGATTAGATCCCTTGAGATCTCCGATGAGACCCTTCTGATTGAGGATATTCATCCCCATCTGACTCATGTGTCCTAGCCGCATATGCCACAATTCGGACACTGATCTTACGGCTTGAGACACCACTGCAACAGAACCTGTAACTGTAGACCCTTGCAGGATGTATAGGGTCTTCTGCTTGTTTCCCTTGATGACAACCACCCCGCCTTTGGCAACCTGCATGACTCCACCTTCAGCACTGTACCTATATCATTTAGAGTCCAGGACTCCAAGGGATATTAGGTTCTTCCTTAAATCAGGGACATGACGTACTTTTGTGACCGTCCTCACGACTCCATCATGCATCTTGATCTTCACAGAGCCGATCCCTACTATCTTGCATGCTGCATCATTCCCCATGACAACGTTCCCACCATCTATCTTCTCGTAGTTGTAGAACCAGTCTTCATTGGGAGTCATATGGTAAGAACAGCCTGAATCAAGAATCCATGTGTTGTCTGTGGTCGTCTGATCTGTGACGGTGAGAACCAGGTCATCTTCAGAATCTGCACCTCCATGAGCCACGGCAGCAACTGTGGCTTTCCCTTTCTTCTTCGGGCAGTCCTTCTTCCAATGTCCAGGTTCCTTGCAGTAATTGCAAATGTCCCTAGCATTGTGATTCTTTGATTTGGACTTCTGCTTTCCCTTCTTTGCGTAGCCAGAATTGGTATGACTCTTCTCATGAGTCATAACCAAACCTGCAGCGTTAGAGTCCTGCTTCCCGGTAGCCATATGTCGAAGTTCACGCGTATGCAGACTCGCGCGAACTTCCTCTAGGGTTATCGATTCTCTTCCCACAATGAACGATTGAACAAAGTTCTCAAATGATAATGGAAGAGAAACTAACAAAATCAAAGCAGCATCCTCATCTTCAATCTTAACATCTACGTTTCTTAAATCCATCAACAATGTATTTAAGCGATCTAGATGTTCTTTAAGAGATGTACCTTCCTGCATGCGGAGAGAGAACAAACGTTGCTTCAAAAGCAACTTGTTGGTCAGAGACTTCGTCATGTATAGACTTTCGAGTCTCAACCACAGACCGGCCGCAGAAGTCTCATCAGCAACCTCTGCGATGATCTCGTCCGCCAGACACAGCATAATCGTCGAGTGCGCCTTCTCTTCCTGCACCGTCAACTCGGAGGGTTTGAGTGCCTTCGCACGCTCCTGGTCCAACGGCGCCCAGATGCCCTGCTGCTTCAGAAGGGCGCGCATCTTGATCTGCCATAAACTGAAACCGTTCTTCCCTGTGAACTTCTCGATCTTCATATTGTGTGACGACATCTTGTTGGATGATCCTGACGGAACCCAAAGCTCTGATACCAGTTTGTTGCAAATCGCGGAAGCGAATACGCACAAACACGATCAAACAAGCAAGAGCGCAAACACACAGATTTACAAGGTTCACCCGTAACTGGGCTACGTCCTTGGGCGGCGGCGATCGGCTTCACTATGTGGAGAAAAGAATGGATACAGAGGATACTTAAAACCCTAACCCTAAGGAGTTTATATATAGCACTCCCATACAGACGGATCCCTAAAAATAGAAGGATCCAAATACCCGAATACAAATAGAACCGCTCCATAAAATTTTCGCCGGGGGCGCTGCCCCCACACCCCCGTAGGGGGGGGCGCACCTGCTCCCCCCTAGACCCCCCCCACAGGCTCGCTGACCGGGCAGCGACACCCCCGTCTTGTTGGGGTATGGTATGGCAGGGGGATGCATATGCAGTTCTTCAACCTGGGTCAGATGGTTAGGATTCAAGGCATATCAACAAACATGACTCTAGATGATGAATTGCAGACGCTTCTTCTACCATGTCCCCTACCAGACTGTTGGAAAACTCTAGTGATTACCGTGAGCAACTCTTCTACGGACGATAAGCTAACCATACATATGGTCAAGAGAAATCTTTTAAATGAAGAAATCAGATTACGATCATTCGAAGAGTCTTCTTCACATGTGTATGTACTTGAGAGAAAAGACAGATCCAACAACAGGGAAAAATCACAAAAGAGACAGAAATTCAGAAGAAGTCCAAGGACAGAGGAAAGTGTCATCATTGCAACAAGCCTAGTCACTAGAAGAGAGACTGTAGAGTCTAGAAAAGAGAGCAAGCAGAAGATAAAAAGAATCAAAAGAAAGAAGAAAATGAAATCGTTGCTGCAGCAGTGGCTTATGAGGAGGAGGATCAGTTGGTTCTTACTATTTAGGAGCAGTGTCTACATGTAGGGGATGACTCTGAGTACGCCATCGATATGGCAACCTCCTACCACGTGACCGCAACCTCCTACCACGACTCCGTACAGGGAGTTCTTCACTTCCTATATAGAGGGAGATTTTGGGAGACTTAAGATGGGTAACAACAGTTGCTCCAAGATTGTTGGCAGGGGCATCATCTCAGTTCAGACTGATATTGGATGCAATGACTCTACATGATGTTAGGCACGTTCCCGACTTGCAGCTTAGCCTCATATCTGATTCTCAATTGGATATGGAGGGCTACCATATGAAGTTTGGCAATATCATATGCAAGATCAACAAGGGCTCTCGTATCATGGAAGAGGCAGGTTGTGTCGCATGCTCTGCAAGACTCTGGTGAAGGCCATGGATGTCATCCTATGCTAGTGAGGGTGACACATCGGATCTCTAGCATCGTCGGTTCAGACACATGAGCCAAAAGTGCTTACAACTTTTGAGCTAGAAGGAGTTGATACCATGTCACACTAGCATAACACCTTGTGATTCATGTGACATTGGAAAAAACAAGAGTGCACCTTTCAAGAGCAGATCAAAGGTGAAGGAAGACCTTCTGTAGTTGATTCACTTCATGTGTGTGATCCCATGGACACATCGTTTGTGGGAGGAAACAAGTACTTTCTGACTTTCATTGATGATGAATCAAGGAAAGTGTGGGCTTATATGCTGAAGACGAAGGATCAAGTCTTTGATTGCTTCAGGAAATTTCATTCCATGGTGGAGCGTGAGATAGGCAGTGTTGAAGTTTCTGTGCACAGACAATGGAGGGGAGTACACCTTGATGAGTGACCCGAGCGACTAAGATAAAAATGGTATCACAGGTCGTTGCGACCTCAACCACTCGGACCGGGCTCAAGAAGAAAAACAGACCACCAAACTAAAAGTCAAGCAATCAATGTGGCAAACGGTCTTGCTATTTATTGTTACCTGGTATAGCTACCAGGGTCTAACACAAGGAGCATGATATGCAAAAGCTACGAAGTAGTCTGGAATCCAAGAAGATAAAAGAATTCAGTGGATTTTATATTTTTCATTTTTTGTAATTTTTAATATTAAGAAAAAAGCTAAAAGGATTCAAAAAGTCACAAACAAACAATTATTTAAAGCATAAAAAATATTCATAAAATTCAAATAAAATAATTTTAGATTTTTAGAATATTCAGATGTTTTTGCTAATTTTCTTGAATTTTTCTGATTTTTACTTAATTTTTTAAAAATGAAATAAAAGCAAAAATGGAAAACCGTGCACAACTGGAATCTAAAGGCAAGTTAAAAAATACTTAAAGTATAAAATTCGAGCAGCAATTTTATGTGAAACTACAAGTGAAAATCTAAATACCGAAGAAGAAAACACATTTTTTATTTTTTTCCTGAATTTTTAATGATTTTTCGAAGATTTTTAATGTTTTTCAATTTTTATGACTTTTATAAATGGAAATGAGATGGAACTTGAATTGGAGTGAAAACACAACAAAACAAACCAATAGCATTTTCTTTAGAATTTTTAAGAAATTTTATAATTTTTAGTGGATTTATGAATACAAACAGTAGTAATTTTTAGGGTTTTAGAATTTCGAAAAATAGTAAATGGAAGCAAAATAAAACCAAAAATTCAAAGAAATTCCTGCACCATGGCAGGAGCCATGTGTCAAAATTTCGTGATTTTTCGACGAAATTTGCTATTTATTGAATCAAAACTCAAAGGGACAACACATAGGGACTAATTGCAACAAAAACTTATTCTAGGGGCTAAATAATAACACGCATGAAATCTCTAGGGCCCAGATCGCAGTTTTCCCAACAAATTCAACACATGTCTAATATCAACACGCACAGGGGTATAAGCGTAAATAATAAAACTATCCCTTCAAAACATAACAGAACATAAATCCAGGGTACTACATGCAATTATCCCACAAATACACGTGACGAAGCACGTGTTGCCACACAGAAAGGACTGGAAAGTAAATACGAAAAACTGCAGGAGAAAAAGTGCAAATTATCCTATTGTGTACTTTTTATTTTACATACTAACTAATAAAAGAAAATAACTGCAGGTATGGCAGAGCAAATTACCCTTGCAACTCGTGTGTCGTGCGTGGGGGGACAGGTGGCACGCTCTGAATGGACGAAGACATGCGACTCTGGCGCGTGCAACTGGCGGATCCAATGGCCCTCAGGAGGTACGAACGTGGGTTATACAGGGGCCGTTAAATGTCAGATCTAACAGTCTGATAGGTGCAGGATCTGGACGACGAGGATGGAATCTGGGACGTGAGCGTCGATCCCACAACAGGGAGAAATGTTGGACGAACTCCGCCTGGGCGAAGTTCACTAGTGCACCAGGGGTGATCCTGCACTCCGATGAATGATCGGACTACGGCAAACAACTCGCAAAGCTCCTCCATTAGGTGTGAAAGTCGAATGGGCTCGCCACTGGTCGGATCTCCTGGATGGTAGCTGGACCTGGATGAGCTCCGGCGAAACGTGGCGAAGGCGGTCTGGGGCGTATCCACGCGCACGAAGACCTGCAGAGTAAATCTCTAACTCGGAGCAAGGCTCCGGCCAAGGTTATTTGACCTAAAACAAAGGGAAGCGATGACGAATGGAGTGGGGGGTTCCGGTAAACCGACGGAGGGAACCCATAGCCTAATCTCGGCTCGGACAACCAAGATTGGGATGATCGGGGTATGTAAGAAGGGTGACGGCAAACATAGTCGATTAGAACGGATGAAGATGGCTGATGAAGCTCCGACCAACGGGTCAGACCGGTGGAGCGGCGGAAGACGAAGATGATAGCTTCGAAAGATAACTGAGCTAGGATCGAAATGGATGCTACTTGAGGGTCCTAACTGAATCCTGAGCTCCAGGGGATGTTGTCAAAGGGGTTCGTCGCCTCAACCTCGCTGCGGAAGGTGGGGGAGGCTCGTCGTGGTGGAGCTCCGGCCACGAAACTCAAGCGTCGGCTGCAGCGATCTTCTCCGATCACCAAGGCCCAAATCCGATTGCTGTCACCAAGAGGAGTGGTTTTAGGGTACCAGGGAAGAGTGTGGTGCGAGCTACTGACCCAGGAATCGAATGAAGAATATATAGGCAGTCCCAGGTGGCTGAGAGAATCAGGCGGGGGAGCGCAATCCAAGGTAGATCTGCGAATACCTAGGGATCCGCGAGGATCGCTCATCCACTGGGGAGACGCGGACGCTGAAATCGGGGCAAAAGGAAGCAAGGTCCGATCGAGAAAAATGGGAGAAATGGATGCACGAACCGGATCCACGAAGGAGAAGGTCCGGTAGGGGTAATTGACAGGGGTCAACATCCCTCCTGGACCAATCAAAAAAAGGCTGGGTCAAAAATATTTGAAAAATAAATTAAAAATAGAAGATGGTTTTATTTTAAAAAAAGTTCAAAATGAAAATATTCATTATTTTCCAAACTATTTTTTTATGATTTGTATTTATTTTTAAGAAAAATAATTTAATATATATACATTATAGTAGATTATATACATGTATAATTTACCTATGTATTTTGTACATTTATTTTTATTTTCTTATTTTTGTACAAATACCTCAATTTTATATTTTATTTATTTACAATATATTATTTGGAGTGTAAAATAATTTTTATTTGATTTTTATTTGCTATTTACAAGTGTGAAATAAATAGGCGTATGATAAATATATACGTGTATTATATACAAGATGATAGAGAGAGAAAATTATTTTAAATTTTATTTTTCTAATTTTTTATTTTATTTTTAGGAATATATACAAGGGGATAAAATTACCTTTTTGTTTCTATTTTTATAAAAATAATATATATACATAGGAAGGAGCGCAATCTATTTAATATATATATATAAATAGAGATCGGATCATGCATTAAAGGATAGAGCCTGGTACATCCCAACACAATGGTGTCGCTGAATGGATGAATATGACCATTATGGAGTGAGTTCGATGCATGCTGAAGATAGCAAAGCTGTCCAATACTTTTTGGGTTGAGGTGGTTCAGACCGTATGTTACTTGATTAATTGATATCCATCTGCTCTCTTGAATTTTCAGGTCCCTGAGCGCATTTGGTCCGGAAAAGATCCCTCATATGCTCACATGAGGATGTTCGGATGCAAAGCTTATGCTTTTATATCAAAGGAACAGATGAAGAAGCTTGATGATAAGGCAATGCCTTGCATTTTTGTTGTCTATGGAGATCAAGAGTTCGGATACCGACTTTGGGATCCAAAGAAGAAGACCATCACCAGCAATAGAAATGTGATTTTCTATGAGAACCGAACTTTGGCTGAGGATGACAATCGTGATAATGACCCAGATGGTATTGCTATGGATGATGACATCGATTAGAACTCATATTCTTCTCTAGTACATGGTACAGACGGAGAAGAGCTACTGCCATAACATCATGAGCTAGATGCAGACCCTGTCGTTGCAGGTCCATGGGACCTGGGTTGGGGGAGAAACCTCATAAAGAAGCAGATGCAACAGAGATACAGGTCAAGAGATCTAGGAGGGCACAACAACCATCATCTCGCTATCCTACTTCTCAGTATGTGATGCTGATTGATCATGATGAGCCATGCACTTTTAAGGAGACACGAGAGCAAAAGGAGAGAGATCATTAGCAGAATGCAATGAATGAAGAGATGCAGTCTCGGAAGAAAAATCATACCTATAACCTTGTTGATCTTCCTCCAAGCAAGAGAGCGTTGAAGAAAAATGGGTTTACAAACTGACGACAGATGATGGTGGCAAGCAACTGAAGTATAAGGCTAGATTGGCTATGAAGAGATTCAACCAGAAAGAGGACGTGGACTATGATGAGATCTTCTCACCAGTTGTGAAGATGATTCTGTGAGAGTGGTGCTAGGTCTTGTTGCAATCCTAGACTTTGAGCTAGAGCATATGGACATGAAGATAGCTTTTCTTCACGGTGACCTGAAGGAAGAGATCTACATGGAGTAGCCATATGGATACTGAGAGAAGGGGAAAGAGAACATGATTTGCAGACTAAGGAAGAGTATCTATGGCTTGAAGCAAGCTCTTAGATAGTAGTACTTGAAGTTTGATGCTTCCATGACGATGCAAAACTTCAAGAGGACTACAACGAATCCATGTGTGTATGTTCGATGTCTTCCCAGTGACAGGTTTATTATCTTATTGATATATGTGGATGACATGCTGATAGTTGGTCACGATCTCAGGTTGATTGCAAAGCTCAAAAGGGAACTCTCTAGGGAATTTGAGATGGAGGATTTGGGAAAGGCAAGCAACATGCTTGGGATGCATATCACTTATGACATGAAGAAGCACATGTTGTGGTTGTCACAAGAGAAGTATGTTGAACACATTCTGGAGCGGTTCAACATGAAGAATGCAAAACCTGTCAGCATGTCCCATGCTGCTCATTTCAAGTTGATGAAAGAGACATGTCCATCTACTTTTGAGGAGAAAGCTGAGATGACCAAGATTCCTTACCAGTCTGCAGTTAGCAGCCGTATGTACACCATGGTTTGCACTAGACCCGATATTGCTCATGTCGTGGGCATAGTGAGTAGATTCATGTCGAATCTAAGGAAGGATCACTGGGAAAGCTGTGAAGTGGATTCTGAGATACTTGAGAGGAACCTCAAGTATGTATATGATTTTTGAGAGGTCAGATCCCAAACTCTGTGGATACATAGATGTTGACATGACGGGAGATGCGGATTAGAGGAAATCGACTTCCACGTACATTTTCACTCTCGCAGGGGGAGCGATTTCATGGAATCCAAGTTGCGGAAATGCATTTCACTCTCAACGACTGAAGCTGAGTACATTGCAGCAACATAGGCAAGAAAAGAAGTGATGTTGTTACAACGATTCCATGGTGAACTTGGATGCGAAGACAGTGGGCCGATTTTCTTCTGTGATAGCCAGAGCGCCATTGATCTAAGAAAGAGCACGATGCACCATGCTCGCACAAAGCATATAGACGTGCAATATCATTGGCTGAGAGATGCTGGCAAGAAGCATCTCATTCTGAAGGAGGTCTACACAGATGAAAATCCATCAGATATGTTGACGAAGGCCATGACTCGTGACAAGCTGCAACGATGTAGAAAGCTGAGAGGTGTCACCTCTCAGTGATCATCTTCCGACGATACCTCCCCATTGGAACCGGAGGGGGAGGTTGTTGGTTATTATCCAATTCCAAAATAGGAGAGGTTATTGGACAATTATCCCTTTGGGGTCCTATTCCAAATAGGACTAGGAGGAGAGAGAGAGAGAGAGAGAGAGAGAGAGGAGGCAAGAGCAATATAAATAAAGCCCCATGCATGGCATTGGAGATTATCCCAACTCAAGCATCTCTCCCTTTCTTCTCTCTTAGTTCTCTCCCCAAGCAAGGAGAGAGGTAGCCCACACAAGGCATAAGGAGCAAGTTCACACAAGGTGTAAAGAGTTAGCATGTAGGAGCACGAAGAGAAATCGCATCCGCAAGGAGTCTGCACCAGAGGCGCAAGGAGCAACTGCCATGGAGGTCCATTCACGAGGAGGGGCATCACGCGACGAGAAGTAACGATATTTTGTTCTCCAAGTATAAGGTGACAGTTATATGATTTTATTCTTGTAACTGAGCCTCAGTTTTGCTGGACAACAAAACTGAGAAGACATTGTGTCCTCTCATTTTTCCAACCAAGTAGATTTTGTTGCGAGTCGTGCCTCATGTGTTTTTTCCCTCTCTCACATTGAGGAGGGTTTTCCCACGTAAATTTTCTTGTCTCTTTGTGGTTGCTTGGTTATTGTGCTACGATTATTTTTCTTGATTTCCTGGTGGAGAATGTTCCGCAACTAATCATCCTTTGCAGGACAGGTTAAGGAAACCCCTCGATTTCTCAACAGTATGATTCCAGTCCACGTTGATAGCATCGGTGGCAATTTCAAAGAGAAATACATCACATGACAAATCATACATTTCCATTGCAATAGATCATGTCAATTGAAGAACACCGAACAAGGTAGCACGTCTACCTCTGATTGGTTGGACAAACAAAATCTAAGATAATATTAATTATGTATAATCCCCACATGTAGATATAACCCACAATCTGCTAACTCATGTTTATGCTTCCTTCTTGCGAGAGGTATTCTCCTTCTCGATCTTCGAAAAGAGGCTTCCATCATAGAGTGCCCTTACTGTCTCCCTTTGAAGAAATCCATCCTTGTCTTTGCAGAGGAGGAAGAGCACCTTCCACTCGAGGTAGCTCACAATCCTGAAAAATTTTGATATGCCACCCATCCAGAAAATTTATTAACACTCCCTTGCTGCAAAAAAAACTGGTTCCTATGGACTAAATTCTTATAAAATGATGATGCTATCAATTAGCTAAGGACTAACCATCCAATATAGTTCTTCGGATCGCGGTTCGCTAACAACATTTCCTTCAATTCCTCATCATTTAGTGCATTCGGATCAGCACGAGCATGCTTTTTGAAGATTTTCTCAAAATTTTCTGGTACAAATCTGAAGAGAATCGATGGACAGCCACAAGTCATATTCGTGCGTTAATATTGATATTTGATTCTTCCCTTACTCGCCAAAGCCAAGCTTGGATTATTCATAACTAAAACCTACGCCATTTTGTGTTCTATTCCCATTTAAAACTTGACAGTGCCATTTTTGGATTTATATTCCAAATGTTGGAAGAGATGATTGAGAATTCTTCATTACCTCCCCTCTCTGTCATATACGCCCGAGTCGCTGCCATGCTTGCTTCTGTGTATATTCTTTATGTGAATGGGAAAAAGAAGAGAAGGAAATTTCCCCTGCAACATTCCACGTCAAGAAAATTTTTTAGTAGAAACAAATATACAAGCCCATTCAGATGGCTGATACCAACAAAAACAGAAAGACTCGGACTTATTCTCAACTCTCTTATCCAAATATAATATAATGGACATGAATCGCAAAATAGACCAGAGTGATATGACCATACACTGCAATCACATAATATTACATTTGTTCAATTTGGTTTTGTATCCATTTATTTCATGAAGGATTTCTCCGTTACATTCTGTTTGGCGTTGCATATTGGGCACGATCAAATTCTGCCATGACATGAATGATACACCCTTTGAGAGTGTTGTTTCGAGTAAAAATGGCTTTTGAATACCACCTATGTTTTGCTTAGAAATGTGTAGATATCTACTGTTGTATATGCATTGCTTGTGATAAGGGCTTTCATCCATCGAGATGAGATATGTAGCCAGAAAACATCTCCCTCGTATTTCCTTGTAAATGTGTGCATGCTATTTGAGGTACAGAAACAATGGTAAATGTTCTCCTTTCTTCTCATCACTTCAAATCTGAAGCAGACGAAACTATTAGATTAAGAGGATTTCTTGTTTCCAATAGGAGATTCCTGAAAATATACAAATTTGCTCCATTCTAAGCCAAATTTCTACTCCTTGGAACCTCGTGATAATGAACTTCTGATCAAGATATGTTGGTTCACGTTGATGGGAGCAAATAGATTTTAACCATATCGGGTGTACATATTAAAAATGGACTACTCATTTCAAAAAGAAGAATAGTTACGTGCAAGTACTACCTTGAGAGGTACTATATTAAAAACTCACAAAAAATGAGAGTGATTGAGGATTATTGCTTAACTTGACTAGATATGGTAAAAATCGGGTGGAACTATATTCATCAAACAAATCACCATTCTCCTCTATCTCCTTCAAGGCGTCAACACATGCCTCTTGGCCTTTTCCCCTACTCCTCTACCAAGATTTGCGCATTAGGCATGACTTGGGATAGCAATATTGTTGGACATTAATGGCATTAACCCAAATAATCGACAATTAAAATGTAAAAAAGGGTCAAATGAATTAGATACATGTGGTCTTGTAATGGATGATTTATGCTTTTTTTGAGAGGATGCTCTATGCTTTATCTTTCGGTTTTGACTCTGATTGGACCAAGATTATTTTCCTTCAATGCATATTGGATTGGTTGGTGGGTATGATGTCTTTCACCTACTAATCAATAATTAAAATGTTAAAAATGGGTGAAATGAATTAGATACCATATGGTCTTGTAATGGATGATGCATTCTTTATCCTTTCGGTTATGATTCTGATTGGACCAAATCTATTTTCTTTCATTGGATATTGGATTGGTGGTGAGTCTAATGTCTTTCATCCAATGCACCCATATTCACTATATAATGTTAAGAACAAGCTTTACTATGATCTCTAGTCATTTTCATTCATGTTGTGATTCCCCTTACTTCTCAACATACTCCACCCGTGTCTTTTTTATTCTTCTTTCCTTTGTTGTGAATAGGTAAATTGGAGGAGAAGAGATTCAAAACCTGGCCCTTTCAATATTAGGCATGTTACTCTACAACCTGACCATTGAAGAGGGTTAATTTTGACGTCCTTTAGACATCTGAAAAGCTAATGATCACCTTCCTCAGAGAGGATCATATGTTGTGGTGATGCGCCTGCTTATGGGAACCGCTCGATCTTGATCGAGCGTTTCACATGATTTTGCACGATACGATCCACCAAAAGTGAAAAATCATGTGAAAATCGAACGGATCCCACGGCCACAGCAGACTTTGCTGCATTTTGGCCCACAACCGGTGACCCGGGTCCCACCTTGCTAAGGTAACAATACGGTATGTTTAACTTGCTAAAAAAACCGCAACGTCCTCTTAATGGCATCGATAACCACAAACACATCCCTAGTGGTGGGGTCGTCAGATCCGTGGCATGATCACCTTCGCAATTAAAACAAGAAGAGATCTAATTCCTTCCCCTGAAACTCGCATACATATTCTATTTATTTTACTTACGAGGTGCCCAGAAACTATGCACTTGTATTAAAAAAACTATATAAGCTTGAGAGAGAGAGAGAGAGTTACAAGCCTGGTCTTCAGACTGAGGCCGCCGTTGATAAACAAAGCGCTAAACACAGACATGGCCACACCGAATCCCAGCACGCGGAACCCTGCAAAACAATCGAATGAATCGAACCAAAACAACGAACTCGATCAATAAGAAGCTGTGAAAAAAATATTTACGTGTATTTGTACCTTGGAAGGTCTCGTAGGGGTAAATAAGGCCGTCCCTGTTCCTGTCGAAGAAGGCCACGTGCTTCTGCAGAGGGGTCATCTCGTACCCCTCCTCGTACACCTCGCCTCCCGCCATTCTTTCGCCTTGGGGGATCGGGACGGAAAAATGGCTTCTTTGTGTTTAGCAGAAAGAGATGAGGTCGTGACGGTGATTCCCACGATGCCAATGCGCGTTTATAGTGAGACGTAGCGGACCAGAGGGAACAGGATGTTGCTCTGCGTGGGGACGCCACGGGAGGAATCAAACACACGCACAGAGGCAACGAAAGGTACGCGAGCGTTTCATTCCAAGAGGACCGCTGTGTTATCTCCCCATCGAGGTGTAACCGGCTGGACCCAGAATGGTACGGTCCTTTTTGTCTAGTTTTGGAACCAATTAGTTGTCAATTAATTATTTACAATAATGCATTCGTTACATTCGGATTAATTGGCGCACGTAATTGATTTTTCGTCTAAAGATATTCTTGTATACATTCAGATTAATAACAATTTTAAATGCATTTTTTCTTTAAAATCGTAGTTGCCTGTTTACCAGGGCTAAACCGGTTACACCTCCTATTTGGTTCTGGATAATCTCCGGTTCTACTCCTGCATTCTTGAGTTGCAGTTAGTTGTACGATTTTTTTTATCACCTTAAAATAAAAAAAGCAACCTCATATGCACGTGCCATGATCCTCCAACAAAGGCTACTCCTCACCACTCTGCTACCACTTGTCACACACATTTTTGCTTACCTCCATAGCGAAACAAAACAAGAATTGTGTTGAGCCCCTTTTTCATTCGATGTCAACCAACTAGCCCACTAGCACAATTCTGAGGCTAGAACTGCAAACATACTCGATTTTAGTCAAGATCTATCAAAAATCAATATTCGAGACAACTTCTCGGACTCAATAGATTATTTTTCTACAACTGATGATGATGTCCTACCCTCAATGTCAAATAAAGGAATTGCTTCCAATAAAAGTAGTTGATCTTCTAACAAGTTGGGGAAGGAGCCGAGTGGTCAAAAAAAGGAAGAAGACTCAGGTTGAAATAAATAACATCTTCTACTATTACGTTAAAGAGCTTGTCAAATAATGTGGACGATTTGCATCGAGACTTAACAAAATAAGTAACCGAGAAGTGAGTAATATAGCTAAATCAGATCAATTAGCAAAGATCAAACGAGCGGAAGCAACGAGCTGATTGATTGAGTCAAAGGAGAAGGGAGAATATATAACACAAATAATATGTCATTACATCACATTTAACGTTCCAACCTTTCTAACCATCTAAACATCTACTATTCACAAAAAAACTATCTATCTGATCATTAGACACGAGGTTAATCCAGCTCAAACCAGCCTTGTTACCAAACAATAAGTGTAGTGGCAAATATAGGTGGAGCAGGACACCGACTAAATCTGCATCGAAGATTTCACATTGTAGATTTATTCATGATTTTCTGAGAAGTTTATAGGTCAACTTTATACGGATCAATTAGATTTTTTATAATGTTTTTCAGAAAATGCATATTCAATAATATAAAATAAGATAAAATTATTTTTAAATAAAATTGTCCAAATCTGCAGCTATAAAGCCACAGTACTCGCAGACCCTTTAGGGTTCTCTGTTTGGTTGCATGGTTGGACAGGGTTGTGTTGGTCCAACTCGGGATACCTCTCCTTCCAAACATATCCCAATCCTCCTCACAATTTACTATTCGCATGGGTACCCCAACCCAACACTGCCCAACCCTGCAATCAAAGGACAACTGTGTGTTCCTATCCGTAAAAATAGATATTCTTTAATAAAAATATAAATCAAATCTGTTGATTTCGATTTATACTTTAATTTTCAAGGCATTCAGATCCCTGTCTTCTATCCATCGAGCGAGCGACGGTGAATTCATTTCAACACAGAAGCTGGTTGATTATTATTGTTGAATTGTATTTGCACTAGGACTTCATTATTTAAAACTTAGTGGGCACTCTATATATAAATATGCATACTTACGTCAGTAGCAATCTTATTATTCACTTCTTTAATTAGCATCGCCCTCCTTCTCACGTGTAAAATAAAAAAAATCTTTTTAACATTCTAAATTGCAATGTTGTGACTTTTGATTTATAGTGTAGATATTTTTAACATTCTAAATTGCAATGTTATGACTTTTGATTTATAGTGTAGATATCAAGTAGCATGGAATTCATTAATGTTGTAAATACGCACAAAAATATGTTTAACAGAGTTTTATTTATGATAGATAGACACAGTAATACCATTAGTGTAGATGTTTACAGGTCTTCTGTAACTTGATTAGTGTAGATGTTTATTTATTTATTCATTATTAGTGTAGATGTTTATTTATTTATTCATTATTACTGTAGATGTTTATTTATTTATTCATTAGTGTAGATGTTTACAGGTCTTCTGTAGCTTGATTTATATAGACGATCTGCGCTCTGTTTCGAGCATGGAAGGCTGTATCGCGATATATCGGCAATATATCGGTATCGGCAGGTCACTGATATATCGTCGATATGGTCGATATCGATATCGATATCGATAGACAACTTTATTCACAATCTCGATTCGATGTCTCCGTTATTGCATCGATCATATCGACATGGTACCAATATCGATACCGATATCGATATGTCCTTCCATGATTTCGATAGGTTTCAAATGATAAATCTGCGATCCATTTCTTTATCCTTTCACATGGGTTTTAGATACGTCCTTCCCTTTCTCACGTGTTATACAAGAAAAACGATTTCCGGCAACAAATCGCTTTCAACGCAAGGACCTTTGTTTTGTTTTCTGAAGTATATAAAGGCAGTGGTTTTGGATATCGACGGAAGAGAGGTCTTAAAAAAAATGGATCCTTTGCACCGCTACTCCTCTTTTAAACTTTATCAATAACGCAGCAATTTCCATGTTATTTATATTTACTCCCACAACTATAGAAGGACATATCGATATCGATATCGGTATCATTTCGATACGATATATTTTCGATATATCGATGCAATATCACCGATATCGAACCGAGATTGTGAATAAAACGGCATGTCGATACTGATATCGACCATATCGGCGATATATCGATGACATGTCGATACCGATATATCGCCGATATATTGCGATACGGCCTTCCATCCCTTGTAATTTACTCCTTAAAAAAGGTCCAATGCTTATGCAGGACTTTTTTTTCCTCTTTGCCAAAAAAGCTGGGTCCATCATTTCTTTTGGATAGAATTGGATTCTTCCAGCATAGGCCCTTCCTCAAATCTTAAACCAAACGATCCATGCTAAAGCATATACCAACAACAACAACAACAAAGCATTTTCCCACAATTAGGTAGGGTCGGCTACATGGATTCTTCGCCTCCATTCAGATCTATTTTGGGCCAATCCCGGGCTTACATCCACAAAACTAAGATCCCTTCGTATGGTCTCTTTCCAACACTTCTTGGGCCGTCATCGCCCTCTCTTAGCCGGCTCAGCATCCCAACACTCGCATCTTCTAACTAGTGCATCAGCTGATCTTCTTTTCAAATGTCCAAACCATCTTAAGCAGTTTTCTCGCATCTTATCCTCGATCGAAGCTACGCCAACTTTCTTTCTGATTGCATCATTCCGAATCCGATCTTTACGTGTGTGTCCACACATCCACCTTAGCATTTTCATTTTTGCTACATTCATTCTCTGCACATGTCTATAGTTCACAGGCCAACATTCAGATCCATAAAGCATAGCAGGTCTCACGGCTGCTTTGTAAAACTTTCCTTTAATCTTTAAAGGATTTTCTTATCACAGAGAATAGTAGAGGCTCCTCTAGGGTTGAGCATTGGGCCGGGCCAGCCCGACCCGGTCCGAAATCCGGCCCATGTAGCCCGGCCCGAACCCGAGCTCGCAAAGAATTGGACCGGGCTTTGGGTCTTAATTCAAGCCCAAATGTATATTCGGGCCGGGTTCGGGCCTGATAGGGCCCCAACCCGAAAACCCAACAACCCGGCCCGATAGCTCGGCCCGTTTCAAGGGCCCAAACTGTCCGGCCTATTAGCTTGACCCATTACTTATGCATATGAGTAATAATAAAATTTAGATGGATATTAAATTCTAAACACATTAATTTACTAAAGTTAACAACCATCATTGTTATATATACCATCATGATAATAATTTATCATGTTAACAAACATATATTATAAACAATTATATTACATTAGTAATATATTTGTCATGTTTAGAGCATGTTGTTGTATATAGTAAATTCGTATCATGGACACGATTCCTTAATATTATCAATGTGTAAAACATATTTGCATGTGTAAAGAATACTCATTTTTGTTGGGGATGAGTGGTGTATTTGTAAGATAAAAACAAGCTCAATATATCACGTAGTTTCAATTTGGGCCGGCCCGGACCGAACCTGATCCATAATGTTTGGGCCGGGCTTGGACTTGGGCCTAGATTTTGAAAAATAAAACAGACCTAAGCCCGGCCCGTTAGCCCGTATACTAAAATGGGCTTGGGTCGAGCCAAACCGAACCCGGCCCGGATCCGGCCCATGCTCAACCCTAGGCTCCTCTCCATGGTGTTTCACTCACAATCATTTTGAAACATTTTCATTTCCTCATGTTATGTTTTTT
Source organism: Ottelia alismoides (assembly GCA_037367405.1). Classification (NCBI taxonomy): domain Eukaryota; kingdom Viridiplantae; phylum Streptophyta; class Magnoliopsida; order Alismatales; family Hydrocharitaceae; genus Ottelia; species Ottelia alismoides. Next base: position 247,216 of record JAZKJV010003526.1, read on the forward strand.
CAATTACACAAAGCCTCTGCTCTCTACGATTGGGGAATGTACTCAATTTTCCGGAAACCTGATCAACTGGAGTTAGATTCGGAATCAAGTGGAATTTGATATTCCTTTTTTTGTCGATGGGATATACCAGTCACATCACAAAAAAGTTGAAAAAAGGGCCTTGCGTGTAGGGTTGCGGTCTAGCAAATTTTGTAGAAGTGGAGGATAGAGTATTGGAAACACGTATACACACTTATAAATGTCACCCCGTGTGCGATACACAAGCTTGTAGGAATGAAAGGTTTAATCCCGAGAGTATAATGTCACCATCGTGTGTGTTTGCAGTGTATGGATGTTTTTTCTAAGGGGAGATCATCGGTATTTTGAGGCTTTATCAGTATTCTGGAGGCTTTATTATTGACGGTTTCTAACTCTATTTTTTATGTTATGCCAATCAAATGATCACCTTGATTTTCATGATTGTATTATTCACCTATCTTTTACGAATAATTACCTATATTATGGGACGTGCTTTAGCAACGGGTCATGACGACTAGCGGAAGCATGCAACATTAGGTTGCACGACCGAACCGTTACTGAAAACTTGCATGGTAATCAATGAGCATAGGAATAGAATATTTTAACTAAAGTTTAAACAATATAAAAGTTCTCTTATTACAGCTCCCACATAAATAACAACATGAACTACGAAATAAAGTAGCGTAACAAATGTTCCATTGAGCATAACGACATCTCTTCATAATCAATGCATCAGTGATCTATACCAGTTCAACTTTACGAAGACGGGTAGTTGCCCTGAACTAGAAGTTAAATCACAGCCCGTGTTCTCTTGAAAAAAATAACAACACATGTTATGAGCTAACGCTCAGTATGTGTCGAGTTGGGGTCAAGCTAGCTAGCGTGGAAAACAAGTCTCCCTATGCTAAATTTAAATCCGTTAGAAACATAACCTCTTACGTGCAACTACTTATCAATACAGCTAATCAATTTGCATGATTTCCATTTGCATATAATACTAACATATTCTCACATACTTTCATTATGCAACTCATTTTTACATAAACATGCGCACGATAAGTGTTCCTTTTGAAAATGTTCGTTGCAGCCATAATTATATATATACCTTCAAAGTTTGCTTTATTTGCATATACGCCTTTACATTTTCATAATTTTCACTTATACCCTCAGAATTTTCCATAGTTGCATATATGCCCCGATACAATCATAACACTTGCATAACGCCATTACTTTGCCATAGTGGTACACATATGCCTTAGCAATTTCAGAAACCGTACACATACACTTGATTTATTTAGTGGTTAAAGTTGCTTTGATTGTTAAATCCTTAAACTGGCTTTGCTGACTTTAGTGGCTTTACCGCTGGCACAAGCGGTCCATGAACATGACATACATGACAGTGTAGCTACTACTGTAGAGGATTTATCTTTCACCTCAATCGGTTCCTTGAACCGTACGCCCACAGAAGGCATTGGCCTCTTTTAGGCCTACGATAATTGAACTCTAGAGGTGTCTCCCACCATTAGGTGTAGCACTTAGCTCTACTTATCGTTTCAATGCCATTGTTCATATTAATAAAATTTCAAATTCTTTTAAAACTATTTCCTTTTTCCTACAATAGTGGTTCATGTAGACCTTTCGATTCCACTAACAAAGATGCCTTCATTATGCAATATATATATATATATATATATATATAGAGGAAAATGGGGCTGCCCCCTAGGGGGAGCTAACTTAGCTCCCCCCGCCCCATTTTCTTCAATTTTTTTATTTTTTTTTGAAAATTTTTTCCGTGAATATTCATCATTATATCCCTATATTATGTCATAAAAATTTCGTGTGAAACAGAGACTCCTACGGCCTCCATCCAGACAGTCATTTTTTTAACGGTAACAGGATTTTTGAAATCGACCCCGTTTGGATGGAGGTCGTAGGAGTCTCGGTTTCGTATGAAATTTGAATAACATAATATAGAGATTTAATAATGAATTTACATGGTTTTAGATTTCAAAAAAAATAAAAAAATTTAAGGAAAAAGGGACGGGGGGAGCTAAGTTAGCTCCCCCTAGGGGGCATACACATTTTACCCATATATATATATATATATATATATATATATATATATATATATATATATATGTAGGATATCTTTCAAATGAGACATGGTCCTTCCATCCATATGGAAGGCCAACAATCTCAGCCATCCGTCTTAAATCGTGTGGTTGTCATTAATGACATGTTAATTTTTTTTATAAATTAAGCAAAAACCCATTTTGGTCTTTATGCATTATCTAAATATAGCATGTAATTAACGTCACATTAATTGAGGGCTAGGGTTGATCCCTCCAAAATAGGATTATTTGAAATTAAAGGAGACGCCGCCCCTTCCTCTCCAATGGGCAGGCGGCGACGACGTGCGGACGGGTGAGCAGCGGATGCGCGGGCGGCTGGTGGTCGTCGAGAGGGTGAAGCTTCTTAATCCGTTTCTCCATTTTCGTCTTCTGTTGCTCGCGTTTTATTTCAGGAGAAGTATGGACGTCGACGGTGAAGCTTCTTCGACGACGCGGCTTGCGCAAGGGCTGGATGACACAGACGATTGCAACGAGGAGGACGTCGTCGACGATGATACAGACGATGACAGAGCAAAGACGAGGACGGGTATTGCGTTGGATCGTGCGATGGACATCTTATTGGCGGGATCGAGCGAGATCGTACGTCAGATCGTACGATGCACGCGGCAGCATTGGACAGGAGCACGGGGAAACACGAGAGGAGGAATGGACGCAGCGTGGCGAGGTCTCGTCGACACGAAAATACAATATTGACGTGCATTATACGCTTTTTTATGTGTATTATACAATTTTCGAGTGTATTAGAGATATTCGATATGTATTTGTACGTATCAATTGAGTGCAAAATGACAGTTGTTGTTTTTTATGCATATTGTATATTTTATGTGTATTACACATTTTGGATATGCATTGTACATTTTGAATGCGTGTTATACATATTTCGGTGATATTTTACTCATCCATTGAACGTGAATGACTATTGAATTTTTACAAATAACTATAAAAATTCTATTATACAAAGAACCATACAATCGATACAAATAACTATGCATTAATTGCTAATATGAATTGTATTCTACAAATAACCACACATAATTTACAAATGGCTGATTAATTTTGAAAGAAAACACAGTAAATACAAAAAAACATACACTCGTTACAAAAAGAACAACAGATTCTACAAAAAAAGATATTAAGATACAAACATTGCCCTACGTAATGTCGCCCAGAATAAAACTGGATATATTTTAAACATGGTAATGCGAAAAATACCAAAAATAAAAATAGCTAAATTTAGAATTTCGGAATATTTATTGGCATGCATAATTAATGCGAAAGTTGATGACCAAAATGCTCTTTTGGGCAACAAAATTGAAGTTACCGTTGGATTTGAATCCGATGGCCCAGATCGTTGACCTTCCTTTGAGATGGAAGGACCACATCTCATATGAAAGGCCCCCACATATATATATATATATATATATATATATATATGATATGCACACATTCTTTCTTCCTATTCCACCAACCAATCTTTCTGGAATGGTTGACAATATCCCTTCTCAATTTGAGTCGGTACCAAAATTTTAATATCCTCTAGACATATTTACTTTTATTGAGTAAAAAGTATTCTGGTACTCATTTCTTTAATATATAAATATTTCGTACTTGATGTCATCATATTGAATAGAATTTTCCTGATATTATATATACTTATTTCCTAATTAATCTATCTGTTGCACTCACATCCACGTCAATATAATATTTTATTTCCCATTAAGAAAAATTAAGTGTAAATTGACTAATACTATTTATTATCAATGAAGCAAATCCATCAAGTTCCAAAATCAATGGTCCCTGCTAACGAATTTCCATCGATTGAAAATGCTAACATTGTGAATTAAAACAAGTCCAATTGATAATGCGGAGCATATCAATGTCGTTACGTCAATTACAATTAAAACATGACAGACTAAGTTATCACATTGTTTATCCTAATCAAATCTAAGAACAACAAAAAGACAACATATAATAATTCCATTATTGTAAAATTGCCCTAAAACAAAGGTACTATCCAGCTAACATTATCTAATCATCCAGATCCCAGCACTCCTAGTCGACGATGGCAAAAGTTCAAATAACAATTATCATTTTCGAAAGGGTATACGCACCATATTCTTTAAAAAATATTGTTATTTTCGTAGATGGTGTGATTAGTGGAGAATGAAAATAAATTCATGTGGATAGATTATGTTCTAAATATTGAATATGTATTTTTGCAAATCGAATGTCACTAATTCGAATGTTAAATCAAAGAAAAAAATATTGAATTGATTTCTCCATGAATGTTTTCAAAACAACCAATAGCTTGATGTGGCCGAAATAGTATAAGGTCTCCCAAAAAAATCAATCGATCCATCAAGATAGTGTCCACTCATTCTCCTGATTATTGAGGACGAGCGTGTGATTAAGAAATCGCATCCGTAACCAAAATCGAGACATCTTAGCAAAGAGAAATCCATAATCATAAATATTACCTAAGGGTTCGACACATACCTAGAGTCCGACGGATTGTATCTAATGGATTGCTACGTCGGTCCCCTCCCTGCTCCCGAGCTGACGTTCTCCTCCAATGAACCGATAACGGCGCTCTCTGCGACGAGAACGACCCTTGGTGTGATCTCTCTCTCCTTCTCGCTCTCTCTTGCAAAAGTGCATGATGTGAGGGGAGTGAACAGGGAATGATTGGATTTTTAAGGCAATCAATGAGTCACTAATGCCCCCATTACATCCATAAATAATTACATAATATTGATTATGGAATTATAAGGAAATATGAGTCGAAAAAATCTCCATCCATTACATTCTACCACCCTTAAAAAAATTCGTCCTCGAAATTTTTTAGCGAAGGGACATACCAAAAAGTTGTGGATGCTTCTCCCACATTTCACTTTCCATATCCCAAGTGGCCCCCTCCTTCTGATGATGCTGTCAGAGGACCTTGACTGTCGGAACTATACGTCGACGAATCTGATGGTCTCTACGATCGACTATGCAGACAGGTTTCTCCTCGAAAGTAAGTTTGAGCTCCATATCAAGAACCTCATGCTCGATCACATACGAAGGATCAGGAGTGTACTTCCTCAACATAGACACATGAAATACATCATTTAGCTTCAAATATTGAGATAATAAAATGATACGATACGCCACCTCTCGGATTCGTTGCAGAATCTCAAAAGGTCCTATGTATCTAGGGTGAGTTTTCCTCTTTAGAAACACATGATCTTCGACTGTGACACTCAACTCCCTTCCATGACGATCTGTATATAACTTCTGCTTACTTTGAGCTGCCAACAATCTCTTCCTGATTAGTTCAACCCTTTACTTTTTGATCTGGATTAGCTCTGGTCCAAAATATGCTTCTCACCAACATCGCTCCAACATGAGGGTGGTCTGCAAGGTCTCACATACAATGATTCATAGGGAGCCATCTTGATGCTCGAATGATAACTATTATTATAAGCAAACTCTACTAATGGGAGATGTCTATCCCAGCTACCTGCAAAATCCAAAGCACAAGCTTCAACATGTCTTCCACCATCTGGATGATCCTTTCTGATTAACCATCAGTCTGCGGATGAAATGAAGTATTAAACTTCAATTGAGTTTCCACAACATCTTGAAAACTTTTCTACAAACGAAACATAAATATAGTGTCTCGGTCTGATACAATTGATGTAGGGATGTCATGTAACCTAACGATTTCATTCACGTATAATTCAGCTAGACTGTTTGTCGATTGATCCTGGCGGATAGGTGAGAAGTGTGCTGATTTGGTTAATCGATCAACAATCACCCATATGGTGTCATGACGATGCTTCTCAGCTACTTAAAGTTCATCCAAATCCATGATCGATCGATCAAAGCGAATGGAATAATCGAGACAATCTCGTCTATAATCAGTCTGATGGTATCATAATGATGCATCCTTGTCTTAGATAAATCAATAACAAAATTCATGTGATATACTTCAATTTCAATTTACTATATCCAAAGGTTGAACATGGCTTGTTGTTTTCGGATGCTCAGTCTCAACCTATTGGTATATTAGAATTTTGGAAACAAATTCTACAATCTCTATCTTAATCGTTGGCCATTAGTAAGATCATTCGATATCTTTAGACATTTTTATCATGTATGGATGAATAATGTACATCGATCTCTGAGATTCATATAATGTCTCCTACTTTAACTTATTATAATCAAGAATCCAAAATCTTTAATAGTATATCAAATCATCATTGATTCCATTAATAAAATCATATTAATCCTTTTTAAGTATTTCAATTATTTTTGAAAGATAAGCATCCTTTCTGCTACTTTGATCCTTCAGATTACTAGAAAAATTTCTCGTTGTATCGATAATTTCACCAATCTATTAAAGAAAATATTATCACTACTAACTCGAAGTCATGAGTAGGATACTCCAAATGGAAAGTTGGATAGTTACTCTCTTATGATCTTAGTTGGTGTGATGTATAATCAATACCTTTTCATAAAGTATACCTACTCTCTTTGTCAGATATATCAATGTGAACTACAAAACTCTAATGCATAATAGTAAACTTCATGTCAGGGTCATGGTCAACTTTTACTCCTTTTTTTGAAAATTTCAATCATGATCCTACAAAATGTACAAACTTTGCATCCTTTCTAATGAGGCTTGTCATCATTCTAGTAATGTATAAGAAAGTTCTACATGAATCACCAATATACCTTGTCACCCTAGAAATCCATGAATCTCTAAAATTTTTCTCAACAGACTCCAAGATAATATAGCTTTCATCTTAATTCACCATCTTCAATGTCATCGATCATTATATAAGACAATACCAAGGAATAAGATTTTGTCCACCCCAATGTTACATTTATAGTACTTTACATAGAGCTAATGATGGAAAAAGGTTATAAATACAACATCGAGATGTACTTGATATTTCTCCATATTATCAAAGTATATAACATTGTCATCCATAATTATGATCATAATTTTATCATGATCTTCTCGAAAAAAACTCTATTCGTAAACTCTGTAAAAGCTATAAGAGTACTTGTGAGATCAAAATACGTGATAAAATATTTCACAATGGCTAATCCTTAGTCTGGAAGCTATTTCTAGAATGTCTTTTTTTCTTCCATTATATGGTAACCCAGAAATATATTTATTTTAGAAAATATCTTTTCTTTCCATAATCAATGAATAAATCATTTATCCAAGATAGTAGGTATCAATCCCTCAAAATTACCTTATTCATAGTTCAATAACCAATGCAGATAATATGTGGCCTAACTTATTCACACAGTGAAAAATATTCCTGTGGAAAACCATCAAATCACATAATCCCTTAGCCAATTGTTATTGCGATCGATTCTTTTTGAATTCAATAGGTGTCATTCAATAACGACTTTTCAAAGTTAATGCAATCTATGTGATAACAACAGTGGAGAATCCTCATGATGTGATAGAATGATGATCCGGAAAGGCATCCAAAAGAAATCTGAAACATTGGAAGTTTCATGATGTAACTAAGATGACTATGTACTAGGAGCTAACTGGGTCTCTGGTGTAATAGTAATTAACCAATAGTTCATTGGCTTCTCATTTGATCTTATCATATTCTCATTCTTCTCCAACTCCATTACTTTATCACATACTCATTGATGTGTTATTACCACGTCTAAGGTAAAATCACTTCAATCAATGGAGAATATCTATGAAAAATGGATTCTATTATGTTCAGTCGGTTAATCTTTTACCCTATCTTTTAGATAAAATGTCCCAAAAATTCTTATCCTTATGGTAGTATGTAATTTCAAAAGTCATCTCCATTGAATGCATCGATCCAATGCTTAACTTTTTCATACCATGTCTACACCCTATACGATGAATGGATTGTTGAGAATAAAGACCTTGAGTATAAATCCACCAAAATTTTGTAAATGATATTTTCATTACTGAGTCATAATTGTTATCAACTCTAGTAGTTATTGGTTTGTGTCCTTAGCAATCTCACTATTCAATGATGACTCGCTCTCTATTCCATAATGATATTTCATCTTCTAGAAATCAAAGGGTCAACTAGTTGCATATAATACGTAGGTTTGACTCTACTCGTGTCAGTCTAGGTCACTATCTGGTGTGGATATCCTATACTCATAGGAAATCTAGCTCTGATACCATTTGTAACGGAACGGGTCGCGACGACCGGCGGAAGCATGCAACATTAGGTTGCACGACCGAACCGTTACCGAAAACTTGTATGGTAATCAATGAGCAGAGAAATAGAATATTTTAACTCAAATTTAGTCAACATAAAAGTTCTCTTATTACAGCTCCAACATAAATAGCAATATGAACTACGGAATAAAGTAGCGTAATAAATATTTCACTGGGCATAACGACATCCCTTCATAATCAATGCATCAGTGATCTATACCAGTTCAACTTTACGAAGACGGGTAGTTGCCTTGAACTAGAAGTTAAATCACATCTCGTGTTCTCCTGAAAAAAAATAACAATACATGTTATGAGCTAACGCTCAGTATGTGTCGAGTTGGGGTCAAGCCGGCTAGCGTGGAAAACAAGTCTCCCTATGCTAAATTTAAATCCGTTCGAAACATAACCTCTTACGTGCAACTACTTATCAATACAGCTAATCAATTTGCATGATTTCCATTTGCATATAATACTAACTTATTCTCGCATGCTTTCATTATGCAACTCATTTTCACATAAACATGCGTACGATAGGTATTTCTTCTGAAAACGTTCGCTACAGCCATAATTACATATATACCCTTAAAGTTTGCTTTATTTGCATATGCGCCTTAACATTTTCATAATTTTCACTGATACCCTCAGAATTTTCCATAATTGCATATATGCTCCAATACAATCATAACACTTGCATAACATCATTACTTTGCCACAGTGGTACACATATGCCTTAACAATTTCAGAAACTGTACGCATACACTTGATTTGTTTAGTGGTTAACGTTGTCTTGATTGTTAAATCCTTAAACGGCTTTGGTGCACATACACTTGATTTGTTTAGTGGTTAACGTTGTCTTGATTGTTAAATCCTTAAACGGCTTTGGTGGCTTTGTTGAATTTGGTGGCTTTACCGTTGGCACAAACGGTCCATGAGCATGACATACATGACAGTGTAGCTACTATTGTAGAGGACTTATCTTTCATCTCAATCGGTTTCTTGAACCATACGCCCCCGGAAGACGTTGGCCCCTTTTAGGCCTACGATAGTTGGAGTCTAGAGGTGGCTCCCACCATTAGGAGTACATTTAGCTCCACTTATCGTTTCAGTGCCATTATTCATATAGCTCCACTTATCGTTTCAGTGCCATTATTCATATTAATGAAATTTCAAATTCTTTTAAAACTATTTCCTTTTTCATACAATAGTGGTTCACGTAGATCTTTCGGTTCCACTAACAAAGATGCCTTAATTATGCAATATATATATATATAGATGATATGCACACATACTTTCTTTCTATTCCACCAACCAATCTTTCTGGAATTGTTGAGAATAACCATTCTCAATTCGAGTCGGTACCAAAATCATAATATCCTCTAGACATATTTACTTTTATTAATGAAAAGTATTCTGATACTCATTTCTTTAATATATAAATTTTTCGTACTTGGTGTCATCATATTAAATAGAATTTTCCTGATATTATATATACTTATTTCCTAACTAATATATCTGTTGCTCTCACATCCACGTCAATATAATCTTTTATTTCCCAATAAGAAAAATTAAGTGTAAATTGACTAATCCTTTTATTATCAATGATGCAAATCCATCAAGTTCCAAAATCAATGGTCCATGCTAACGAATTTCCATCGATTGAAAATGCTAACATTGTGAATTAAAACAAGTCCAATTGATAATGCAGAGCATTTCAATGATGTTACGTCAATTACAAATAAAACTTGACGGACTAAGTTATCACATTGTTTATCCTAATCAAATCTAAGAACAACAAAAAGACAACATACAGTAATTCTATTATTGTAAAATTACCATAAAACAAGGTACTACCCAGATAACATTATCTAATCGTCCAGATCCCAGCACTCCTAGTCGATGATGGCAAAAGTTCAAATAACAATTATTATTTTCGGAAGGATATAGGCACCATATTCTTTAAAAAATGTGGTTATTTCCGTAGATGGTGTGATTAGTGGAGAATGGAAATAAATACATATGGATAGATTATGTTCTAAATATTGAATCTGTATTTTTACATTTTTTACAAATCGAATGTTACTAATTCGATTGTTAAAGCAAAGATAAAATGCTGAATTAATTTCTCCATGTCTGTTTTCAAAACAATTAATAGCTTGATGTGGCCGAAATAGTATAAGGTCTACCAAAAAAATCAATCGATCCATCAAGATAGTGTCCACTCATTATCCTGATTATTGAGGACGAGTGTGTGATTAAGAAATCGCATCCGTAACCAAAATCGAGAGATCTTAGCAAGGTGAAATCCATAACCATAAACGTTACCTAAGGGTTCGACACATACCTCGACTCCGACGGATTGTATCTAATGGATTGCTACGACGGCCCCCTCTCTGCTCCCGAGCTGACGTTCTCCACCAATGAACCAATGTCGGCGCTTTCTGCGACAAGAACGACCCTTGCTGAGATCTCTCTCTCTCTCTCTCTCCTTCTCTCTTTCTCTCTCTCTCTCTCTCACAAAAAGGCATGATGTGAGGGGAGGGAATGGAGATTTATTGGAGTTTTACCTCCCAATGAGGCAATCAATGGGTCACTAATGCCCCCATTATATCCATAAATAATTACATGTTATTGATTATGGAATTATAAGGAAATACGGTTGGAAAAAATCTCCATCCGTTAATTGTGCATAGAAAACTTTATAAAATGATCTTTAAAAAAACGATCATGATTCATTCATCATATTAACTAAGTGCCAAAACCCTCCATATGGAGTAGCGGAAGAAGAAGCAAGAGCATAGAGTTTAGAGAAAAAAAATGGAGGAGAGGCTTGCACATGCACAAAACACAAATAACAAAATAACACAGTTCTTTAGGATAGCAAAATGTTCAAAAGTAAAAAGAAACTAGAGCTTTTATAGCTATCCCACCAGCAATGTCATTTAGATCCTTCTAATTGTCAAACTAGACGTGGTTCTTTTTGCATCGAAGATCAGAGTGTTCTCCTCACGAACTTGTCTTCTTTCACCAAGAGTAATAGGGGGCTCAATATGACATGAAGGAACGTAACGTGATATACCTAAAGGGTCCTAGGTTTCATCTCATAGCCTCAACAGAGAGATCCATACTTGGTCTTGCTAATAAAATCAGTTTAATCTCTTTTGGCTAACTCTTTAATAGTCGGAAGAATATGGTAGTATGCTTTATAGAAGGATTTACAAATAGTACAGAAGAGGGTTGCTCTCAATAAGAGTTCCAATCAGCGAAGAAATCACGTAGCAGCATTGGATTATTTAACTTTTTTAAGAAATCAATGACTGCCATATCTACCTTAGATGGAACGATCATTCTGACCAGTGTTTCGTGTATGCCATTTGTATGAGATTGTGGTAAGTTGATAGCTCCTTCCAACAGTAGGCGGGACGGTCTACCTACGATTGTCGCGTAAGCCATCAGAAGGGACAACTATTTGTCGATCATCTCATGTTCTCATTTCTAAAATTGAGTTCTGTTGCAATACATGCTTTGGAGTTTTATACTATTCATCTTTCATAATTCTTCATGTCCCTTGGTATCCTACATCAAATAACCTACTCTTGCACTTCTCAGAAGAACGATGTTGCATAATGCAAGCATCGCCATCTTCTTGACGTTAGTAGGACTCTTTTTATCTAGAGTCATGCTCTCCACTCTTTCTGAGGTGATGTTGTCCTTATTGTATGCTACACGATCTACTGTTTTCATCCTTTGTGTTGGAGGGAAAGGTTCCTTTTGATTGCATTTACCGATGATGACCTTTTTTTATCTAATACCTCGTATCTTTGGCTATATGGCTTTCCATCCTTTGTGATTGCATTCACCACTTGATCTTGATCATTATAAGCTATCCCCCAAAGCTATCAACTATATCTTTGTTGGTTACTCCCGAATACAGGAAGTGTACCCGTACTTTGATCGTGTCGGATGGAAGTATTATGTAAGTGTTGATGTCACATTCTTCAAGCATGCTATGGATTTTTGTCCGACTGATGATAGGATGACTTCTTCCGAGTATTTTGAGGAAGTTTGCATTCCACCTCCTCCTTCACCTCCAACTCCCATGACACCGCCTCCTCCTCCTCTTGAGGGCCAGACATATCCTCATAAATACACTCTCAACTTGACTATTGTACCCCATGACCATGTGCCTTCCACCATCATCTAACACACATTGGGTAAATTTTGAACATTTGATTTTTACTGAAAGAACTACTGATATGTCTGTACAACATGAGACTTTACAAGATGAGATTGTAGTGCCTCAGGAGAGTGTAAAATTGGAGACAGAACACTTAGAGAATCTTGATCAATCGATTTCTCTTCCGAAGATAAGGTATAATTCTGCTAAATATCCTCTTACAATCCATGTTTCATTGGGGCATCTATCAGAGGATCTCAGGAAGTTCATGGTGGGACTATCGACTGTTGCAATCTACACATGTTTCAGAAGACTATGCAAGATAATTAGTATCATCTTTCTATGGAGGAGGACATGGATGCACTCTAGTCACATGGCACATAGAGCTTGGTTACTGCCCTAGATGGGTCTTCTATGGTTGGCTGTAAGTGGGTCTTCGTAGTGAAGCAGTTGACACTGTTAGTTGCTATAAGGCCAGAATTGTGGCGTGCGAGTTCATCCAGACATATGAGATTTATTATCAGTAGACTTTCTCTCTTGTGACTCATCATTATGCTCTTCAAATCCTATTCTCTGTTGTTGTGGTACATGACTAGTTACTTTCCCAACTTGATATCAAGAATGCTTTCTTGTATGGTGACCTGCATGAGGAAGTATAGCAGCCACCTAGGTTTGCTTATGAGGGGAGGTATCAAAAGATATGTAGACTTCATAAGGTTATTTATGGCCTTAAGAAGAGTCATTGAGCAAGGTTTTAAAAGCTCTTGGATTTGGTAAAGTAGCAGAGCTTCAAGAGATTGACTACAGATCAATCGATCTTTATACATAATACAATGTTAGGTACTATTGTCATTTTGGTTTGCGTTGACGACATTATTGTTATAGGAGATGACTTACATGGGATCATCGAGAGTTAGGAGTTGCTTGGACAATAGTTTGTTACCAAGGTTCTTAGTAAACCACAATACTTACTTGGAATTTGGTTTACCAGTAATTAGATAGGTCTTATGGGGACTCAAAGGAAGTATGTTACATATCTCACTTTAGAGAAAGGATGACAAACTACGGACCTACCACCACTCCAATGTATCCCAACATGAAGTTCTATGATGATGCACCAATTAGATGGAAGAGACGATACAAGGAGCTTGTTGGGAAGCTTCTCTATGTGTTATGAATAGGTCCAGATATCTCATTTGTAATAAGGGAAGTCAATCAGTTTATGGAGCAGCCACGACATACTCATATTGATATAGTCTACATGATCTTAAGGTATCCAAAGTCTTCTCCATGTACAAGATTGCTATTCAATAGAGGGACATCTTTTACCATCAGGGCATGTGCAGATGTTGACAATGCAGGATGCCCTAAAGACATGGCATGTGCTATTAGATACTGCACTACTATATAGGTAAAATAATAGCACTAACTTTTTGATTTATTTCTGCTAGACTAAATAATTTTTGTTTGAGAAAGTTTTTGGTAATGACGACACCTTGTACATATTTCATTTTCTTCATCAAATAAATTAAAAACCCAATTCCTTCAATTTCCAACCGACGTCTCTTTCCATGTGGTTCCTTTGTGATAATCAAGTTGCTCTATTCATTATTAACAATCCATCTTTTCACGAGAGGACCAAATACATCGAGGTAGATTGGCATTACACATAAGATATGATATAGAATAGTTTTATCTCTACTTCCTACTTCGGTTTAGGGGAACATGCAACATATATTTTTATCAAGGCCCTAGCATGAGGGCCTTTCCATAAATGGTTTCCAAGAGGCGCATGGTTGATCTATATTGAAGGGGAATGTTGAGAGTTATTTGTATTTATGCTTTTCTGATTTCTTTCTTATGTAATTTCCCATCCATGGCTTCCCTTTATATATAAAAGAGTCCTATGAACTCTTGAATATTATGCAATTTAGTTCTTTCCACATTGTTTAAATTAATGAATAATCGCTTAAAATCATATTCTCATGATTAATCAATTAACGAAATTCGATCATTATTGTGAAGAATATATTGATTATTATTATTACTTTAATCCAACTAAGTGAATAGTAGTTCAATATATAAATATATATAAAGGATTAGAATCATGTATGTATCTCTATACAACTTGTAATAATTAATCTATACACGAAAACAAACACAATTTTCTTTTTTTACAAAGTACAATCTGACATGCTCATATTTTAGCATTTCTTAAGATATTACTGGCTAGGCATGTTCTTCCCTAACTTGTAAGGCACCAATTATGTAACCACCACAACAATCTAGGTCTAAACATCAAATTTATCTCGATTGAACATAGTATGATTAGATTAGATTGTAATTGAGCAGTTAAGCCGATTTAGAGTGTTATTGGTTGAAAATCAATCATGCGCATATAAAGTAATATGAAACAAATAAACATTATAATTATTGCATATAATCAAATAAGGAAAAAATGATCTCCATGTCCAAATTTGCATGTTGTGGCCATCAGACATCAAATTAAAAGGTGCCATATAATGTTGACATGAAATTCGTTGCAACCCCAAATATTTTCAAGATATTAGGTGCAACTCCTGATTTGTATATATCAAATATATTCGTATCAATTTCTAGATTGAAAATAGGAAATAAATCAATAAAATTTATTAACTCCTCTTCCAGCTCTACCTATGGAAAAGTCTAATTTTTTGAGGCCGCATACTTAGAATCACACGAAGCTTTTTTACACCCATTGAGGACTTAAATGGCATATTAATTGGTATTTTAAATATTATATGACTCAAAAATAATAGTAGAAATACCATTATGATTTACTACATTGTCTGAACGAAATCCAAGTTTGTGTTTACTTTCTACATTAGATTCTTCGATCGGATGCCACCAGCAGATCTTCTGGATATGAGTCAAAATCTTCTTAACCTCATAAATATCTCAAAAAAATATTCTAATTAAGAGACAACAATAACACCATCATATGTCGTGAATCATTTGAAATATGAAAAATATTGAAAAAAAGTAATGTACCAACGTACATGCAAATATGACCTTTTGATTTGAACTTGGATGCAATTTGAATCATGTAAGTAAGGTTCTGATACAACTAAAAAGTAATTCAAACCTCGTACCTTGTGGAAACATGGAACAAATGAATCAAAATCGTAGAATAAGGCGATGCAATCGTATAACAGAGAATATTGCAAATGGAAAATCATGTGGTAATGGAAATAAATAGTACACCATTTTGCAAGATCACGAGAGTATAGAAGAATACATCCTATGCGTGCATCTTTAAAATAAGAGACTTCATGACTTAAGCCCGATTAAAGGGACGATTGCACTTGAGGGTACAATAATGAGTAGTGGTGCTTCCTACAAAATCAAGAGATCTTATCCACCAAGTTGTTCATACCAAAAGACATTTAGAATGACCTCTATCTCCTTTTCTTATCTTACATAATCAAGTCCTACTCATACATGAAGCACATGGAAAGGGAATAACTAAGGAAAAGGAGCTATTGGTCAGTGCCATCTGCCCCTAAACTGATGTCAATAGTTGACCAAAACCACACCACCTAAGCTGGCAAAGGATCAACTGACACGTTGCCAAACTGGTGCAAAAATTGCACAAGTTCACTCAAAAAGTTATTGTTTCATAGAATCATCCTTGCTTGAAGGGCAAATTGTGTACAAACCAAATTGGATCTTTATAATCGCTATTGGGTACATTTCGGGCCTGACTACCAACTTAGATTTTTGTGTTTTTGGTACAATCAGGTCCTCATTCATTTTGTAGTTTAATCCCTTAAACCATTGATTTCACTTCCCAATTTTTATTGTAGGCTTAATCAAACTATATCTAATCTTGTTTTATGAGTAAGAATGGTATGCGGATCTAATTAATATTTTAGTACATTGTCAGAAGTTTACACCCACACATCAAGTAGTTGATGGTAAAAATATGCTTGTGACGATCTCCCCAGAATATTAATTGCTAATAAATAATTGATTAATCATCCTCCAGCATGAAAATCCAACACAATTCACTCGTATGAAAGTTTACAAGTGCCTGCATGTACTTCAAGATCCGACCCGAAGAAGTAATAAATACCATTTTTTAATAATTAGAAATGTATTTGCTCGGTACTACATATTGAGGTAAATGACAACACATAAACAAGACAGCCTATTCTTTAGATGGTATTTGCAAGCTGCAATTGGTAAGGAAAAATAAAAAAAGTCATAGATGTTGGTTTATAGAGTTCAGGTTTTGAATTTGTATAATGCAAAATACAAACTGTTTAAAACTAATTTAAAGATACGAATTTTCTTCTTTTGAGATAGATATTCATTTATCGCCCCTTGTAGTGGTTGGTCTTCAATTCTTCAGCCCATGGAGAGCATGGCTACAAAATGTTCATTTAGATGCGAGGAAATATACTCACCCGATTTTAGTTCTATCACTAAGTTACACTATCCGTACTTCAATGCGAGCAAAGAATCTATTTATATAAGATGGTAAAATAGATATGTGATAATTTATGAAAGATGTAAAATAGAAATAGTCAACTTTAATGACCTGCATAATTGATTCTCAGATACAAATGGTTCAAGTTGAGCTTATTTTCATTACAATAATAAAATTCCTTTGCTTTGCCATACTATATAACATGAGAAGATGACAGAGAATCGGGATGTTTTATTTATATGCAATTGGTAATATGGATATCTGATAATTTATTATTGATAGAAAAGAAAAAATAATCAATTTTAGTGGATCACATACAGTAATTGTCCTCATTTTCTTCACAATAATAATATGTGCTTCATAGCAGTATATAACTTGAGAAGATGAAGAAGAGTAGAGATGTTTTACTTATATGTTATTGACAACATGGATATGCTAATTGTAAACACCCTTAATTCATGCATTTTATCATTCATGCATCATTGAGTAAATAGTGTATAAAATATGGTTTTTAAAGCTAAAATTATAGAATAAAATATCATAGATATTTTATGACCTTAAATCCCAAGACCTAGGTATCTCGATGACTAGGTCGACAAGGAATAAAGTAAGGGAAGATAAGAGATAAAATACTATAAAATCCTTATTTGTTTTATTTATTTTTGAGATCTATTTTTAGTTCCACTTTGTATACTTTAAATAAAGAAACTTTGAAAATGAAAGTTGAATATAATTAAATATAAAAAAATACAAAATTGAGTTCATTCAAAAATAATATACAGATGAAAAGATATACTCAGAATAATTTCCCAGAATCCCAACTTCCCAGACCCATATCTCTCAAATAAAAATTCAAAATATATCAAAATCACTTTAATTGTATATAACTTTTAATAAGATATTTAATGAAGGTAGTATGATATTTTTTGAGTTACGGTGTGAAAGTTAGGTATTGGACCCCTATTGTACAGTTCTACCGATTAAAATTTTCGTTTTTGTTAATTATTCATTATTTTATAATTTAATATCTTTATAATTTTGTAAATATTATTTAAAATACATGTATATATTAAAATAGGAATTAAAATATCAAGAAATTATTAAAATAAAATACTTGTCTAAAATACATTGGTAAAATACTTATATCTATACCTATAGTATAAATACAACTATTTTTTTAATTATATCAGAAAATAAAATAAAAATATATTTAAGTGTGTAAATATAAGTAATAAATATATAAAATAATGAACCTAATTAATAAGATAAAAAGATAAAATAAAAATAAAATATTAAAAATACAGATGAATATACCAATATATAACCCTCAAAAAGTAACTTGTAATTATAAACCTCGAAAAAATAAATAAAAATAAACTTCTTCAGAAAATAATAAATATTTTTCATTTTATAAACTGAAATTAATACATCATTTATTATTTTTAATCGGTTTGGTAATTATTTTTTCCAGGGATTTTTCTGGTTGGTCCACATGGGTCGCTTGTTGGTTGACCTCAGTCAACTCTCTAACCGAGGTCTGCAGGATGTCATAACTGAGTTTTGGCACCTTTTTTTATCATTTTTCGAGGTCTCCCCTTTCACCACTTGGCCTCGAGTTTTTCTTGACTTTTTCTCCTCGAAGAACCCTCTTACACACCCCGGGTTTGCTTCGGGGATAGGAGCTTCGATACTTGAAATCTTCATCATTATTTGAGCACCCCGACGACTTGTACAAAGCCATCCTACGAGATGCCCTTGATTTTTTGATCCTCTTCCGCCATTTTGCCCTAGATATAAGATTTCCCACATCCTCCTGGTGATAGCAACAGGGCCTTGCAGATCTTTCCTTGGTGTTTGGCGTTGAATCGAGGCTGGTCCAGCTCCGCCGTCGTCTCCACCCGAAGCTTTGTTCAGGCGAGCCCCGGTGAGGTTCTACTCTCTTTTTCTTATAGTTCGAAATCCTTAACGCAACAGTAGTTTTTATAAGCATTTTTCTTTCTGTTTCCTTCGCCAATCATAACGTAAATCCGATCTCTTCATCCGACAGAGCTCTAGCTCCGCCAATTAA
This sequence comes from Ottelia alismoides, assembly GCA_037367405.1. NCBI lineage: Eukaryota > Viridiplantae > Streptophyta > Magnoliopsida > Alismatales > Hydrocharitaceae > Ottelia > Ottelia alismoides. Next base: position 266,299 of record JAZKJV010003526.1, read on the forward strand.
TTTTGACCAACTCCGACACCTTTCGCCCCACCAACCCCCTTCATCTTCTTCCCCTTCGTACACTCTCCACCCGACGCACCTTGACCCGTCGTGTTCTTTCACAGAACACGATTCACCGACCTCCTCCTTCACCGCATCGCCGAAGGTCTCCGCTACCTTCTACCCCATGCCCACCTACGCCATTAGGAGCCAAGGACCCCTCTTTTATTTGTGTGAACCTCACGTGCACGTCTTGAAAGCCCAAGGACCCTCCTAGGTCGATTTTTGCAGAGGAGGAGCTACTTGGAGCCACCATTACTCCTTGGCCTAGCAACGGTGCTCCGAAGTCCGTCACGCCATTTTGGCACTGCCGTCGGATCAGGGACCCTTCCAGGAATCTTTTGAGCCTCATAGTAGATCGACGGGAGGGCGGAGAGGCGTGATTCGAGCGATCGAAGGAGGCCCGGGCTCATGTTCTTCCTCGTTTGTCCAAAGGTCTTCATCGTCGTTCAATCAAGAGCACATTCCCAGATCTCGCAGTTATCGTCCGATCTAGAGCGTCTTAGCCGTCCGATCGTCCAAGGGAATCTAATCATAACCGTATGAAATGAAGGGGTATCGGGCGTTACGACGACGACACGTGGCAAGCTTCACCATCTCGGTTGTCTGTCCCCACCTCTGCTTTGGGTATTTTGCAAATTACACACGAGTAATTTTTGTATTTATTATATAGGACAGAAACTTTCACATGCAGTTTAATTTGTTTTGTAAAATTCACAAAAGGCCCCCATACTTTGTGATATTTACATTCCAGTCCAAGCCACATCACCTCACGTCACGCTTCACGTGAGGGGAGTTTTTACTCTGGGGCCCCTGGGAGTCTATTTATTTCTATTTAGTTCATGAACAATTTATTAAAATGTTATCTTTTGGAAAAAAATTGCAAAACAACCCCTGGATTCTCGATAATTACGTTTAAGTTCCTACCAGTATGGCTCATGTGTTTCTACACGTGAGCTTGGTAATTTTGCAACTAGGTCCTTGCAGGTTTTGTTATTTCATATTAGTCCAGGAAATTTGTATATGCATTGTATATTTCTGTGGAAATTGCACTTTGGCCCTTAAGCTTTCTGTTAATTACATATATGCTCTTTCCAATAATGTAGTTTTTCTTTATTTCTAGTATTTATTTAATACATATATATAATTCAAAAAAATCCCAAATAATAGACATAGCTTCCTGATTGCACACCCTTTCATGCCCATATTTTTAATTTGCAATTTTGGACTTTTAAATATTTATTAAAAATCAAAAAGTGTCATTATTATCCTTGTTTGCAAAAGAAAATTCAAAAAACTATAAAATCCTTTTAAAAAATTACAAAAAAATATATTTTATATTTAGTTACTTATTTTACAACTTCATATCAAAATCACTAAAAATTATAAAAGAAAACACAAAAAAAGCAGAACCCTAAAAACCTCAATAAAATTTTATAAAATCCCCAAAAATACCAAAACTTGTACTTCTAGTTTTGAAATTTCTCTATATTATTATTATATTAAAATTAATTTGGAGTAATTTGATACTGTTAAGTGTTTTTCCCTTCTATTTTAATTTCAAGTATTTATTTAAACCCTATTTTAAGTATTTTTACTTTAAAATATATTAAAATTGGCAAAAATTCTTAGAAAATCTCAAAAATAAAGAAATTTATTTAAAATCCAAAAAATATTTTCTTTATTTTGATCATTTGTATTACTTATTATACCTATTATAATCTATATTGTATATATATTCTATATATAGCCTATATTGTATATATATTCTATATATAGCCTTATATCTCTATTAAAAGAAAAAGAAAATAGAAAAAATAGAAAAATAGAAAAATAGAAAAATAAAAATCAAAATATTAAAATATAAAATCAAAAATAAATTTTAAATATACAAAATTAAAAACCCACAAAAATGAAACTTGGCTAAGTGTTTGAGAGATAATTAGTACTTTGATTTCTATCTTGCCTGCTCTATTCCTTTGCTTCATGTGTTCGACCCCTACTTGCTTGCCATTATACATTCTTAGTAGGGTAAAATAAATTTTAATACTTTCTCTTAATTGCTTAATTATTTGTGTGGGTTATTTGTTGAATAACGAGAGGATTCGAGTAGTCGCCTCATCAATAGTGAGCTTGAATCATCAGACCATTACTTAATGACTCCCATATTCTTGTTTTTCAATATATGATTATTTATGAAAGATAAGGAATGAAAATAGTCAATTTTGTTGGGACCTAAACAAATGATTTTCAATACTAATTGTTCAAATTGTAATCATTTGTCACAACAATTATCCTTTACTTTCGCACATTCTATAACTTGAGAAGAGAGGTAGAATCTCGATGTTTCGATAAAATTTTATCTAAAAAAATCATATTATATCACAATTCACAAAGCATAGTAATAAGATATAAATTAAATATATGTAATACTTGTGGATAAAGGGTACATTTAATTAAGGTAAATAAAAATATCATAAGAAAATAAAATCAATAAACAAAGATACAAAGTGGAGTTTAAGATAAGATAAAAAATGTTTAAATTGGAGATCGCTCATGGTATGCAAATGAAAACTTATTTAGTATATATACACACATACATACATAGTCATTTATGATTTTGATGACTATTTTTTAACATAAGAGTTAGGGAAAAGATAATATGGAGATAATTATTAGATTGACTTCTTTAGAATATATTTTACTATACATATAGAATTAAAATTAATGGAATGTTTTATAGCCAAAATATTCAAATGTGTATGAGAGGGAAGAAAGGGACCTAGAGAGATTTACTTCTTAAAATTTTCATTTATCAATCATTACGAAAATATTTTAAAAATATGATTAAAATTTTATATTTTATATTAATTGATAATTGATAAAAAATAATTAAGATACGTTTCTTTAAATTCTGCATATGAATAAATATTATCTATTGTGTGTTTGTAATCAAGAAGAAAGGCATCGTGTATGTGAAAATAACAATAATATTAATACCGTAACATTTAATTTGTAAAGTTGGAATTCAAAATTCAATCAAAATATCAGTGTTAATTATTGAAATTTTCGTAGTATGTATGGAATATATTTCAAAAACTACACCTTTTTTACATAACTTTATGAGATGGATCATCATGCACAACCACCTACTAATTACATGCTAATAATTTATTACATATTGATATTTAATTTTCATTTTAATAAATTTGATTGATAGGGTTGGATTTTAAAATATAAAATTACAGATTGAGTTATTTATAATAATTAATATAATCATTTTAGTTGAATGCATATTTATTTTTATTTAAAATGTTTATCTTTTACTTATTATGGAGTATAATCAAGAAAATATTTTCAGTTTTCCATCAATTATAGAAGAATATGCTAGTACTATAATTGGTATATTGCATAGATGGTATATTTTATATGTGGTAATAAATAAATATTTTGCAATGTAATCTTTCAATTATTATAATAATCACTTCGTAGATATAAAAATCCAATATATAAATCATTCTTTGAATAATGAGGTAGCATTATGTCAATGCAACATTATAATGAAAACAGCTATATGATTATTTATGTTAAAAATAAAATTTAGAAAGTTGGTATATGAAATATATTAATGAATAATATGATTCAATAAAACCAACATGGTACCGAATATAAACAGGGAAAGAGATTTAAGTGAGAGAGATATCATTATGATAAATCTAATTATAATAAAGGGAGGGAATTGAGAAACAAGAGAAAGAAAATAAGTTTTTAGTGAGGAAATCAATAATGGAGAGGGATGGGAAGAGAAACTTTTGTTGATATGCTATTATTTAATAACATAGAGAAAGAGATGTTTCGTATTCTATATGTAGAAAGAGAGAGGGAGAGGTGTGGAGATAGAAAGAGAGGGAGAAAGAGAGGAGGGAATTGAGAGAGGGTGGAGGGACAGACATTTCACATTGAGGGAAGAGAGGGATTGAGTGTTGGAGGGAAAGAGGGAGATGATTACATGTGTGGCAAATTATTGGAGAAGGTTGGGAAAGAAATGCGGGATCACGAGGCTACATCTCTTTCTCTCTTACCATTGTGAGGAATGGAAGAAAGTCAACTTATCCATGTGTCCAAAAGCTGGGTAAAAACACAATTTTAATATATGTAATAGATATGTAAATGAAGTGGAATGCTATACAATAGAGACGGAAGCTTTGTGGGTGCTCTAATTTGACTCTTCTTACTTGTCGGTGTGCTAAGGCGGCAAAGAAGACACTTCACCATCTCCTCTCTTCCATCTCCTTTTTCTCGGATGACGTAAGCACGTGTTTGTGATTAGAAGTTGTTATAAGGAGCATACTTGAGCATCTTGTTTGGGAGAGCAACGGTTACGATCATCATTCTCAGTGAAATCTCTTTTATATCTGTTTTATATTATTTTGTGGAGGTATATTTGATGGCGTACCAACTAGGAGGGTTGGATTTGTGTAGCCCCTCAAGAGAGTCTTTTGATCATTGATTATAGTGTAGTTTGAGTCAAGTAGGCCCTGTGATTTCTTACCCCATTATTTTGGGAGTTTTCCATGTTAAAATTACTTATGCATTTGTGTGGTTGCTATTGTGTTTGATTTTTGTAGCATAATTTTCTTGCTCATTGTTATTTTGTCATTTCATCTTTTTTATCCACAAATTTTATTCCACATGTTTCATAGTTGGTGGTTATTTCACAATACAATAGTATCGCAACCACATTCTATGGCCGATTACAAGGTGGATTTTGGTTCTAATTAAATGATTAGATTAAATAGGATTGAGCACATGTTGTGGGAAAGCAAGATGAAATATTTCTTGTGCGCAAAGGCTACTCCCCATATTCTCCACCTAAAATTTCAATTCCAAACTAGATGAAAAATGGGATTTCAAACACGGAGAAATACACATTCTCATTAAGCAGTTCATTAATGAGAACGTTTATAATCACATTCAAGATGAGAGCCACGCTCAAAGCTTGTGTTTAAAGTTAGAAAATATTTATACCTTCAAGATGGAAAGCAACAAATTTTTTCTTCTCGAAAGATAGATAAATAAGAGATTAAGAATGTGAGCTCTGTGCTAATTTTTTTAATGATTTCAAAGGGAACACTGGATAATTTTCGAGTATGAAATCAAATTTGAAGATGGTATTTTAGGTTTGTTGTTGCTTGCTACTTTTCCATATTCTTGGGAGACTATTAGAGTTTTTTATTTAAAAACTATAAGTTAGATATTCTCAATGAGGAGATGAGAAAGTCCCAAGGTAGATCTTCTATTTAGATATTCTTATTATAGAGAATGAGGGGAGGAGCAATTTCGATTATGAGAAAGGTGGAGATATCAATGGAAGCAATTCCCAGTCCATATACGAGAACATGGAATGTCACCATTGCAAAAAGAAAGAACAGATGAAGAAGTATTCTTTCCAACTCATGGGGAGAAATAAAAATACAGGTGACATGTAAGACAAGAAAGATATAAATGTAGTTGTGGTTGTACAACATGACCTTCTCATTATATGCGATGAGGATTTGATGAATGTCATCAATGATGGAACTTCTTGGCCCATCGATAGTTGTTCTGCACTCCATGTTACATCTCATCGAGATTTCTTTTCTTCATATAGATCCAATAATTTTGATGCATTGAAGATGGGGAATGGCTCCTTTTCTCAGGTTATGGACATTGACAATGATATGATGAAGAATGCCAATATAACATTATGAAGCTCACAGATTCAATAAAGGCATTAAACAATCACTTGAACCATATTTCTACAAGGAAGCTTGATGATGAAGGATACGAAAACACTTTTGGTGGAAGGAAATGAAGCTTACCCTACTTCCTTGGTTATTGCTTGAGGCTATAAGTGTAGCAACATTCTTTACACAGTGCTTGCATCAATTTCTAGAGATGTGACACATATGGTTCAAGATGTAAAATCCACTGATTTATGACATCAAAGGCTGGATCACAAAAGTGAAAAGGATTGCAGAGCTTGGCGAAAAACAATCTTAAGTCATACATAAAGAAGGAAAAAAATGAAGACATGTCATTGTCTGTTTGGGAAGCATACAAGAGTACTTTTAAGACCCATACACCTTTAAAAATGAAGTGTTAAAGTTGGTTCACCCCCGACATTTACGATCCATTGAAAGTAAGATCTCTTAGTAATGCTCTTTTTTTGTTATATTAATTGATGACTTTTAAGGGAGCATTTGTGTTTATGCCTTGAAGATGAAGGACCAACTTCTATGAGGGTTAAGGATTTCCATGTGGTAGTGGAGAGACAAATTGGAAAGTATGTAGAGAGATCTTCTTTTGATGCACTCCCATAACATAGACCAATGGGAGAGAAGTGACTCTCCAATAGATATCTTGTACAAGAGTATGTCTTGTTAACATATTGTTATGAGTATGGATGGTATGAGGGGAACTTATAGGATATGAACAAAGAAAATAAATAGAAGCAGCGGAAGATGAGATGGAGTACTTTCATGACAACCATACCTTTGAGCATGTCAACTATCCAAATGGCGAGAGGATATTGAGGAGCAAGCAGATTTTTAGAGTGAAACATGATAAATAGTCTCCAAACTCAATTTATATAAAACTAGATTGATTTTGAAAGGTTTCAACCAAATGAAGGGAGTGAACTTTAAGGGATATTTTCTCTCATGGCCAAGATGTCTTCTATCAAATTGGTTCTTAGCTTGGCAACTAGCCTTGATTTGGAGATTGAACATATGGGAATGGAGCTTTCCTTTACGAAGACCTTGAGGAGGAAATTTACATGTTGCGACATGGAGATTTTCAGTTAAAGGCAAAGATGACCAGATTTGTAAGTTGGAGAAAAGTCTATATGGCTTCAAATAGATGCTCATGCAAAGGTACACAAAGTTCTAATGGTTTATAGGGGAGCATGGCTACTATGGCCCGATGTATTCTCATGAAGAATTCCTCAAGTTATGACTTCCTTATTTTTGTTGATTTAACAAGATGCAAGAATTTCTAGCCTGAAAACGAAGTTAAGCAAGTCATCTTTTAGGAAGGACTTAGAGCATACAAGTCAGATTTTAGGTATGAAGATCACATGTGATAGAAAGTCGAGGACACTATGGCTATCACAAGAGAAGTGCATTGAGAAAGTACTTTATATATTTCATTGTGGATAATGCAAATCCATCTGACACGCATCTTAGAGAATATTTCAAGTTGAACACAAAATGTGGCCCACGAATTAATGAAGAAAATCTAGATATGGAGAGAATTTTGTATGCATCAAGTACATGTAACCTTGTATATGCCATGGTTTGTACGAGGACTGACGTTAGTCATGTGGTTGGTGTTGTTAGTAGTTTCGCCTCATATCCAGGTAAAGAACATTTGGAAGATGACAAGTGAGTTAATATATCTTCGAGGTACTAGCAGCTACTCTATTTACTTTGAAGTAGAAAGGGCAATTTTCTTTGGCTATACAGATTTAGACATGGCAGGTGATATTTACAGGGAAGATCCATGATGTCATTTGCAGGTGAAGTAGTTTCTTGGCAATCTCAACTTCAGAAGTGTATCCGTATTTTGAGGTTATGATTTTATATTTTACACATTCGTGTGATATTCGTCTTCGTATCCAGATTTTGGATACAATAACACATATCTTTGTATCCGTATCCGACCGTTTTCATCTCTATTCAGTAGAGTGAATCGGTCCATGTCGTAGCCCCCTTAGGCCGGATATATTGATATATCCCAATCCGAATGCAAAGAACTGCCCAAGCGACAGCTTCACGTCAACCACAAGAAGACCTGCAGCCGTCACCTTTAAGCAAAAAAGCAAAGGAATAGTGGGAAGCCAGTGACGGAAATCAATACGGGAACCACGCAAGTATGGGAACCTGATCGTTCCAACTCCGCAACGTCACAATCAAAGTGCAATCCCACCACTCTATACCCATTTCAAACGAATGAAAGGGAGGAGGCAGCAAACAGATCAAACCGAGGCAGCCAATCCACCCACCACCTCAAGGGGAGAGGAGAACAAAATGCCAAAGCCCCTAATCTCAGGTGTGAAATTGGATTAGGATTAGAGAGCATGGAGCCACATGGTAACACCACCTCTTTCATCGAAATATTCTCCTCCCTTTGTATGGCTACTACTTTGTAGCCAACGAATATTCCAAAAAATTACGTTTACTACTTCGTACAGTTTGCGAGTGTTCCGAATCTAAATTAGTTCCTACCATATCAAAAAGAGCCCCCGTTGCATGGCTCTAATATGTAACTACAAAGTACAAACATTAGACAACATTAGAAAAAAGGTGATTTTTGCCTATCATATCGCAAACAGAATTCTCGCTCTCCTTACGGAACGAAGAATCGACCATCTGTCTTCTATTAGTGTTTAAGCTCCCTTGCAAGAAAGTGCCACACTTATCATTAGCGTGCTTCGGATTCGCTGGATGGAGAGAATGTAGGAGATCCTCTGGAGATTCCACGAACAATTTAAATGATTTTCTGTTTAAAGAACCGAGTTTCTCAATTTTCGATCTTGTTTCTTGGTGAGAAATTTCAGGAAAGGTGCGACGGATGACCTCCCGTCCAAGAGACGAGCACTTGATAAAAGGAGTTTGGTCGGAGCAGCATCCCTTTCCCTTGATCTCGTATCTATCGCGGTAGAACTTTTGATGGACTCGGATGCATCTCTCAATATTAGATGAATGATATCAGACCACTTGATAACTTGAAAAACGAGCAATCAAAATTATTCCAATGCGCATGGATAATTACCACTACTACCATGTTCCCATGCAATAGGAAATTTGTCGTGAAGTAAATGAACACCCCTGAAGGAAGCAAACAGATTAAAGCATGTTAACATGAAAAGGAAGACGGACATTATTATATGCATCGGGACTAAGACTATCAAGCCATGTTCATATACACTTTGGATGGACTACCTTGGATGGATTACAGGGAAAGGCTGAACAAGAACCCAGAAGAAGCTGAACAGGAATCTCACTGCCTCCTACTGTTCCAAAAAAACCAATATCAGAGAAGAGAGCAAAGAGAGATATGACAACATGACACCTCGTCTTGCGGGGAGGGGGAAAAAATAGCCCAGCAACTGTGCAAGGACTAAATCCCTTGCACCAGACCGACGAACCAAAGACCAATCACGTACATATACAAACTATACGCCGCATGCCCTCTTCTCTCTGAGCGAGAAATTGACGGTATGCTACACTCCATCCAACGCCCGGCGGAGCGGTGACCAAATGGCCTATAACTCAAACACCAGAACGAGCAGATATCATCTCTGCAGCGGCGCCGAGTTCAACCATGGTGTTTTTGATAATGGTTGAATTACGTCTGGAGCTGGTGATGGCAGGCGGGAGTCTTCGGATCTTTGCATTTCCTGACAAAAACAAAAAGGTTTGATTTAGGCCAAAATACTAAAAAAGAAAAAGAAAAAAGCGTGTGCCTACTTTGTTTTGTTTGTGATTTGCAGATGTTATGCTGGTAACTGGGTTATAGAGTACATGATTAGTTTTCTTTTTCAAGGTATCATATGTAATGACAATGGAGAGTGAATTAAATTGCATCTTTATTTTTTCTTGATGGTATAAAGACTGAACACCATGATAAAGTATTCGCCCTTTAATTACATTCCAAAAACTTTAAATGTACAAGATCCGGGATTCCATGAATTGTACCGCGTGAACAACATTCTCAGATAAAAATGCTCATCTTGAAACACAAACCCATTCCTTGCAAGCCACAATACCCACATAAATGCAAAAATCTTAGCTCTCTCTTGTCCAGTGTCATACGTTGCAACATCCAAGGACCTCCAAAATATCAGCACAAGAGGTATACAAACCATGGTAGCTTTGCCCTTCTCCATGGAGACCTCCCGTGCAGTTCACAGATAAAGAATAAATTATCAATATTCTCCGGTAAAGAGAGTCAACCTTCCCTGCAAAACAAACACCCCGCTTTCTACCCCACCAGCTTCCATCTATCTCCTATTAAAATGGCTCCCAGTAGGCAACCATAATATTGCCGTCGGCCATATGAAAACCTAGGTAATGCAAGGCATCGTGAAGATGGAAAACTCATCAGTCGTAACGATGGAAAGCAATGATGTCAGAGAAAAACTATGGTACAAATGTTGTTTCTTGTTCTTCCTCATTATCCTTTTCCTTCTTCCCTCCTACCCCTCACTGCCGCCAGCTCCTCGACACATCCGCCTCTCCCTCCAACATTGGCAATGCAATCCTAGGCCTCCTAGGTGTCGCGCACTCCAGCCATTGCGTGCCCATGCACGTGCATATACCTGTGTCCTGCCGGCCAGTCCCTCCCGTTGCCACATGCCTGCTAGGTCCATCGTGAGTGAGGTTTCTCCAGCAGCTGCTTCCCCTGACCCCTCTCACCACCACCAGCACCTCCCTCCTCCCCACCCCACCCGTCTACCTCCCGCTCCTCCAGCCCATGGCCCCGAGTCTTCCGTGCGTGAGTTCCAAACACCAACCATATGCACCTCTAGAGGGTATGACTGTCATCCATCGTAAGCCAAGGAATGTTGGATTTCCTCTATACCTGCGCCGAGTGGGGACACGAAAAGAACATGTGATCAAGATGTTCTCAGCCAAACCACATCTGTCACAACAATGATCCTGTAGACGTAACATCTGGCCCCGATGATACTTGGTTAGGACTCTGCCTAGCCTGACCAGCCACAAGAACACCTTGACCCAATTCCAAGGCCTTAAAAGTCGGATTTCGGTTTCGTTTCGGTGAGGGAACGAAACGAAATTTCGGTCGAAATTGGACCGAAATTTCGGTCATTTCGGTGGTTTTTTGAACTAGACCTCCCCCCCCCCCAAATTTCGACCGATATTTAGCCATTTTGGCCGAATTTTGGTCACCTACTGAAACCGAAATTCGGCCGAATTTCGGCGAAATTTAAGGCCATGCCCAATTCGGTATTCTACTCCAAATGATGCTTGTATCGAATCTGACATCCTCTTGCGCCACCATTTCGTCCTTCACAAAGAAACAATACACATTCTTCACTGTGAATCTCCCATCCTCCCATACAAAATGGTCATTTGCAACAACCGGTCTATCCATGTGCGCCAACTCGTTCTGCAACGTCAGGAACTCATCCAATCTCCGCCCGGACAGTCCAGAGTCAAACATCTGGGTCCACACGCTCCGATCCCACATCTGCCAAACCGAATTGCAGGCTATGACAAAGAGCCTCAAGAATCGTTCTCGTAGAACATTGCCCCCCCCCCTTTAATCACCCAGCCAAAATCTAAATTTATCACCACTCCCAAGGACAGATCGCATCTTGTCTGCCAACACCGGAAAGATCCTAGCCACACCTTGCCAGAGCGAGGAAGAAGCACACACCTGGGTGGCCTCCAAGGAACCAAGTATCCCATAGATTTTCCTCAATAGTCGACAAACAAGATACTCTAATTTCCCTCATAGTCGCACCACTCATTTCGTCATAAATGCCTTATTCATTTCCTCCATCCTCAACAACCCCAATCCGCCCTTCTTCTTTGCACTTGTAACCTTACCCCCAATCAACCATGTGAAAGCCTTTCTTCTCTTGGCGACCACCGGACCAGAAAAATCTCCTCATCAAGGCCCCCAATTTTGTGCGCACACCAGCTAGTAACAATCTCGTGGAACAAAAGATCGGGACAGCTGATAGAACATGTTTCAAAAGAGTCAATTTCCCCCTCATCGAGAGTATCATCGCCTTCCAGCCCGCCAAACTCCCCTCTAGTCTATCCAGAATAGGTTTCCAGTAAGAAGATCTCAGCCACCTAGCCACCGAAGGGAGCCCAAGGTAGGTAATAGGTATGGCACCAATTGAGCACCTTAAGATAGCCGCAACACCCCTTGTCTCCTGATTAGTGAAATCAAACGGCACCACGACCGACTTTTCTCTATTAATCTGCAAACCTGAGACATCCCCAATGATATCCATAATAAGAGGCACCCGACGGATCTGCTCCATATTATCCCCCAAGAACAACATAGTGTCATCAGCATACTACAACGAAATGGAGATATCGTCTTTTCTATATCTCGAGCACCAGACAACATCCAATGCCAAGCGCATCATGACAGCAAGCGTACCCACAATAATAACAAACAACAAAGGAGCTAGCAAGCAGCCTTACCTGATCCCCATCTGTGGTTGAAAGAAACCTCCCTTCAACCTTCCATTAGTAAGAACATCATAGGACACAGGCGTGACACACCGTTTAACCCAAGATATCCACTCATCAGGGAACCCCCTCTTCTCCAATGATGCCCATAGGAAGTGCCGGTTCACACAGTCATAAGCCTTGGAAAAGTCAACCTTCCATAACATACATCTGGTTTTACTTCTCTAATCCAATACCATTTCAGACGGCAACACCATGCCCGCTACCATGAGAGTTTTCCTGGTACAAACACCATCTACTTGGGCGAGATAATAGTGGGAAGAATACCACATAGTCTATTCGTAAGGATCTTTGGGATAATGGGATAAATTGCATCGGAGAGCGCTATAGGTCTGTAATCTTCCACCCTGACCGGAACATCCTTCTTAGGTATCAGAAAGAGAAAGGCCTTACTCAACCTCTCAAAGCCCATATTCCCGCCTTGGAATCCCTGTAGGACTTCCAATACATCTCTCTTCACCCGCTCCCAAAAACGCCCAACAGAACAAAACAAGGAAATCATGTGGCTCGTGCGCTCCATTTGCATTAAGATGGAATATGGCATTCTTGACTTCCTCCTCCATGAAAGCATGAATCAATGAGCTCATTTGACCGTCAGATAATCTTGATACCCCTCTCAACCGCCATCCCCAACCAATACGAGTGTGTCTTCTGCTGAACATGTGAAAGTGCGAGCGAAGTGCCACTCCTATTGCTTGAGCCCCATGCACAACATCTCTACCAATCGAGACCGAGTGAATGCAGTTCCTACGTCTCCATCCACTCGTCGTGGCATGGAAGAAATGTGTATTGGCATCCCTCTCCTTCAGTCATCGTTGCATGGACCTCTGCCGCCAAGCCACCTCCTCCTTGTCCTCCAAGTGAATTACGTTACATCGAGATGTCCGCCACTCTCCACCAACTCCTCCGTTGTCAACTCCCTTTCGTCCTCCAACCTGTAGAGCCTGGAAACCTCAACCTGAGCCCTTAATCTCCTGGAGAGACATTGTATCCGAGCATTCTTATTAAATCCACCAGATGTTTCCTCGGCTCTGCTAACTTGAAAGCCAAACGTGCAATCGCCAAGTTCGTAGGACGACAACCCTCCCAAACATCATCACTATTTCACGAAAACCGACCTCCAGAAGCCAAGCTCTCTGAAATCGAAAAAAGGACTTAGGCCGCACACCCACCTCGGAGGACCAGAGCAAAGGTATGGTCAAAGTGCGCTCTAGGCAGGGCCCAAGACCCAGCTAGCGAAAACGCCTCCCACGCTTCTGAAGACAATAAAAACCGATCAATACAGAACCTGGATCTGGATTTTCTCCAAGTGTAAGCATATTCCCAGGCATCCAGAACTTGCAGCCCCAAATAATTGATCATGTTCCCCAACTCCTCCGACCCCACGTCACACCCATCGCGATTTCCAGGGCAGTCTTTCGGACGAAGAGTCATGTTAAAGTCTTTCGCAACAATCAATTGGATTCGAAAGAAAACTCACCCGAGCTAGAAACAAATCCTCCCCCAGTTGTGCAAAGCTCTTGCCATTTGTCGTCCCATAGATGTTGGTAATGATGATCTTGAGTACATTCATCTTTAGACGGAGCGGGACCATGATCGAGTGTCTGTGCAGCAGCTCCTCTCCCTCTAGCTCAAATTGATCACCATTCAAACCTGTGAAGAGGCTGCAAGATGTCCCCCTGAACCTAATGCCTTGAATTCCAGCAACCTACTACCACCTACCTCTTTCCAAGTAGTTTCAAATTTCTGGAGATTTTGGTTTCTTGTAGGATGACAATATCCACCACATGCCCCACCAGTAGGTCATGCATCGTGCTTCTCTTTTCAAGTCACCCTACAGCCCTCATATTCCAAGTGACAACATTCATTTAAAACAATACTTAGCCCTTGCCCGATAGGGGGCACCAACAACAAACACTCCAAAACTTCTACTTCCAGGTCCTCCTTCGCATCACCACCTCCTCCACCATGTCACTTCCCTGCCCCCTCCACCTACCCCCACCACTACAAACCTCGTCCCACCTATACTCCAACACCCACCCATCATCTCCACCCTTCCCCTGGAGAACTCCCCCTTCCTCTGGTTGTGCATCATCCTAGCACATGGCCCCTACTACATCAAACCCAACTCGCGCTCCTTGCCCACAGGTGGACCCCGATGCGGAAATCACGAGCAGAGAGCCCACCCGCCAACTCCAACCTCTTGTAGATTTCCAGCCACTTGCTTCGCCTCTGCTCCTTCATGCTATGTTGGAAATAACTCCGTCCGAAGCGCCCCACTTTAGCCAAGGCACTCCGCTGAGCCTTCATCTTTTCCTGCGAAAACCTGAGGACGAAGCCACACCATCACTTAGGGGCTTGCCTCTCTCCAAAGCCTCAATTGGAGTCAGGAATACACCCACCGTCGAAGCCGCACCTTCTGCCGAGGAGGACCTGCAGAGCTGCTTCAAAACGAGTTCATTATCCCTACCTGACAAGGCTTGGACATGAGCCAAACCTGTTTGATTTGCCACCCGCCTCGCCTGACTCCACGATCAGATCCATCATCAAAGAGCCACACACATCCATACCTCAGTACGGATCCAGATCGGATCCGAAAGTGATGGTGTTGCAGAAGATCCACTACCCGACTCGAACTTGCGCATAAACGGTTCCCACTTGCCCAAGACTGACAACATAGATAGAACCATTGCAAAAGAGAGTTTAACAATGCCAGAGATATGCCTATCCATCTCGAAGGACACATCCTGACCCGAAACTTCGGCAACTGTCCCCGAAAGTTTCAGCGTGATTTTAAAGGGCCCTTCCTGTTTAGGCAAGGCTTGCTCTGACGACTCTTCCGGTTGCCGCCATGTTCCCCCCGATGGAGAAGCATCCGCCTACACTTCGAAAAGCATTGGGAGACCCTTGAAGCTTGTATCGACACAAATTGGAAGTGTTCTATTCATCTTCGTCGTCAACACCACCACCTCCAAAGGTTGGCCCCAACGAAGGTCATCTGATAGGACCCTTGTAATGCTCATAACTAGTACCATCATTTGGCGAATGGACCCTAAATCCATTCGTATCAGAGACATATCTGTGATTGAGACCGCTACTGAAGCCCACGAGTTCAACACCCTGTCATGTGTACGAGTGTATCTCAAGTGCACCCATCCTTCTGCCCTTTTCGTATTAGCAAGCAGTTTTCTGGCATCATCGTAAGACCTCGTGCATAGACCAAAAGGCCATCCATCTTGATCACATCCCAGTGAAGTTACACCATAAGGTCCACCCGATATCCTTCATTGTGTCAGCCAAAAACCTCTCCTGTCTTCTCCAGACCCCAACAAGGACATGTGTACCGCCTCCATCCCTCCCATCAGTGCACGGAACTCTATTCTTCCACGCCCTAGCTATGTCACACTAAAAAGAACTATGGCCATTTTCTCCGCAACCGATGCACTTGATCAGGTCCCTGCATCCGGTAGTCGATGGCTACGACCTCTGCACCGCAACCCAGAAATGGTGGTCCACCGCAGTGGAAGCTTTCTCAACATGAGCTTCATGTTTCGACCTCAGACGAAGACGACGACTCACCACAACCTCCTACCCTCCCTCTCCCGACTCTCATGAATCGTTGGTTTCTACCAAAAGAGAAATGGTAGCCATGTGTGCATAAGGGTCGATCTCTTGAATCTATCGAAGGCTACCAGAAGAGAAATGGTAGCCATATGTGCATAAGGGTCGACCGCACATGAAGGCAACGACAAGGTGGTCGTGGGTGGATAATGCGAGCCTTCGATTTGGGAAGGAAAATGAGGGTTATTGAAATACAATCATGCATGTGGTTCGTGAAGGTAAAGATGATCGTTCTACTCCATGAAAGAAGGGATCCAACGGAATCAAAGCTTCTCAATAAACTTCTCATTGATACAAATGCAATGGATGTCCTCATATCGGATCACGAACACTCACAAGTCTTAATGCCATTTTCAAAATATGTAACTCTAACACTCACCCTCGAGTTAGAGTTGAAAAAGTTACAACTTGATCCAAAAGAAAATACGCATCACATCTTCTGAAATTGGGGGCACATCCACACAAAAGATACTAACGCTAGGAAAGTGTGCAAAGTGTGCTTATATGAGATGGTTGGCTTGAGGAAGATGGCTATATTGGTCTAGAGTGTTGATCTTCATGCAATCAAGTAGATGGACATTAGTAGCATGAGTTGAGTCCAAGCATTAATAATATGAGTTCATCCAAGCAGCAGTAGTAGTCAAGCCAGCAATCTCTCAAGAATAGTTTGTGTAGTATGGTGACTTCAAAAGTTGAGTTTCTCTCGTACATAGATATCAAGAGTAATTATCTCATATAGCAACCTCGAAGAAAATATATTATTTTGGGAGCCATGAATAAAGGAGGATGGATGAAAGAGTCTCTTAATTAATGATCAAAGAGAATACAAGTCATGCTTACTTTATCACTCCTCTTACTCATATACTTACCCAAATTAAAGAGGTAGCTGATCAAGTTGGAAGAAGAAACGAGTGAAGTGAGAAAAGAATATCTTTTTCCCCTTTTTTCAAGATTCTTTTCCTTTTTCTTCCCTTTTCCCTTTGTCTGTTCAGCAATCCACTTCTTTCTATTTTATGGACTTTTTTGTAAGCCCTTTTCTTGAGGTTAGTTAGCTCTTTCCTCCTTTTTTTTAACTAGTGGCACTTGTTAGGACTACGGAAAAAAAGGACAAAGCCCCAAAAGCTATCAGTGCCCTCGTTCCTTGGTCATTCTGCAATAGGGTTATAAGAGGCAACTCATCTCCTCTTGCATTTGGCAGCATCACCTTGGAATTTCCCTTGCCTCCATACATCAAATGCTAGTACAACTTTGAGGTGCCTCAATCATCGCGTGTTGTCTTCCGATGTATCCCCTCTAGGGCTCCAACATAGCAATGTCATCGCATGTTGCACCACTCGTCGTATATGGGCATTGTGGGCACTGCCTTTTAACTCTGATTTGTGGGTTCTGATCTCATCACATGCTTAGGGAAAAAATCAAATGATAATCACTCAATCTTTGATGGAACAATAACTTTGAGAATTTGAACATAATATAAATTAAATCTAGGCATGGTTTGAGACAATCATGTAGAACCATCCTACTCCATGAGAGATGAATCTAGGAAGTCTAAATCTTTATTATATACTTCTCAAGTAATAGAACATGTCTTGAGCTCTTTATACTGTCACCAACACAACCAAGTCCAACCACTATGCATTGTGTGATTAACAATCAGAGAATAGTATAACTGAATAGTAGAGACATCCAATTACCTATCTAAATACACACTCTAGCACTACCCTCAAGCCGGGCTAACAAAGTTGTTGCTTGGTATAAAAAAAACTACCTACACATCTTCATTGTTACAAAAAAAGGTCAAAACCTTAAAAGCTATTGGTGCCCTCGTTCCTTCGTCATTCTGCAAATAGAGTTATAAGATGTAACCCATCCTTCTTGCATTTGACAGCAACACTTTGGAAATTTGGAATTTCCATTGTCTCCATACTTCAAACGCTTGTATAACCTTCAGGTGCCTCCATCATCACATGTTGTCTTATGATGTATACCCTCTCGGACTCCCAACACAGCATTATCATCGCACAGCCTCTCTTTATCCGCAACAATATTGTGCAGCACATGCCACACCACTCATCGTATACTGGCATTGTGGGCATTGCATTTTAATTTCGATTTGTGAGTTCTTATCTCATCACATGCTTAAGAAATGCTTTTCAAATGATAATCCCTCGATCTTTGATGGAGTTTGATGGAGCTATAACTTCGAGAATGTGAACATAATATAAATTGAATCTAGACATGGCTTGAGACAATTATTTAGTACCATCCTACTCCATGAGAGATGAATCTGAGAAGTCTAAATCTTCATTATATACTTCTCAAGTAAATAAAAGTGATCTTGATCTCTTTATAGTGTCACCACACACCCAAGTCCAACCATTATGCATTGTATAATTAACAATCAGATAATAGTACAACTGAATAGTAGAGATATCCAATTACCCATCTAAATACATACTCTAGCACTACCCTTGAGCCAGGGTAACAAAGTTGTAGCTTGTTACAAAAGAAACTACCTGCACATCTTCATTGATACATTTTTTTATGGAGCTTAAGGAGATCCTCGAGGAATATGCTTCTAGGAGACTTGTATAAAGGAGAAATCACTAGGAGGAGATATGTGCTTGGATATGAAGCTCGAAGAAGATGATCAGGTGGATGACACACGAAGTGTTTATCTTAATGAAATAAGCTAATGGGCAACATAAGTTAAAAATGATCTCAAATAATAAAAGTACATCCAAGCAGTATCAGAAGTTGATCCTAAGCAATAGTGGTAGAGCATTTCTCACCATGCAAAGATAACAAAAGTGGACTGTCACCTACATCAAGATGCAGAGAATGAACCTCTCACGTAAAGATGCCTCAATAGATACTTCTCTCAAAAAGAACCTTTAAGTGTCTCTTAAATGTGGGATGGGGATAGCAAAGGGGAAGAGCGACAAAAGGGAAGGTTGGTGTGGATAGCAGCATGAGGGGGTTTGAGAAGTGGAAGGTCAAGAGGGTGGAGATCCTAAAGAGAGAAAGAAGGAAAGATTTGGACGGTTTCTTTGAGGTTTCCTACAAGGAGATGGCAATAGTGGAGATGGTGTTCGAACGGAGGAGAGGCTTCGGATGATTCCTATGTGGTTCTCTTGCAAGGAGATGGAGATGGTGGACTGAATGCTCGGACAAAGATCTGTCAAAGGTTTCGAGATGTAGAGAAATCTTCGAGTCAGACAGGGATGGCCGAGGGTAAGCATCAGTGTCCCTCCCTTCGCTACGCGATAGCCCTGCTACTTCTACCATAGTTGGAGGGGATATTCGTATTGAACATGTCGTGAACCAAATTATGTGTTTCCATTGTGTGTCGAGTGGACATCTTAAGATTTTTATTGAAAAGGGAAAGGGCGGCGCCCCAAATTGGGACCCACTTCAAAAAGTGTATATTATTAAAAAAAAGTATAATGTATTACAAAGTATTACTTTCTCCGCGATCAACATAGCGCTCTACAGTGTTCAATGACATTCTCAGTATAATAGGTTTACCCCCCCAAAAACGACATCGTTTCTAGTGCACCAAATTACCCAAAGGTGTGCAAAAGGGAAAGCACTATCCTCATGTCTATAACCAAAGATCAATCTAACTCTTTTGCAAAAATCAGCATAGTCTTGACCGCCCATCCATGAGATGCTCGCTCTACTCCAAATCTGGGATGAGGATGGACATGAGAAGAACAAGTAATGCGCATCCTTCATCGTCGCCATGCATCTGACACAAAGATCAACCTCCACACCCAACACATGCATCCTGCGAACCTGCGTGAGGATTCTACCATGCCAGAGAATCCATAGAAATATCTTGATACGGTTTGGCACGATGCTTCTCCAAATCAACCTATTATCATTAGCAACCTCTCCATCCACCTCATGACCGATCTACACCAAAAAACGATATGCATTCTTCACTGAGAATCTCCCATCTCCCCCAAACAAATGATCTTTGTCATCCGTCGATCCCTCCATTCGCGCCACATCCGCCTGCAATGCTAAGAAATCCTCAACTCTATGATCGGACATGCCCGAAGAGAAAGCCAGAGACCATGACCCATGCACCCAGACCTGCCGCACCACCTCCTTGTTCCCGACCAGCTGCATGAGGCGTGGGAAGCGCTCGCCCAATGCTCCATCCCCCATCAAATCATCATGCCATAAATGAAATCCAGACCCATCTCCAAGAATCGGGCTTAGCTTCAATCCCAGCTCTGAGTGATCCCCTTCCACAAGGATGACGCAACCACTCTTAAACAACTGCCAATGACAAGGGCACCTCATAAATCTTTCTCAACATCCTACACATAAGGTCCTCGGATTTTTCCCTTACTCGAACCACCCATTTTGCCATGAATGCCTTGTTCATCTTGCGCCCACCCGTAGAACTCCCAAACTACCCATCCTCTTCGACATCGTCACCTTGTCCCCAATCAACCAAATGAACACTCCTCCTCACTTTCCTCCCATTCGACCAAAAGAATCTCCTCATTAAAGCCTCAATCCCCATGCACACACCTGCATGAAGTAGTTTCGTGGAGAAAAAGAAGATAGGTATGATCGCAAGAACATGTTTCATAAGCACCCATTTCCCACCTCTCGATAGCATCGACACCGTCCATCTCGCCAACCTCCGCTCCAGCCTCTCTAGTAGAACCCTCCAGTCCCTAGCATTCGACTTCCTTTCCCCCAACGGCAAGCCCAGATACGTGATCAGCAAAGTGGTCATGGGGCAACACAAAATCACCGCCACTCTCTGCACATCCACCTTTGTGATGCCAAAAGGAACCACCACCGATTTGTTGTGATTAATCTAAAGACCCGAATGTCCCAAAAATGTCCAAAACGAGCGATGTTCGACGCATCTTCTCATCATCAGCCTCCATGAATAGCAGAGTGACATCCGCATATTACAGCATGAAGATGGACATCTCTTCTCTCACATATCCAGCATACCATCCTCCGCTCGTTGCTAGCCTCATCAGTACAGCCAGCACATCGCTTACAAAAACAAACAGTAGAGGCGTCAAAGGGCATCCCTGCCAAATGCCCCTCTGGTGTTGGAAGAAACCTCCCTCCGGTCTGCCATTCACCAACACAACATGGGATGTTGTCGTGACGCACCGCTTGACCCAAGCAATCCACATCTCCGAGAACCCCCTCTTCTCCAAAGACATCCACAAGAATCTCCAATGGTGGGCACCTTAAGATATAATGTTTAGTGAGGTGGGAATGGAAATAACGTGATTTGGTAGAGGCATCTCTTGTAATGCCACCATTCTATTGTTGGGATTCCAGTAGGAGTATGTATGAAGGAAGATAATTGCTTGTAGGTGCAAACTTCGATGGGCGGGGGAGTTGCTCAGCTCCGCCTTTGCAAGGGATGTGGTGCAAGTAGAGGGATGTTTAATGTGTCTACGGTTGATCAGAGGTGAAATCCAACGACTGTGTCAACTGGGTGATGTAGCATCTGCATAAGTATTGCGAAGGTGCACTCCATTGGGGATGGTGTGGATATGCCACTATAACACGGTTGTTTTTTCAATGTTCTTCATTGGAAATTGTACATTGATGCAAACGGAAAATCCGCACGGCGAAAAAATAATTTTTTAACGGTAAATTTTGGTGGAGAAGAAGACAGAGGGTTGAGAGGAAGAAAATAGAGGGGTTGAGAAGAAGAAACTGGAAGGGTTGAGAAGAGAACACGCCGGAATGCGCGGGGTTGAGGAGAAGACCGCGGAGATCGCGTGGAGGGAGAGAGAGAAGGAGAGGGGATAAAATGAGATCAACTCAAATTTCAATTCATAATGGACTGACTACAACTGATGGACTACCCTCTCTTTATATAAGAGAGAGGGTTTACAAAAATAGTAAATAATCAAATTACAACTAATTTGATCCTAATTGACCTCTAACTGACTTAATTAGACTCTAATTATTTAATTGACCAATAATTATAATTAAACTCTACGAAATCAACGTTGAGATCACAGGCGATCTCAATTATTCAATTAGACCCAAAAAACGTAAATAAAATTGATAATTAACTAATTAAATAAATGTGGCCCCATAATTTGGGGTCACGCTGCATCAACTCTCCACCGCTTTCAAAAATTCGGCTCCTGACGAATTGCGTGAACTGCAAGCTTGGAGGATGATTCGGCGGCGTCAATGGTCTTCTGGAAGAACATGTGGGGCGTGAACGGTGGAGTCCATGTGCGGGCGGGAGAGGCGTGGCCACCGTGGTTGAAAAACATATGCGGGGCGTACGGTGGCGTCATCTCGATCATCGTCTTCTTCCCATGGTGCTTAAAGAATTGATGCGGCATGGAGAATATGGCCCTTGAATAATCCATGATGAAGCAATGGCACAAAGAGAGAAGAAGGGGAGATGTGTCTAAGAATTGGAGCCATGGGGTCCTTATATAGGTAAAAATCAATGCTCTAATCCTATTTGGATTAGGAGGATCCCCATAATTTTGGTTCTCAGCCCTCTTCTTTAAAAATTGTCGCCACCAGGGGTAGGGGTGCAATTTTCGTACCCCTTCATTTTGCCTCACATTTTCATTGCTTTGTTCTGTATGCAAATAGGTTTTTTCGGAAATTGGTTTTTGCAATTTTCCCAATTCAACCTCAATTCCCTGGAATTGAGGGATTGGGTTCCCGTTCTTAAGAAGAACCTGATAGGGTTTCTTCGGCTTATCAAGCGAGGCGGCGGCACCGGGAGTCGCGGGAGGGCGGTTGGCGAAGTCCGGTTCAGCCGCGGCGTTCCAGGCGGTGGGGGGGCGAGGCTTAGGCGCAAGACCCGCGGATTGCTGGGTTGGGGGGCTGTGGCTCGTTCTGGGTGCCGCGCAGCAGCGCGCCAAACATGGAGGGGGAGGAGTGCGGCAAGGGCGCAGGTGGCGGCGCCGGTTGGGGAAAGGGCTCGGGGCGGAACCGGCAGTGAGGCGGAGCGCGGGGTCGCTGGTAGGGGTGCGGGGAGAAGAGAGGGGGCGGCGAGGTACGCGGGGAAGAAGGGGCGGCGGAGTAGACTCGGAGGTTGTGGGGGAAACTCGGGGAGAGAAGGGATATCGAGAGAGAGGGAGGGCTCGAAGGGGAGAAGGGGAGAAAGAGGCTGGGACAGTGGCGAGAGAGGGAGGGTGATTAGCGGCTGGGGGGGGGGGGGGGGGGGGTTCGGCCGGGTGAGGAGGGAAGGGGGAATTACCTGGGGTGGTGGGGATGGTGCCGGGGTGGCCGGAGGGGGTGGCGGGTTCGCTTCCGGCGACGGACTTGGTGCTGGGACGTGCTGGACAGCAGCCGATTCGTCGAGTTTTTCTCCTGAAACGATCTGGACAGCAACCGTTTGATCTTTTTCCGCGACGTTTTCTTCGTCCAAACTGGCGGTAGCGGCTTCAACGGGAGGCGGCTTCGATTGGGCGTCGCGGTAGGCCTCAAAGTCGGCCGTGAGGTCCCGAAACATTGAAGACATGGCTCGAAAGTTGTTGTACAAATCACATAACATGCGCTTCGTTTCCTTGTCGTAGGCTTCATTGGCTTGCCGTCTTCGTTCGGATGAATGATGGTGTCGGTGCGGATGCCGAGGCGGATCGTTAGATCGTGAGGACGATCTAAATGCCATGCTCTGATACCAATTGATGCAAACGGAAAATCCGCACGGCGAAAAAATAATTTTTTAACGGTGAATTTTGGTGGAGAAGAAGACAGAGGGTTGAGAGGAAGAAAATAGAGGGGTTGAGAAGAAGAAACTGGAAGGGTTGAGAAGAGAACACGCCGGAATGCGCGGGGTTGAGGAGAAGACCGCGGAGATCGCGTGGAGGGAGAGAGAGAAGGAGAGGGGATAAAATGAGATCAACTCAAATTTCAATTCATAATGGACTGACTACAACTGATGGACTACCCTCTCTTTATATAAGAGAGAGGGTTTACAAAAATAGTAAATAATCAAATTACAACTAATTTGATCCTAATTGACCTCTAACTGACTTAATTAGACTCTAATTATTTAATTGACCAATAATTATAATTAAACTCTACGAAATCAACGTTGAGATCACAGGCGATCTCAATTATTCAATTAGACCCAAAAAACGTAAATAAAATTGATAATTAACTAATTAAATAAATGTGG
This sequence comes from Ottelia alismoides, assembly GCA_037367405.1. Lineage (NCBI taxonomy): Eukaryota > Viridiplantae > Streptophyta > Magnoliopsida > Alismatales > Hydrocharitaceae > Ottelia > Ottelia alismoides. The sequence goes on from JAZKJV010003526.1 coordinate 290,395, forward strand.
CCCCATAATTTGGGGTCACGCTGCATCATACATGCAAACCTTTCTATGGTGATAATGATGGCGCTCTAGTGGTGTCATATGGGATTTCTCCAAGAAGCTCTCCTTTCTCCAAGAAGCTCTCCTGACATGCTCATGGAGATTGTCGACCCCCACATCAATTGTAACAAATGGCACTTTCACTATGAGAAAAATAGCAAGCAATGAGTACAGATCAACCTATAGCTTCACACAATGAAAGGGACAAAATTGAGGTTGTGAAGGGTGTTCGAGATTTAGATGGGGCGGCAAGCAAGATTAGTAACCTTTTCAGTAGCACTGAAGACGTCGTAGGGACTAAAAGTTGAACTATCTCATGGTACTAATATCAAGAAGTGTTAGGGATCCAAAGGTCATTATTACTCTATTTTTCAGCTCCCAATGATTGTAGATATCGGTACATGTCCAGGTTTTTTTAGAGGACAGTCCGAATCAGGTTCATATGTTTTCCGAATCCGAGCCCCAATTAAATGGTGGGCTCTTCGGCCCCCATTTACAGTGGTTGGGCCCAAGGTTTAAGGCATTTCTTGCTTTGTTTGTGGATACATTACATTTGAGGAGAGGATGATCTGAAGGGCCACGGGTGATGGTAACATGCCCCACAGTAGTAATGAAAGAACCTTCTCGAATTTGGTGAGGGAGCGCCTAGCTGCAATATTGCAACAAACTATATGTTGGCATCTAAGGAATTTACTTCTTCAACATGTGGATTTGTGAGGGGTGGGTTTCCTCTTTCATTCTGAGGAAGAAGGGAATAAGCCACAAAAAGAGGGTTTTCAATTACCGAATCTGTCGACGTATATGGTGAAAAAGTAGAAAACTTGTCGATGTTTTCAGGAAAGAGGAGATTTGCTGGAGAGAATGGTACGTAGAGGAGTTGGAAGATGTTAGAAAATAGAGATAGCGGAAGCGTATCAGAAATAAAGATAGAAAACTTAAACATAAGACGATATTTTACGTGGAACCTTACTCCCTAAGGAACGGAATGAAACCACAGGAGAATGCCTCAGAGGGCGTATGTGTTCATTGCATTTTCTCTCAATGGATACAGGAGGTATGGGGCTCCTTATATAGTCTCCACAGAGCCTCCAAGTCCCACCACTGATAGAAGTGAGACTAAACATATGAATAGGGTAAATGGATCCTGGAGAGATCCATTTACCCTTCTACAACTCATATGGCGCACAACCAAATATTCCAACACTCCCCCTCAAGATGGAGCATGCAATGCTCAGCTTGGACAAAAAGAAAGAAACTCAACTCACAATACATGACACTACAGACAATATCAACTCAACGCGCACAACCGTCGGCTGTTGTCGAGGACGTTGCTCCTCATGTCATGCAGGTGAGGACGAAGGAGCTGGAGTGTGAGTCAACTAAATCTCCTCAATGGAGAACATGTGCTCTGAACTGCGCCTGTCAGAGTCACTCCAACTGAAAAGGGCCGAACTGAAAAGGCCGTGGAAGTGCAATCCTCGTCGGGGCCCACGGTCGTTGGAGAATGTAGTGTGAAATGCCCACGGTCGTTGGAGAATGGAGTGTGAAATAATCTCCTCATCAGAGAAATGGGTCTCTCCCATCTGGACAGAGAATGGTACTCTACTCTAGAGTACCTACGATACCACATGAAAACTCTTGCCCACATAACGTAGAGAATGGTCCTCTACTCTGGAGTCCCTATGGTTCACATTAAACTCTGGTTGAAACAACATGAAAAGATGGGGGCCACAACAAATGATGGCACACATGTGCACATCTGAAAAGACCGCATATGTGTGTATCTAAAACTGGAGACTCGGAAACATCTGACGTCGAGTCTGATCGACTGAAGAACCGTAGAGTCTGAGAAAATCTGGCTGGTATGGAATCTCAATCTGCAACATGACCTATGCTTCTACATATTACCCCTCCTTTCTCCCATACTGGTCGGAATGATAATCGTTGACCAACTTGGGAGAAGACAATAAAATGGCGATAAACAAAACCAGATGAGCCGATTTCAATCAAATTTTTTCAGCTTTAAATATCATTTTTCCGGCTATTTCACTATTTTTATATAGTCGTGACACAATTTTTTAAATTAATTTTTTAAGCCATTCATTTTTTTACGGCTTTTCAATTTTCTTTCCCCTTTTTTTGTGTACGTCTTTTTATTAGTATGTGCCTTTTTTCGAAAACATACCCCCCTTTTTATCTTTTTTTTGAACTTTTGCGCCCTCCCTTTTTTTACTTCAAACACTGGGCCGCCCTCTTTTCAACCCACTGTTGGCCTTTTTTTAAATATGCGGACCCTGCCCGCTTGGGCTCCACGATCTTTGTTAAAAAAAAATAAAAGAAGCCCACTATGGCTTTGAGGGCAGCAAACCCTTTCTGGGTTCCTTTTCGGAGCCCATCAAACGAGGAACGTCGCCCCCTCGATGATGATCCTTCAATGAGGTCAGAGGAGTGCAACGAGGGGAAGAACTCGGGGAAGCGGTTTCGCCTGGAGCTCGTGCGATGCCTACCGGCTTGGAACATTGCCGCACATCGCTAGAGCACACGAGGGAGGTGCAGCTTCTATGCGTGGAGATGGCGGCGACTCCGCCAAGAGGTCTTCGAGCGGAGGATGGTCGAGCAACGATCGCGCGCGGATGGGGGGGCTCCGCCTGGAGGCGGTGAAGCGGAGATCAGTGCCGCATGTGCGGCAGAAGGGCACTCGTGCATAGATCGTGCCGCCAGGAGGGGGATGTTGCCGCTGGAGGAGGCCTGTTGCCACTGGTGCCTTCGCGCATGGAGTCAAAGAAGGCGAGGACAGTGGCGTTGCTTGCACGCATGGGACCGCTGGAGCGATGACGAGGCAATGTTGGAGGAGTTGCACGAGATGGGGGAGCCCGCATGGGGTTGCTTCGTGTGCCGCCCGCGCGAAGCCAAGAGTTCCGCCTTGAGCTCGTGTCGCCTGTCGTTGCTGCGTGAAGAGGGGTGAATGCGCACAGCCTGGGGACCACGCGTAGAGATAGCATGAAGAATTCGAAGATCTGTGGGTTGCCTGGGAGCAGAGATATGCGATGCAGATCGTCGTTGCCTTGGGGTATCGCCGTGAGGGACACGGGATGCACACTGTCAATGTGCTTAAGCCTTGAGGGTGGGGATGGGTTGGAGCAACCTTTTCCTGGAAACATCGTCGGGAGCCCCATCACTCGATCGATGGAGGATTCTGCCGTCAGAAGATGAAGAGGCACCAGTTAAGGAACGCCAATAAGATCTTGATGGGAAACCCTAAAACATGAGAATAATAATCTTCAAACTTAGATCTTCAAGAACTTATAGGTTCTTATAGAATTGAATCTTGAATCATATATGAACAAAAAAATTATCTTCAAGAATAACTAAAAATTGATTTCTCAAACCAATTACAAAATATAATCGAAGAATATGATGAAATCCTCGAGAGTCAACCCACTCCAATACCATGTTAGAAAATAGAGAAGCATATCAGAAATAAAGATAGAAAACTTGAACATAAGACGGGATTTTACATGAACCCTACTCCCTAAGGAGCGGGATGAAACCGCGGGAGAATGCCTCAGAGGACGTATGTGTTCATTGCACTTTCTCTCAATGGATACAGGAGGTCTGGGGCTCCTTATATAGCCTCCACAGAGCCTCCAAGTCCCATCACTGATAGATGTGAGACTAAACATATGGATGGGGCAAATGGATCCTGGAGAGATCCATTTACCCTCCTACAACTCATATGACGCAAAACCAAATACTCCAATAGAAGAAAATGTGAGCATGAAAGAGGGTGTTTCTAAGGTTGGACACTCAAAGCAAGAGGTTGATGTGGTTGTCTAGGAGGAGAGAGGGAGAGGAAGATTTCTACAAATCGGCGACAAGTCGATGGGGTCCACACTTCACAAGACATTCCCAAAAAGTTTATCGCGTGAAATGCTTGTGACTTGGTAAAGCCCGGATAGAGGATTGTGGGTGGGTGCTCAACTTGGAGGTTGGATGGCAGATGTGGTGCTCAAATTGGATGACAGAAATGATACAAACGAAATTTTGCAACGTTGGAAAATGTAGTGGTGGAAAATATTTGGTGGAGAAGAAATCGAAGGGGAGATGAGAGAAATCTTACCAGATGCGAGGGGATTTGGGGAAGAGAATCGTGGAGATCGCGTGGAGGAAGAAGAGAAAGGGAAAGAGATGAGATAAATCTCAATTTGATTTCAACTTGAACTGACCCCAAGCAAAGAATTGTCATCCCCTTTATATAGGAAGGGTGGGAATACAAAAATGGAAAGGCTCAAATCCTAGCTTATCCTAATTTGGACTTTAAATATCGCTAACTGATTAACTACTAAATATAACCGACTAATTAATTAAATCTAGATTACATTGATTTATTTATTTGAAAATAAAATTGCAACCAACTAAATAAAATTACTCCACCTAAATTTAATTAAAGGACTAAAATAAGGCCTTGTCTCATGCTGCATCAACTCTCCTCTTAAAAATTGTCTCCTGACGAATTGCTTGATCTTCCAGCTTGAACTTGACGATTTAATTTCAACGTTCTCGATCACATTTTGGAAGAACTGGCGTGGAGCAAATGGTGGAATCCATATGTACTTGATGCAGTGGTTGGAGCAATTAACTTCATGCTGGAAGAGCATATGCGACGCAAATGCTGGCATCCATGCGGATTTCGCCCCCTGGACGTGGTGCTCAAACAATTGATGGGGTATCTTCATATCGATCATCTCGACCTTTGGAGAATCCATAGCGAATGAATGGTACAAATTTAGGAGAGGAGGAGATGTGGGTAATGAACTAGATCATGGGTCTTTAAATAGGTGAAACCCACATTCCTAATCATAATTGGTGAATGTAGCAGCCTTAATTTCGGTCTTTCAATACTTCTTAAATATTTCTACACCAGGGGGTGAAATGCAAATTTCCTACCCCTTCACTTAAATAAAAGCCCACCTATATGCATAATCATTTAATCTTTAGATACAAAATTTTTGGTGGGAGAGTTTCTTATAATATTTCTAAGTGAGCCAATTCTTTCCTTTTTAATGAGATATGAATGTCCTTGTAATGGAAAGAAAAACCTTTGTTAGGGTTTTCTTCCTCCACATTCGACAACGGCCGCATGAGTCAAAGATTGGGAGGCGCATCCTTTGGTGGTGCTTCCTTCTCGTGGGATGGTTGCGGGTCTCTTCAAGGGTCGAGAGGCGGTGGCGATTCCGTAGGTTCGGGTGCGGATGGCGATTGCGATAAAATCAAAGCTAGAGGCGCGGAAGATGTTGGTGGGGCTGCCGCGGGGTCGGGGTGAACGAGAGTTGCAGCGACATTGAGGTTACGTGGAGGTTGCAGCAACATCGGTAGGGAGGTGGAGAGGGAGGGTGGCGGCGTGGGGTGGGAAGATGAGATGGCAGCAGTGTGGGGCCGAGGTGGAGGATACGACGACATGCTGGTGGGGTGAGAAGAAGGGTGTGGCGACATTGAGTAGGGAGGGGGAGGGCAGTGGTGCGGGTAGTGGGGTTTAACGATGGAGATGGCGAGGGTTTTGGGATGTCGTCGGCACAGGTGGGGCGGCTGGAAATCCTCTTGAACAACGGCGTGGGAGAGGGGTATCGGTTGTGGGTGGATGTGGGGTTGCGGAGAGGTAGAGGAGTTGGCAAGGATTTTGATTTTGCTGGAAACACCTTCGGAAATGGTGGTTGCAGGTCTGGACATACATGGACAACGGCTTCAGAATTGGTTTTGGGGATGGAAAGGGACAGTACTGGGGCTGGGGAGGTCTCCAATGGTGCGGAGGAAGTGTAGGGGACCCACAAGGGGGCTGCGGGTGTTGGCAACGTTGATTCTATGGATGTCGATTGGTCGGAATCTTGCTGGACAGCAAGCATAACATCGTTGACGGTGAGTTTTTCTTCTTGTTCTTCATCAAAAATTAGGACAACGGCTTCGACGGCAAGAGACTTCGATCCGGCGGCGCTCAGGGTCCGAAAATCAGCAACCAAATCACGTAGATTCGATTGAAATTCGAGCATTATGGATATCAATTCCTTGTTGTAGGCTTCGTCGGCTTGCCGTTTTCGTTTTGATGAACGATAGTCTTTCATTGCATGATTGCGCGAACATCTGTACGGATCGTCAGATCGTGATGACGATTTCTGTGCCATGCTCTGATACCAAATGATGCAAACAAAATTTTGCAATGGTGGAAAATTATTTTTGGTGGTGGAAAATATTTGGTGGAGAAGAAATCGGAGGGGAAAGGAGAGAAATCTAGCCAGATGCGAGGATTTGGGGAAGAGAATAACGGAGATCGCGTGGAGTGAGAAGGGAAAGGGAGAGAGATGAGATAAATCTTAATTTGATTTCAACTTGAACTGCCCACAAACAAAGGACTACCATCTCCTTTATATAGGAGGTGGGATTACAAAAATAGAAATGAAATCAAAAACCAAATCCTAGCTTATCTTAATTTGGACTCTAAATATCTCTAACCAATTAACTACTAAATATAACCGACTAATTAATTAAATCGAGATCACAACCAATGTCTTTATTTTAAAATAAAATTACAGCATACTAAATAAAATTACTCGATCTAAATTTATTTAAAGGACTAAAAAGAAAGCCCAATTTATTTGTCTCGTGTTGCATCAGAGTAGTTCACAGTTCACAAGTTGTTCCCAAATAAAGTTTATCATGTGAAATGTCTAACTTGGTAAAGCCCGGATAGAGCATTGCGATGGGTGCTCAACTTGGAGGTTGGATGACAGATGTGGTGCTTTTTGCAAGAGACTAAGTTGGGAAATTGGGAGGAACAGTTGTAAAGATCCATTTGAGAATCTATACTTTCTACATGCTAGGTAGAAGATTCAATTAGGATCTCTAGGGGTTTTTGCTAATAGATAGAATGGGGATATGTTCCAGTTTGAGGATGAGGTGGTTGGAAGCATATTGATTGTTGTAGTGCTCATGAGGATTGTTGATAAGGTGCTCAATGCAGAATTAATGCTAGTTCTACGAAGGTCTTGAGGTGTGAGCTCTGGGAGGATTTTTATCTTGCATGTTAGAGGTTCTCATTCCTTTCGTTAATTGTGGGGGGTAATTACAAGTTCACCCCTTTATCGAGGATCACCAATAACTCTGAGGCATGCAAGACCCATGTTCGAGGAATTTAGCCTTACTAGTTGATGAGATTCAATTCTAGGTTATGGATATGTTTATTCCTGCCCATTATGATGATGTAGCTTTCTCGTTTGACTCGGTAAAGTCTTAGCAAGGTACTCTGATCTTATTCCAGTGTTGTAGGATTCAAGTAAGAACCATCATCTGAATTCTTTCCTTTGTTATAAGCGCTCTTAGATGACCGAATGATTCAAGAATTTGGTGTGAGTTTTGAACTAGTTGCCAAATGGAGGGTTGGAAGCATGGTTATTAAGGCGGCAAGGCGACAAAACCTTAAACCTAGGCTCATGTACGCCTAGGTGCGCTTAGCGCACCTAGGCACGCCTAGGCATTTTCCAAAGTGTGTCATATGTATTGCATTTGAGACATGCGACATATATATATATATATATATATATATATATTTAAAGCAAATGGATGTCGCATCTCTCAAATGTGACATCATCTTTTTTTACTTTTTTATTTGTATATATCGCATTTCAAAAATGGGACATGTATGCTGCATTTTCAAAATGCTTTATGTATATCGCATTTTGTAAATGCGCTATGTATATAGCATTTTCAAAATGAGATATATGTGCAGTACGCATAAAAAAAATATTCGCCTTGGCACCCGGGCGACCCAAGGTGTACGTCATTTTCTATAAAAGCAAGGCGTTCTTTCTAGGTGATGCAGCGTGACCCCTCGTTCCGACGAGATTTCTTCTTGTCAACCTCTCCTTTTCTCCACCAATATTCCACCGCCAAATTATTTTAATTTTATCGTCGACGCCGAAAGCCGTTTGCATCAATTGATGCAACGTGACCCCAAATTATAGGGCCACATTTATCTAATTAATTAGTAGTCAATTTGAATTATGTTTTTAGGGTCGTAATGGTCTAATTAAATAATTGAGATCGCATGTGATCTCAACGTTTATTTCGTATATTTTAATTGTAATTGTTGGTCAATTAATTAATTAGAGTCTAATTAGAGTAATTAGAGGTCAATTTGAATTTGTTAGAGTCCAATTAGGCAAATCGATTGTCAATTAAATTAGTTTACTATTTTTGTAAACCCCCCTCTCCTATATAAAGAGAGGGTAGTCCATTGTTTTGAAAAAGTCAAGTATGAATTAAAGTTGAGATTTTTATCTCTATCCCTCTCTCTCTCCTCTCCCTCCACGCGATCTCCGCGGTTCTCCTCCTTCAACCTCTCGCATTCCCGGCGAGTTCTCTTCTCCAAACCCCTCGTTCCGACGAGATTTCTTCTTCTCAACCTCTCCTTTTCTCCACCAATATTCCACCGCCAAATTATTTTTAATTTTATCGTCAACGCCGAAAGCCGTTTGCATCAATTGGTATCAGAGCATGGCATTTAGATCGTCCTCACGATCTAACGATCCGCCCCGGCGTCCGCACCGACACCATCGTTCATCCGAACGAAAGCGGCGAGCCAATGACGCCTACGACAAGGAGACGGAGCGCATGGTACGTGATGTGCAGAACAACTTCCGATCCATGTCATCAATGTTTCGAGACTTCATGGCCAACCTTGAGGCCTACCGCGACGTCCAATCGAAGCCGCCAACCTCCGAAGCCGTTGTCGTGAGTTTTGACGACGAAAAACTCGTCGTGGAAGCCGATCAAGCCGCTGTCCAGATCATTTTAGAAGAGAAAATCAATGAATCGGCCGCTGTCCAGCACTTTCCAGAACCAAATCCGTCGCCGGAATCAACCCCGCTGCCCCCCGCCAACCATCCCGGCGCCACCCCAGCCTTCCCAGGTACCTCTCCTGCCCTCCCCGGCCCGCGCGGCCATCAACCCCACGGCCTCCACAACCTCGCCGCCTACCCACGCCTCCCTGTCCATCTCTGCCGCGCTACTGCTCCCCTCGCCAAACCGCGCCCTGCGCCCCGGCCACTTCCGCCATCCCTCCACCTGTGCATCAACCCGACGCCACCCACCCTAGGTTGCCAGATCGCCTGCGACCCCACCAATCTCCGCCTCCCTCTCCCTCTCGAAATCTCTCTCCCTCCAATCGACCCTTTCTTCCCCGTAACCTAAGCCCCCCCCAGCCGCCTCCTGTTTCCCTTCTCCCCATCGCAGAACCCGCCGCCATCTCGCTCCATCTCGCCTTCCCCTCCCCCTCCTTCTCCTCCCCTCCTCTCGCATCCTGCCCTCGTCCCCCTCCCCACCGCACACCCTCCAGCGCCCCGACAACCGCGGCGCCGCCATCTCACCCCAGCGCCCGCTCGCCCCCCCTTCGTCACGCCGCCGCCTCAGGCCCTCACCCTCCCTCGCGCGAGCCCGCGAGCCGCCACCCTGCTCGAGCGTCCCCCACCGCGCCGCCCTTATGCCGTCGATGCCCCCGCGCATAGCGCAGAAGCTAACAAGAATCCCGAAGCTCACGGGATATGCAATCCACGATTTGTGGGATTGGACAATCATTTGGGAAAATTGCAAAATAAAATTTCCCAAAATATTTAGTTGCGGAAAGGTCCAAAGTGATGAGAGAGTAAGGAACAATGAAAGGATGCGAAAATTACGCCCACACCCCTGGCAGCGGGAATATTTAAAGAAAAGGGCTGTAAAAGGGAAATCAAGGGTTCCTCCTTATCCAAATAGGACTAGAGCCTTGGGTTTTCCCTATATAAGGACCTCATGGCTTCATTCCTTAGCCACATCTCCTCTTCTCCTCTCCTTGTGCCATTGCTTTATTATGGCTTCTCCAATGACCATATTCTCCATGCCACACCAATTTTTGAGCATCATGGGAAGGAGTCAACAATCGAGACGCCGCCGCCGTACGCACCGCACATGTTCTTCAACCACGACGGTCGTGCCTTTCCCGCCCGCACATGGATTCCGCCGTTCGCCCCACATCAATTCTTCCAGAAGACGACGGAATGCACCGAATCATTCCCCAAGCCAGCAGTTCACGCAATTCGTCAGGAGCCGAATTTTTAAAGCGGTGGAGAGTTGATGCAGCGTGACCCCAAATTATAGGGCCACATTTATCTAATTAATTAGTAGTCAATTTGAATTACGTTTTTAGGGTCGTAATGGTCTAATTAAATAATTGAGATCGCCTGTGATCTCAACGTTTATTTCGTAGATTTTAATTGTAATTGTTGGTCAATTAATTAATTAGAGTCTAATTAGAGTAATTAGATGTCAATTTGAATTTGTTAGAGTCCAATTAGGCAAATCGGTTGTCAATTAAATTAGTTTACTATTTTTTGTAAACCCCTCTCTCCTATATAAAGAGAGGGTAGTCCATTGTTTTGAAAAAGTCAAGTATGAATTAAAGTTGAGATTTTTATCTCTATCCCTCTCTCTCTCCTCTCCCTCCACGCGATCTCCGCGGTTCTCCTCCTTCAACCTCTCGCATTCCCGGCGAGTTCTCTTCTCCAAACCCCTCGTTCCGACGAGATTTCTTCTTCTCAACCTCTCCTTTCTCCACCAATATTCCACCGCCAAATTATTTTAATTTTATCGTCGACGCCGAAAGCCGTTTGCATCACTAAGTGCACGACCTGCGGTGCCTGGGCGCCTAGGTGCGCCTAGGTGTGCACCTTAACATCTATGGTTGGAAGGGATGAGCATCGAGTCGAACCCATTCGAATTGAAAGTGACTCGACCAAAGGCCAATTTAATTTAATGGGTTGTTGACCAAGTTGCGGTCCATTGATTATTTTTTTGCTACAGTCGGCCCATGATATAAGTCCGAGATTGACCCAAGATAGATCTGAATGGAGGCAAAGAATCCATGTAGCCGACCCTACTTAATTGTGGGAAAAGGCTTTGTTGTTGTTGTTGTTGTAGTCGGCCCATGGCCTAACTTGGCCCAATTACTATGGGTCTCAGTTATGGGTGAAGCTATTTAATATATTTTTATGATGGAAGCATAGAGTAATTAAAGGTCCATATGCTAGTGACATAATAACGAGGATCAATAAATATCATGATGATTATAATTATTGGAAGAAAAGATTCAAAATTACTTATTCACAAGTAAAATAATACATTATGTGATACGCACATACATACACGAAGTAGAAATTGTTTAAATATATAAGAATTGAAATAAATTTATATGAGATCATGGGTTGTTGTGTGGATCATCTTATTGGGCTATCATTTGGGTTGGGACGGTGTGTTTATGGGTTTGGGCTGAGAGCAACCCTAGCCCCTAGCCCAGCCTGTTTATTTAATCCGCTAAATTTTTGACCTAATCCCTACCAATATAAATCAAGCTCCTCGCCTGCGGATGGGGTTCGTGGGTTAGGTAAGGCTTGCCCAACTCATTACCCGACCATAGGTCAACAATCATAAGCATGGTTGAGAAGTTGGTGATTCTTAGAAATATGATACTTGGGTATAGGAAGGACACATGAGCTCTAAAGGGGAAGAGGAGGATGCTTGCAAATGAGGAGATTGTCAGGTTTTGAAAGGATAATGTGAAAATGCATACTACCTACTAATATCAATGTATTTAATATAAAAAAAGCTCTGCAAAGAGCCTTTTTTAAAGAAAAAAAGGCCTCAACCATAGAGGGGTGCGCCCAAAAAACTTCACCATTTATCACCTCAAATAGTACTTACAAGCATAAAATAGGCGGACAAGAAGAAAGAGACTACAAGACCCAACCCTATGTATGCACCTTAGCATGTGCCACAACATTCTCCCAATACAGCATGTCCCGACGAAACACTACACCATTTCTGGCAATCCAAAATTGCCCAAATAAGTGCTAAGTAACTAGACCACTCCGCCGTGCCTCGCCAACCCTTGCCAATGGATTCCCCGAAACCTACCATCCCATCACATTGAATCGCCTAGCCCCCAATAGTGTCTAGGCTTCGACAAAGCTCACGCAATTGAAGAAAAGGAGGTTTGCATCTTCCACTTCCTCTTGACACCGTGAACATGTTGGAGCAGCACTTGGAATGAAACACGCAAAATCATCCTTAGTCATCAGCATGTCCCTTCTACAATCCACAAGAAGATCTTCACACAATCTGGAACCTTCCAGTTCCAAATTCTTATGTAATCTATCTCACATACTCCTGGGTCATAGAATGAAGGTCCCTTCAAAGCTTTGTAAGCATTGCGAAGAGCTAATTTATATAATTTTCTTGATTCACACCTAGCGCTAATGCTTTTTCGAGCGAGGAAATGGAGGCGCTTTATCGAGTTCATCTTCGAAGTCAAGCCTGGTTCGACTCTTTCCGGACAAAATGTGAGAAAGAATGGAAGAATAGGTTGAAGCACACCTAGCTAAGGGAAAATAATGCAAACATGAAGTTCATTTATAGCATGGCTAGTGGGAGATTGAGGCGAAACTTCGTCCGCATAATTACTTTTTGGGAAGATCGTGTCAGAATGACCAAGATGTTGGCAAAGCAATTGTATGTCACTCCCATGAGATGATTATGGGGTTTGCGATGGTGACCGGTGATAGTTAGGTCATGAAGCCAGTGGGGGACTCCGAAGCAGGTTGAGGGTCTCATCCAAGAGTTTCAATCTCAATAGGTTCAGACGACAGTTTATGAGCCTATTATGGATAGGAAGCTTGACCAAGACAGTTTCCACTTTTTCTTACATGAGTTCAAGGATGTTAGAGGAGAAGGATGGCATGGATCGGTTTAAAACAGGAACTCTGGTTTTGAAAGGTTACTCAAGACTCGCCTTCTCATTGTCCATGACGACGATGGATGTCGAGTGAAGAACTTTAAATCCATCGTACTCTCCAATAACGTATCTCATCCCAACTAAGTTTCTTACTAATCGACTTCATTTGGTTGTAGATATCATTTTTGTTAATGCGGACAACATTTGTACCCAGTAAACATATGATGGATAAATTAGTGATTATCATTGAGATTACTTCTAACACGAAGAGGAGACAAGTCAAGGGTATGTTATAGAAGGTTGATTAAAGATTTTCATCTCATTCTGCCTAAATTTCCCAAGGCATATATGTGTGTGCATTAAAGTTTCATTTTGATTTATCTACTTCGTAGATGTTCCCAAAGAGGAGGATTGTGTGGATGAAGAAGTGAACTCATTCCATTTTGATGAGTAAATGTCGAACGGGTGGTTTCTTTCAACTGCAGTAGGAAATCATGCGATGTTTCCTTTTACACCTCTCCAATTTGTAATTGTTGAAGCAGGTAATGTCAATAGGTTAGGCTACGTAAGCTAGGATATGTGATGGATATACGGGTGTGGAACTCTTGATTCCAATGTAGTATATCGATGACATGATCTTTATTAAAGGGGATACAAATGGGACTACAAGAATCTTAACGGCTATTGAAATTTTTAGTGAGCTTTCAGATCACTCAGACAACTAGGTTAAGTCAACCTGAGTTCCTTTATTTTCGAGTTGTCTTGAAAGAATGTTCTAAACACAGAGTGCATATTTGTCGCCCACCCACTACTTGGCATTACACTTGATATGTAACAAGCTTAAGCAAGTTGAGTAGTTACCTATGGCGGAGAAGCTAAAAAGTTGGTTGGAAGGCCACATGCCTCTAGTGAGGTGGTTGATGAAATCTTCTTAATGTGGTCTTTTCTAGATATATGTGCCCTTTCTCTCTACTCAAATGCTTCCAGCTAGGGTGCCTTTGTGTGGAGTCCATTATGCGGTGGTTTTCTGGTCCACCTCCATATGAGAGAGCTACAATAAATCCTTGGTTGTTTGTGCATAAGTGACTTGACCTACAGAAGAGAGTGGTCGGGGAAGAAGATGAACAAGGCTTTTCTAACAAAGTTGATGCCACAGACCTCGGGAAGAATGATGAAATGATATGTCAGTTGGTGTGGAAAATTTATAGCACCTTGTTTAACTGCTGAGTTGGGCCAGTTCATTCGTTGTCAACTTTTAGATTTTTTTGATGCCATTGTCAATTTTTAGATGGGGATGTGTTTTATCCTGCAGGATGTTGCACCTCTTTTGAGGATGGTTTGGATCGTTACGGTCTAAAGAAATGAATAGGGCTCCTCTAAGGGGAAACTTGATGTCATGTTATGTCAATTCGCTCGGAAATTTTAGGAGGATTTGTGTTATCTTTAAGAGGTTACACCTCCTTAGAGTCAGTGATGGATAATAGTTGCAACTAGAATTTCAATGTTGCATGTGACGCCCTCGGATCCAGATGCCCGTTTACGCCACATTCGCACTATTACTCACATTTTTCATCGCACTAAGTTATTGAAATCAAGGGAATTTTTTTATGCGCTGTTGATGCATATGATGGTGGCGGAGTGAAGGGGTGCAAGGGAAGCTAAAAATAAAAAGCGCTTGCCTTTAAAGCTATGTCTAAGATAGAACAGAGGAAACTTAAGTCAAAAGCTTATGAAGTTTTGTATAAAAATCTCGACTCTAAAGAGGGACAAAAGGATATATTCAGGTTGGCCAAAGCAAGAGAAAGAAAGACAAAAGACCTTTCTCAAGTGAGATGCATTAAGGACGAGGAAGGTCATGTGCTTGTTACTCAGAAGGATATAAAGACTAGATGGGAGCAGTACTTCCATAAACTTTTCACTGGGGAAGGAAATAAAGAGATCACTTTGGTTGATCTAGCTTGTAGTGAAAGTTACTTGAATCGTGCAAGCTATAGACGAATACAAAGAAAGGAAGTAGGGGAGGCTTTGACGGTTATGAGACCCGGGAAAGGTGTAGGATCAGATGACATCCTTGTAGAAGTATGGAGAGTTTTAGGTGAGCGTGGTTTGACTTGGCTTACGAATCTATTCAATGTTATTTGGCGAAGCAAGAAAATGCCTGAAGATTGGAGGAGTATCGTGGTGTCTCTTTATAAGAATAAATGAGACATTCAAAATTGTTCAAATTATAGAGGTATCAAGCTGATGAGTCACACTATGAAAATTTGGGAACGTGTGATCGAAAGAAGGTTGAGGCAAGTTTCCAACGTAAAAGAAAACCAATTCGGATTCATGCAAGGTCGCTCAACGATTGAAGCCATCCATTTGTTGAGGAGAACAATGGAGATTTATAGAGCTAAAAGGGATAACCTCCATATGATATGTATTGATTTAGAGAAGGCTTATGATTCTGTCCCACGAGAGATATTGTGGAGAGTGTTGGAGAAGAGACGCGTACATGTCCTATACATTAACCTCATAAAGGACATGTATGATAGGGCTTTATCTTGTGTAAGGACCCCGTATGGGAAGACTGGATATTTTGACATCAACATTGGTTTACATCAAGGTTCTGCTTTGAGTCCATTTCTTTTTACTTTGATTATGGACGAGTTGGCAGGTCACATTCAGGATGAGTTACCTTGGTGTATGTTATTTGTTGATGATATTGTGTTAATTGACGAGACTAGAGATGGAGTAATTGAGAAGCTTGAGGTCTGG
Organism: Ottelia alismoides; assembly: GCA_037367405.1. Lineage (NCBI taxonomy): Eukaryota > Viridiplantae > Streptophyta > Magnoliopsida > Alismatales > Hydrocharitaceae > Ottelia > Ottelia alismoides. Next base: position 306,002 of record JAZKJV010003526.1, read on the forward strand.
AGACATGAGTTGGAGACTAAAGGATTTCTTATAAGTAGGGCTAAGACGGAATATATGAAGCGCACTTTTGATGAAAGCAATGGTGAAGGAATCAAGGTGAAGATTGGTGACAATAACATTCATAAGAGAGATTCATTTAGATATCTGGGATCTATTCTGCAACATGATGGAGAAATTGATGGAGATGTTACTAATAGAATAAATGCAGGCTGGCTAAAGTGGAGAGGAGCCTCTGCTGTTCTCTGTTATAAGAAAATTCCTTTAAAAATTAAAAGAAAGTTTTACAAAGCAGCTGTGAGACCTGTTATGCTTTATGGATTTGAATGTTGACATGTGAACCATAGACATGTACAGAGAATGAACGTAGCAGAAATGAAAATGCTAAGGTGGATGTGTGGACACACACGTAAAGATCAGATTCGCAATGATGCAATCAGAAAGAAAGTTGGTGTAGCTCCGATCGAGGATAAGATGCGAGAAAACCGCTTAAGATGGTTTGGACATTTGCAAAGAAGATCAGTTGATGCACCAGTTAGGAGATGCGAGTGTTGGGATATTGAGCCGACTAAGAGAGGGTGAGGACGGCTCAAGAAGTATTGGAAAGAGACCATACGAAGGGATCTTAGTTTTGTGGATATAAGTCTGGGATTGACTCAAGATAAATCTGAATGGAAGCGAAGAATACATGTAGCCGACCCTACTTAATTGTGGGAAAATGCTTTGTTGTTGTTGTTGCTGCTGATGCTGCTGATGCATATGACATTCAATCCACATTTACAAAGGACATGTGCCACCAAAGTTTCATTCCATTCATTTTCATAATATAAATACATGTATATTAGAAGTCGATAGTTCATTCATAAATGTGTTCCAAAAATACATATACAGAAAATTAGAAATTTAATTCTGAGATTTTTACACACTTTTGATCCCATCTATTGTGATATTAATGACTGATGTAGTAATATTTGTTGTATTTCCTATTAATTTTAAATGATATTGCACAGTCTAAATCATGGTTTCGGTTATTTTTCCCCTTATTGACACAGAAATCCTCATGCAAATTAAAGATATGAACGTATAAAATGAAGTGCTCTGATACCAAACTGTGACGTCCTTTCCTCCCTGCATGTTTTGGCAGACAAGGAGCCTGCAACACTGTAGTAGCCGTTGATGACTTCTAGAGACCGTGTATATACCAGACGGTACGTTTCTTTTGTTTTAGTTTTTGATTCTGTTTATGATGTAATATGCTTCCTTCCTCTTCAGTCATATATTTTGAGACCTACATGTATATTGTAATACATTCTTTTGTTACATGTAATATTATATGGAAATGAATGAATGTTGGTGGCACTTCTTCTTTTTGTCTTTGTGGTTTATCTATTTGAATGTCAATGTCATGGCAGAAATGCGCAAAATTTCCCCACATTTTCAGTAGCTTGTGAAATCTCTAACGAATATAATACCGCGAAAGTGTTGTTAATGGGTACCCGGATCCGAGGGGGTTCACATTGCAGAGGCTTGGTAATGATGGTATTTGGGCACCTATTATTCCTCTGATTTTTAAATGTAGAGGGTGCAGTATTTCACAAGGATGTTGGAGTCTCTTTCCACGATGTAGGGGCCTTCTGATTGTTGTGATCATTTGACATGAGATAATAGTGTGTTCTTAATTAAGAAATAGGACTTAATCTACTCCTCCAATAACTGATAACGGGATTTGGCACGAGTTTGCTAGTGAACCTAGACTTTGAAGGTGCCTTTTTGAGCATGAAGTTTTTTTTCTGTCTTTTAAGAAGTGGTGTATGATAAGAAAGGTGCATAGAGCCAAGATTTTGCACGGGATTAATGTGGCATGTCCAATGTGTCTAGATGTTTTTAAGGATGTGGACCACATGTTTTTAATATATGGTCGATCGGGTGTAGAGCAACACTGAGATTGAATGAGTGGACGCTACACGTCTACCAACTAAGTTTTAAACATGATGTAGGGTCGCTTGCTTCAGGTCATGTACGAATCAATTAAAGCCTTTTGCAATGATTTGAACCTTATGGACGACATGCAGTGGTATGGTCTTTCATGACGATTGTGGTTAACAACACTAAGGCTATGTCTAAGTCTTGAGTCTATAAATTAGTTTTCAATGTTTTTAATATAAGTAGAAATATGAAATAAAGAACACAGAATCAAAGACAATAATAAAGATGGTTTATGTGTAACCTACTCCCTGAGGAGCAAAATAATACCATGGAGAAAGCTAATAAGGGCTAGGTTTTCTATTTATTTTTCTCAATGAGTCTAGAAGGTGTGGGGTTCTATATATAACCCCATCAACTCAACAAAGCCTCGCCACTCATTCGCATAGGACAAAACAACTGCCACTCAATTTGCACAGTTGCACAATACTCTCAATACCCCATCTTAAGTCGGAGCATAAAATGCTCAGCCAAATACGGACCATCTATCCATTTTTAAGAGGATGTGGATATGCATTTTCGATTTTGACAGATATGAATACAAAATTGGATATGGATTTTTATTTTTTTTTGGGGATACAGATACGGCTGCGAATATCATTTTCAAAATTTTTTAGGATAAGGACACGGATATGGTTACAAATTTTTGAGGTGGATACATATACATATATATGTATTACTAAAAATGTCTTTGTATGTTTATCATAAACATATTTATCAATGTGTCTATAAACAAATATGTAAATATGTCATAGGGTCATACGTAATATACCGTGTTTTAGAGTCATTCCAAATGCATGAAGAAAAATAAATAGAGTAAATCACAAAAGCAACCCCAACTATATCTCGATTCCCAAGTAGGGCCTTGTTATGGAAATATAACAATAAGGGGTTCGACGATCGCATTTTTTTGCCTTAAATACATGTTTTTGTAAGCTTTTGCAATCCTTTTATGTCGATTTTAAAGCATAAAGTTGAAATTTTGATACCCACTTTATATCATTTCAAAAATGAGGCCTATACTTGGGAATTGATGCATAGTTGTGGCCCTTTTTCTTGGTAATTTACCTAAGTAAATATCTTGTCGTGTTTAACTATTTGTTATAAAAGTTTAGTTTAACATACTACTTTATTATCTTGTGGTGTTTAACATATTTGTTATAAGACATATTTATCCAGATACATGGTTTGGGGAATTGCAACCATTTTCCCAGACATACGGATATAAAGCTTTTCCCAGACATACGGATATCATCTTTATATCATTTCAAAAATGAGGCCTCTACGTGGGAATTGCATATTGTATTTGTAGTTTGTGCAATTTTGGTAATGAACTAAAATCATAGGAAACTTTTATTATTCGAAGGGTAATCCATATCCATTTGTAAAATGTCTATATCCGAATTATGATTATCATTATCCATATTTAAGGATATGGTCTGCGATTGCCAATATCCGCAAGATATATGTTTTTGTTTCTAAATCCAAATTTTAAAAAGGATAAGGATATGGTAACACCTATACCTGTATCTGTCTGTTTGCATCCCTACAACACACAAGTCGAGTATATAGCTCAAATACTACTTTCAAATTCTCAACCGCATCTTCTTGCATTTGTGATATGGGAATTTGCAATTGTTGTCAATGATCTCATGAAATGATCTGGATACAAAAGAAGAGCCTCAAACGTAGATCTCCGCGAGAGCTGCCACCATATGAACATCTGAACAATAGACTTCCATTACGAAGCCATTGACTCATTGCAATATGTCTTTCTCGAAGAGATCCTCGAACTGGGATTTTCCACGCATTGGCTAAGAGAATAGATATCCTCTAAAATCCATATGGGTTACTATGTTTTGAGCCTCTTTCATTGGTTTCTGTCACATGTGGATCATTCATACTATATACCCAACACTTGAGTATGAGGACCTTTTCAACAAATGATCGCATATGTGCTCGAAATCCGAATCATAGAACTATTCACTAACCTTATCCCACATAGCCATGTTGGGAGATACAAACAAAGAATTCTCCCTTTTTCTCACTCGCTTTTTTTATTATCGACCATCACTTATTGTAATCTCCATTTGAACCATGAATTCTTTAGGCCACAACAATTTTTTATTCATTTCTTAATGGCCTCGCATTTCTCACAGACTATTTTCAAAGTTTTTTTATTACACAGTCCATTCCCTTTTTTTACATCTCCTCTCCCCTTTTTTGTTTAGGTCGTGTTTTTAATACAATGGGCTCTCGACGAGATGGGCACCGAACAATAACTGAGAAAAAAATCAATAAAGCCCATAAATGGGCTTAACCTGCTTAACCCTCTTCAACATGGCTTACAAGACATAAGTAGGGATTTCGGTAAAATAAGGTAACATGGGTGCAACCTCGGCAAGCATCAACCGCATGGCCTTTTTGTCTGTTACTTAAGGTTCCCATCATCGTAGCAACTCACATGGTTGACTTTCTTTGCCTGGAGAGCCTCTCCATGTCACTCATCACCTTTTGCATACTACAAAGCAACCATGCTCCTCCTTTGCATTCTTTCTCTTATTTCTTCAGCATTATCACAACCTTACTACCTTCCGTGTATTTTTCACCACGTGGTTTCATGAACCCAAATTTGGTGTCATTTTACTATAAGCACTAGCTTCCAAAACGTTTTTGCCCATATGTAGGCTAAACATAGTTGAACATCATTGCACCATCTATGTTGCATCGTTTCTGATGGAACTACTTCCGACGATACCTTGCATTGTCGCTTCCATGTGACTAACTAAAGGTTGAGCATGTCACCTTTGTCATTGTGGCATGTAATTACCAACACATTGGTCTCAATTGGCCATGCTCATGGCAACTATCTCCGCAATCTCATTACAATCAAACTAGGAGACAAGAGGGATTTGATTAATGCTGGGAATGAAGCCTTAAGGAGCCATGTTGAATGGCGATCTTAGATATGGGAAGTGATGGATCTCAAGGAGACCATCTGGAGATGGGGTAAGTGATGGATCTCAAGGAGACCATCTGGAGATGGGCTTCGATTGCCATGCATAATCACATCAAGTTCTTCAAAAAGAATTCATGAACAACAATGAACTTGATCAGAGATAATAAAAACAAAATGAACCTCTAAATAATCTCAAAAATCAATTTTCTCTTATAACATGTAGAAATATAAAATAAAATTGTGGAATTAAAGGCAACAATAAACATGTTTTATGTGAAACTCTGCTTCTCAAGTAGCAGGATGATGCCACGGTAGAGCAACCAAGGGCTAGATTTTTTATTTGTTTTTTTTTCTCAATGAGTACTATGGATGTGAGGCTCTATATACAACCCCATTAACTTAACCAAGTATCACCACTCATCCATGTGGGACTAAACAACTATCATTTTTCCCAATTATATAATTCTCTCAACAATATATACATAATGAGTATGCATCTTTATGGGTGCCCTTCATTTTTCACCTTAAAGAAATGCCTCTCATGCAGAAACCTCGAGAAGGGTTCTCAAATAGGAAAGCTTTCATTATGGTAGTCAGAAGCACAGATGGATGAGCAATAAACCTCTCTTGAGTGACCTAAAGCAGAAAAAACACGGTGTCCTCCAATACTTGTCAAAATTGAGGTAGAACAAATGAGGTAAACAAGATTCCTTCTTTTTTCTTCTCTTTCTTTATTAACCCTTTTTTCTTCTTGTTTCGATAGTCCTCTCCTTTTTATGAACCCCCCTTTTAGACTTCATTTTTTTTTATTTTCATTTTTTTCTTTTGTTTTTTTTTTCAAGAATATTGGTGGCCCATTGTTCGATAGGAAAGAATTTCAAACAAAAAAAATGATCTTGAAACCCATCAGACCTCAAGAAAGTGGATCTAGCAGAATATTCGAATACATAGGAAAAGGGCAACGACCCATTCCTTATCAACCGTCTTAAGTGGTCGAGTAGGTGATATGCGGTGGTGGTGGAACTTTTTCAAGTGAAGAAAAAATATGGAAATCGAGTAGGCAAAACATCAATCTAGTATTGATACACTAATATCGTACTGATACACTAATACCGTGTGGAAAATAAATGTATGTACAGCAATCACGAGAAAGAACGAACATGAATTATGTGGGTTCTGATAGTCTCACAGGACTATCCTACTCCACAGGAGAAGAATCCTCAGGAGTTGGATATTCATATAAAATTCTCATGTAATACAACAAGTGTGAGGCTCTTTCTATAGCCCCGCTAATGCGCTAGAGTAACCATTAAACATTATGGGACTGAAAATGAGAAAGTAATAAAATTAGATGGAGGAGAAATCTAATTATTCATCTAAATACATACTCTAGCAATAATAAACAAGCATGTTATCAAGAAAGAATGTTAAAAAAATATGTGGTTCAAGAAAGTCACGATGACGGTCCTCCATGAGAGGAGATCTGTTGGAATCAAATATTTGTAATAAACTTATGCAAGTGGTATGAGGGGTCCTTATATAGGTCCATTAACACACGTCTCAATGCTACACAATGTGTGACCAAACAAAATAATAGCGTGGTTGAATCTTGAAGAATTCCAATTACCTATTTAAATAACTCCAGTAAGGGTGATTAGTACTTCTCCAACTTTTAGTCCAAAAATGTTACATTTAGCACCATTGGTAATACTCATATCAATATTTTTGTAAGACAGAAGCTCATATGGGTATTATCTACATAAGAAGTTCGAAAGGATACTTCTGCAATATTAAACAAGGGTGCTTATGTTATAAAAACCCTTTCCTATCTAACATACCCTATGTAATAATAAATTGAATCTTGATTTTTCTTGACTTATTGTCCCCGTTTGGCAGTATTCTTCAACGATAATCTTTGTCATTGCATGTTTTAAAACTGTGGCAAGTAAACCACAAAACAAGATACAAGATCTGCGAACCTGTGATAATGAAGAGGCTGTTGAGATTCGGGCTTTCAACTTCGACTTGGCATGCCAGTGATGCTGCTGTTGCAATTGTACAAACTGCTGTAATCTTGACGCATCAAGGCCCGCACGTGCATCACTTACATCTTGATTCTTGTTGTCCGCAAGCAAGTGGTTGCAAGGGCCGAATGAGGTTCTCCTCGCTTCATTGTTAAATGAATATGCACGTACAGTTTTTAAACGAGTTCGTAATATGCCAAAAGCAGCACTTTGCTGTAAAAAGAAAAGAAAGCCATGTAAGCCTGCAGATGCTACCAGAAAAATAAGAATATTACTGGAACCAGCATGTACCAAGTGGATGTGCAACAAAAGATCAAACATATTTAGCTTGCTTAAAATAAACAAGGGGGAAAGAACTTGAAAGCAATGAGACCATATGATCAAATCATGCATAAAGACATCCATGTTGAGAGAAAAATTGAAACTATAAAAGGGCATCTAGTATAGCACTTGGTTGACAAGATGAAAATCTTAGAAGAAGAAAGCAGGACCAATATCTGTTATGAACATGCACTGAGATGAATGAAAGATGTCAACCTTTAAGCAGATACAAAGAATCACCACCATTTTTCACACCTATCCTTTTGCGTACATACACTTCAATTTTTTCATCTCCCTGCCTCCAAACATTAAAAAAATTCCTATGACCCCACCAGTCCCCCCCCCAGAGCCTTTTTTACTTTCATACCGATGCGAAGAAAAGAGTTTCACACTTGTAAAAAATCTTTTGGTACCAAATATACATGGGGAGAGACTCTCGTGAATGATGTATGTTGGAGTATTTGGTTGTGCGCCATCTATGTGGGAGATAGGTAAATGGATCCCTCCAGGATCCATTTACCCCGTCCAGTCTTTAGTACCACATCTGCCAGTTTGGAGATGTGGAGACTCAGTGGGGGCTATATATAGACCCCCACACCCATTGTAACCTTTGAGAAAGTTCAATGAACAAATCAGCCCTTTGAGGCATTCTCCCGTGGTTTCATCTGGCTCCGTAGGGAGTAGGGTTTCCACGTAAAAATCTTAGTGCTCTTCAAGTTTATCTTTCTTTCTTCTTATGCTCTGTTTATCATTTTCGCTTACGCATTCCGATTTTCTAACATGGTATCAGAGCGGGTTCAAATCTCGCAAATTCATTCTTGAAGATTTAGTTTTATATTCATATATTGTTCGAGATTCGAGTATGTATTCAAGATCTGTTTTGTTCAAGATCGGATTTCTTCTCAAAACCCTAGATCTTTAGCCCTGGCCGCCAGCGCCATCGACCACACCTTCTCCAGAGCAGTGGCTACATCTTCTCCATAGGCAGCACCTATGGTTTCCGAAACTCCAGAAGCGCATATGGCAATAAAGGAGCTCCAGGCGGTGCTCCTCGCCTACTATTCCAAGCATCACATGTGGAGCTGTTCTTCTCCACCTCCTCCTAGGCGGCAGCGTTACACACCCTCCGGTGATCTCCAGGATCGAGACCCACTCAGGGGGTCCCACCAGGCGAAGCCCTAGCCACTCCCAACGATGCCCTCGCTCGACATCAGATCTCCATCAACAGGAGCCTCATCAGCTTGGTGCTCCAGGCACGCCCCAACTCCAGATCCAAAGCGGCGCAGTCGAAGACCCCACGGCGACGGCAGGCGGTGACCCCATGTCAGCAGCAGGTAGCGGCCCTGATCCCTTTATGCTCCCTCCCTGTCGCCCTCAGAATCGCCCCATGCCGCATCTACAAGCGGACGGCGGTGGCGACAGGAAGTGACCCCACGTCAGCAACAGGTAGTGGCCCTGATCCCTTCATACTCCCTCCCCATCGCCCCATGCCGCATCTACAGGCGGCCAGCACCTCCCTCGCGCAGCCCCCTTCTCCATCGACAAAGACCTCCAAAACCCTCGTGAGAGGGCCCTCTAGGCGGGCAAAAGCCCCATCTTTAAGTCGTGCGCCCTCGCGCAGAGTCCCCTCTTTAACGTCGCCCGTAGAAAAGAAGCAAAATCTCCCCAATTGCTTAGCCTCTCTCATGTCCGAGTCCCCACTTTATGCGCAGCAGATTCTCTCCTGCACGACTCCCTACCGATCCAGACTCCTCTCCGCGAGATCCATGCGGTGACTCCCCCTCTCCAGATCCGTGTGGCATTCGCTCATCCATGCGGTGACTCCCCCTCTCCAGATCCGTGTGGCATTCGAGCGAAAAGGCCATCGAGAAGACGAAGCCCCTTCTCTTGATTTTGCGCAGGCAACGCTTCTGTTCCTAGTCGGGAAATTAAAAGGGAAACCCCTAACTAGGGTTTCTCCCTTTACGTGCCCGAGTGGGATATTTCAAAAAAAAATATTGTACGGGCCCAAGTGGGCCGCCTGCTATGCAAAAAAAAATGCTCTGTGTAAAAAAAAGGGAAGAGAGGTTAAAAAAGAAAAAGACGCGTACAAATAAAAAGTCGTACGCAATTTCAAAAAAAAGGAAGAAAAAAAGGAAAAATGTTGCAAAAGCCATAAAAAATTTGAACGGATTTAAAAAAATGTTGCAAAAGACGAAAAAAATGATCGATGATTATCAACTTAGGTATGTTTTATTTACCCTCATTATTCTTGTCTTCTCCCAACTTAGTTGATGATATATTCCGATTAGTATGGGAGAAAGGGGGAGTATATGTAGAGTCACAGGTCTTTTGCAGATTTCATATTCGTCAGACCAGTCGGATTGTTCAGACTCTACAATTGTCAGATGTTGAGACTCGATGTCAGGTTCCGAGTTTGCAGTTCAAGATGCACGAGATCTTCAGTTTCGTGGTCCCCATCATTCTTGTTGTTTCGGCCATTGAGCCATAGGGACTATAGAGTAGAGGACCATTCCCTATGCCATGTAGGCAAGGGTTTTCATGTTGTATCATAGGGACTCCAGAGTAGAGTACCATTCTCTGAGCCAGATGAGAGAGACCCAGTTCTCCGACGAGGAAAATCCAAGCGCAGTTTCAGAATCGGTGGTCAGATTCTGAGTCCTCGGTTTGACTCACACTCCAGTCCGTTCGCCCTCCTCACCTGCACTGCATGAGAAGCAACATCCTCGACAATTGTCGACAGTTGTGCACGTTGAGTTGATATTGTGTGTAGTATCGTGTATTGTGAGTTGAGTTTCTTTCTGCTTGTCCAAGTTGAGCATTGCATGTTGCAGCTTGAGGGGGAGTGTTGGAGTATTTGGTTGTGCGCCATCTATGTGGGAGATGGGTAAATGGATCCCTTACCCCATCCAGTCTTTAGTCCCACATCTACTAGTTTGGAGATGTGGAGACTCAGTGGGGGGCTATATATAGATCCCCACACCCATTGTAACCTTTGAGAAAGTTCAATGAACAAATCAGCCCTTTGAGGCGTTCTCCCGTAGTTTCATACCGCTCCTTAGAGAGTAGATTTCCACGTAAAAATCTGTGTGCTCTTCAAGTTTATCTTTCTTTTATGCTCTATTTATCATTTTCACTTCCGTGTTCCAATTTTCTAACAATGTAAATTGTAATCGTAACATGTAGATCATTATAGCATTCAATTTATTGCATGTATTAATGTATGTGAATAAACACATGTATGCATGCACTCGTAAAGAAAAGGACCATGAGCTTCTGAAAGGCATGCTCACCTGAGGCAGCAACATAAGAATACCATATAATGATTTCAGCAACCAAGGGTATTTTATGGATTCAAGGAGCTGAAAAAGCAAAAAAGAGATTATTCATCTATCAAAAATGTCTCAATGACAAATTTCTATTATCTTAAAGCAGTTTCTGGTGAAATCTTAGATTAATTTCTTCTATATTTGGAGAGCATGCTACATTTTTTAATTCTAAATGCCATAAAATTGTAACTTCTAAGATAAACATGAGCAAGAAAATACTTTTACCACATCATATATAGTTAAACAAGGAAAAACCACATGTTCACGGGCAAGTCGTCCATTTAACTGAGATGTGCAAACTGACTTTTGAAACACAGATGAAAACACAAGATAAAGTCCTCCATTGTCTCTAGTTTCTATATCAAGTACCTCAAAATGTGCTAATTAACCATGCAAGCCACTCATGGACCTACGATCACGAGGTAACTAAAATCCCTGACAAGCATATTCACCTACATGATCATGCTAGGATAAGGCTATAGAGTAGTAAGATGATGAACTTCGGGGTCGGAAACTGCCACGATACCAGCCAAATCTGCCATACTTTCAGCTATATCAGATTGCAGTTGATATAAAACAGACAACAGTTGGCAAACAATTTGCTTTAATGAATTTAATTTGACGGCCAAGTGCAATTACTATAGATTTTTCTAGCCATCAATTTGAAAAGGATGGTTCACGACCCATGTAAATAAGAGCACACATCAATCTCAGTTAGGAGCATATTCTTTTTTTCTGAACTGGGGGCATACAAGATGTCTATGCACTTCACATGTGGTTGATAGGTTCAGAGAAGATGGATTACAGCAGAACACGGTCTAGGGGCATGATTCAGCCAAAAATGTAGAAATTTCTATTTTAAGACATTGTCTTTCAAAAATATAATATGCACGTTCTCCATGAAGGTCACGGAATCCAAACCGATTTTCTATAGCTTTCCATCACCCTCCCTCTTTCTCGGGACTATATGGGAACCATTTTGAAAAATCCAAGCTCAAAGACTGTGTCCTGACATGAGGAGCTATAATTACTATCGTGTCTGACAGCAGGCATACCAAGTACCAACAGAACATCTTCGCAAGATCAACATAGGCAACCACCTTAAAATATTTGACAAAGAAATATTAAGTGTCCTAATTTGTTATAAAATATGACGAATGCGAAAGCGATTGATAAACAGAGCATAAGCAAGAAAGATAGAACATGGTCCACGGGAGAAGCCCTCAAAGGGGCATGCTATGCATTACTTTTTCTCAATGAGTACAGGAGGTCTGGGGCTCCTTATATAGCCTCTCCAGAACCTCCAAGTCCCACCACTAGGCGGTATGGGACTAAACACTGGATGGTGTAAATGGATCTTCTCCAGGATCCATTTACCCTGCTACAACTCAATGGGCGCACAACCAAATACTCCAACACTCCCCCTCAAGCTGGAGCATGCAATGCTCAGCTTGGACAAACAGAAATAAACTCAACTCAACGCTACAGGACACTACGGACAATATCAACCCAACTCGCACATTGTTGCAGTCGAGGACGTTTCTTCTCATGCCGTGCAGGTGAGGAGGACGAACGGGATGGAGTGTGAGTCAACTAAAGACTCGGAATCTGACCATCGAGTCTGAAACTGCGCCTGAAGTCTCCTCGTCGGAGAACTGGGTCTCTCCCATCTGACTCAGAGAATGGTGCACTGCTCTGGTGTACCTATGATACCACATGAAAACCCTTGCCCTCAATGGCATAGGGAACGGTCCTCTGCTCTGGAGTCCCTATGGCTCACATGAAAACTTTGGCCTGACAACTACAAGAATGATGGGGATCATGAACAAATGATGGCAACATATGCTCATCTGAAAATGACCGCAATCATATGCGTATCTGAAACTGGAGACTCGGAACAATGATCGTCGAGTCTGAAACCAAACTGTAGAGTCTGATCATCTGGTTGGTCTGGAGACTGATATCTGAATCTGGAATCTGGATCTAGACATGTGACTCTACATGCACTCCCCCTTTCTCCCATACTTGTCAGAAAATCAACATCGACAAAGTTGGGAGAAGACAAGATAATATGGGAGAAAACATAAGATGATTACAATTTTTTCCGGCTTCTCAAAAAACATGGATAACATTTTGGCCGTTTCATCGTTTTTTTTCCCGGCCCCCTTTTTTTCATTTTTTTTGTATTTTTTTTGTAATTCGTTCCATTTTTTACGGCTTTTGGCTTTTTTTTTAAATTCTTGCGTACGGCTTTTTTTGTGTACGAGCCTTTTTTCTTTCATTTTTTTTCTTTTTTTTAAAAGAAACTTGACACTGCTCCACCTTTTTTTTGTTTACAACTCTCGGCCTACTTGGGCCGTTACAAAGCAACAAAGCACATTTTTTTAAAATCATGCCCAATTTGGGTTGTCAACCAAATGACCCTCTCCCTTTTTTTAATAAATGTCGGTCCCTCTTTTAGGGTTCCCAAGTGAGAAACCCATTTCCTGAAAACAGGGGCTCCACCGCCTTGGAGAACTCGAGCTCCTCTTGGAGCTCTATACTTTGCGCGCGGCCTGGGTTGAGAAGGGAGGTGTCGTTGCCCTCTTGGAGAGTCGCGCCAGATGCGGGGCGCGGAGGGCGGGTTGCGCCGCTTGCGTCGGGTCATGGGGAACCGCCGCTGATGTGCGTGTGCGCCACGAGATACTATGGGGAGGTGCGTGCGCCTGATCAGGGGAAGTCGCGGAGTCGCGGCGGCGCAGAGCGACGCTGCCTGGAGGTTCAGCACCTCCTGGAGCTACGCAAGGACATCGCCAGGAGCGGTAGGAGCGTTGGTGGTGGAGCTGCTGGTGGATCATCGAGGCCTGCGGAGACGTGTGCGCATGGGCGGTTGCCGTTCCCCCCCTTTGTGGCTTCTGATTGACATGAATCACATCATAGATGTTTGGCTGTTGTAGTGGAACTCGCGGGTCTGAAGGATGCGCCGAATGAAGTGGGACTCGTTGCGATGGATCTGCGGGTCTCCTGGGAGCGCAGGAATGTGCGCCTCGTGTTGGTTGATGACGAGCAGCGTTGCAGAAGGCTGGATCGCCTCCTGGAACTTTGGAAGAACAGGGGCTGACGCCATCGTCTGAATCTTTTCTTTGGCACGAGCAAGGGCTGAAACCCTCGATACAAATCTGGAAGATGCAACATCTCCTGCGAGGGAGATGTCTTCTCCTTGAAGAATAATTATGGATCTAGGGTTTTAGAAAACCCTAGAAAAAACATCTTGAACCATATAATCATAAAAAATGAACACCATTACAACTGAATCAAAATAAAGAACACTATGAAATCCTCGAGAAACGAACCCGCTCTGATACCATGTTATAAAATATGAAGAATGCGGAAGCGATTGATAAACAGAGCATAAACAAGAAAGATAGAACATGGAACACCATGATTTTACGTGGAACCCTACTCCGTGAGAAGCGAGATGAAACCATGGGAGAAGCCCTCAAAGGGGCATGCTATGCATTACTTTTTCTCAATGAGTACAGGAGGTCTGGGGCTCCTTATATAGCCTCTCCAGAACCTCCAAGTCCCACCACTAGGCGGTATGGGACTAAACATTGGATGGGGTAAATGGATCTTCTCCAGGATCCATTTACCCTGCTACAACTCAATGGGCGCACAACCAAATACCCCAACATAATTCATTTGTATAAATTGGCTAATCCAAATTCAAATTTCATAATCACAAGTAAAGATAAAGCTAAGAACCAATCAAACACAGCCAAAGAAGGTGGAAAATCATCATGAAGTTTGATCATTTTCAAATGGCTCTCCTAAAACACAAGTGGATTTGGTTGCAGAAGCAACCCAAAAAATGTATCAAAGATTAGGGCATATCACGGATTGATCCAATAATGACCAAGCCATAGAAGAGCTGTTCAAGGTCAGCAAAGCAACTAAACTGCTCATGCTATTTTTTTTGTAAACCACAATTTAAAGGACGATATCTCATGCATGTGGGCTGCAAATGGAGAACTGATATGATACTTAGGCAGAAACTAGTTGTGTACCTCACAACACTTTCTGTCAGGTCACTAGTATAAATTGCACCAGAAACTTGAAGAATTCAAACCAAGTTCCCAAAATTTCAAGGATAGAAAAACCCAAATGGCTGATCTCTCAAAACAAATCAGCAACGCCTGAGTAATGGTATTTCCTTGGGGACGCAAGGAGGTTTCCAAAAAATCATAACCATAAGGGAACCAATTATTGGTACTATGTTATTCACCCCGAGGTTGTAAATGACGATTCCCGTGTTCAAACTTTTGCTCAGACCAATCAAAAGAAATATATTAAAGCAATTAGCTGAGCCCTCAGTTCAATTCATATGAACATAAATTCTTTAGCATTAGGCAAGAAACCACATTCAAATCCCAGACCTTGAACCTTATAAATCTTGAAGCTAATACAAGAACAGCATTAATCACAAGGATCTTCACATACAAGGGGCTCAAGAACCATGCACCAGAAGAATTATTAATCGCCATAAAAGAAAGCTTCATATAGGGTGGAGCAATGGTACGGGCCGGCCCGGACCCGACCCACTATAGCCCAGACCCGACCGAAAACCGTTATATACATGGGCCGGGCCCGGGTCTTGATTTTGGCAAATATTCAAGAACAGACCGGGTTGGACCCGAACCCGAGTTAGCCCGGGAAAACCCAACCCAGCCCAATTTTCATGGACGCACAACGAGTAATTTAATCCCTTTCGAAGATTTTGCATGGGATTTCAAATCCCCGATATCATGATTCCCATACCCAACATGTCCCACTCCCCAGCAATCTCTTCAGGGACTCTCTCTTTCTCCCTCCCTGAATACCCTACCTAGACCGTCGGCACCACTAGTCGACCCCCTCCACACGATCCTATACATCTCTCTCTCTCTCTCTCATCCCTACGACTCTTGTAAGATTGTTCCTCAATGCCACATCATCCCTTCACAGGCATCTTCTCCCCGCAGACCTCAGCGACGTCATTTGAACTGGCAGCACAACCCTGCAGCCCTCCTCAGCATCTTCTGTCGAAAGCACATTCCAAGATTCATCCTCATTGCATAGTAAGAAGCTTTATATTCTTCTTGATGTCTAATTTGAATTATACTATATTTTACAACGTTCTGTTTATTATAAATTCATTGGAAAGAGCTCATGATTTTATTATATCGTTCTCTGGTAAATGTTACTTGATCATCATTTCAAGCATATACATTGTAGGCAATCAATATCATGATATTCGGTGTTATAGCATGCATTGATCCTTTATGTTTATGGTCAAATATTTTCAAATCCTAATATTAGGATTCAACTCATGTACACAGTTAGATTAAAATTCTTGCAAATCGAAGTAAGAACTAAATAAATGGTGAAGCTTTTTTCTACTATAAGTAGGGTCGGCTATATAGATTATTGCTCAATCCATGTTGAAAATTCGATTATTTTGCGTTGTTTGTCGACTACCTAACGCAATCCCTACAACGGGGGATTTGAATCTTGGTCTTTTGGGTGGTATGCACACTCAAAGTAAGAACTATATATTTAAATTGAGAAAGCACCTTACGTTTTTTTGTATTTTTTCTAATAATTCCTATTCTTTCTTTATAAGCATAATCAGGTTGTTTGCAATTAGTAAGTATTAACAAAGCTATATTATTTGTATGGTTAGAGAGTGGATGCCAATAATGTTAAGGTTGGTGATGCAAATGAAACTGTCGTCGGTGATCGTGATGCTCCTCCAATAGAGATTGGCACCAGGGTATGCAAACATCCCAAACATCTATTGTCCGATATTTGGAACAATTTTAAAATCATTGATTCGAAGATCAGTGGTGAAGAAAAATGCGAGTGTTTAAAATGTCATCAGATATTGTCTTGTAGATCATAAGGCAGTAGCCTCCATTTAAAGAGACATATCGATAAATATCGTATACACGGTAAGAATAAAAATGAAAGCCAACAACTACTACAGTTTTCTGCATCTGAAAATGTCACTAGCTCGCTTTGGAATTGGAAATTTGATTAGGAAAAAGTCGAGAAGATCTAACTCGAGTTTTTATGAAGCATGAATTACCTCTTCGTTTACTTGAGAAAGATGCTTACAAGGTATTCTTGGCAAATCTAAAACCAAGATTCAGACCTGTTTCTCGATCCACTTTGAAAAGGGATTGCATAAAAATGTATGATATAGAGAGGATCAAGTCGAAAGATGAAATTAAAAAATATTCCCTTAAGATTTCCAAAACTACATATTTATGGACATCCATCCAAACGATTGGTTATTTTGGTATCACTAGCCATTACATTAACGAGCATTGAGCTCTTAAGAAAAAAATTTAAGTTTCAGCATACTCCCATCTCCACACACCGGCGATAATATTTCTGATACGATTGCCCATCAATTATCTAAATGGGATATTGAGAATTTGTGCATTGTCACAATGTACAATGCATTTGCTAACGATGTGGTAGTTGATAATTTGATTGAGCATTTTACTCCCAAATCTAGCATTATTTTAAAAGGGAAGATTTTTCATGTACGGTGTTCGGACTATATTTTAAATTTGGTTGTTCAAGATAGATTGATAGAAGTTAAAGAAAATGTTACAAAATTCAAACACTCGGTGAACTATGTGAGGTGTTTACAATGGTGAATTGAGGAATTTGAGGTGGTCGTAAAGTAGGAATGAATATCTATGGGGAAGGGACTCGTTCTAGATGTAAGCAGACTATGTAATTCCACATTTTCAATGCTACAATCGACCTTGAATAATATAAGGGTTTTTATTCGGATGAAGTCTCGTGATCCCTATTTGTTTGGCATCCCGAGCGTTGAAGAATGATAGAAGGCAGACAATATTTGTGCATCTTTAAAAATATTTTATACGACAACAATTTTTTCTGTGCATCACTATTCCACCTCCAATTTATATTTTTAACCAAATATTTATATTTAAATGGGCGTTAAATATCTTACTTGCAAGTGAAAACTTCTCCATAAGTAAGTCAATGGAAATGAGTGTCAAATTTGAAAAGTATTGGAAAGATCATGGATGCAATTGTCGTCGCCCTTAATCATAGGTATATAGCCCCTCGCCCCCCTTGCCTCCGCCAGCAACTTCGATCCTCCGCCACCGCCTCCATGGCCTCCGTCGACACCTCCAGCTCTGCCAACAACATTCGGGCCACCACCACTCACATCCATTGCCACCACCGCCTTCGTGGTTCCGCTCGGCACTCGACTGTATTGCCTCTGCGGCTGCACCAACAGCTCGTGAGCCTCCTTCCCTCCTCTTGGCTTAGCCAGCACCTCCTGTCCTCCGATGTCGCCTCCATAACCTCCGCCAACAGCTCAACAGCCTCCGTCAACACCAAAACTAGATGAATTTTTTAAAATATTGTCTTATCTGTTATTGGTCTAGTGGTAGTACAGTGTGTCTACCACACAAAAGACCAGGGTTCAAATCCCACTCTTGCAGTGGTTGCGTTAGGTAGTCGACAGCCAGCGTAAAAATAGTCGAATCTTTCATCATGGATTTGAGCAAGAATCCATGTAGCCGACCCCACTTGTAGTGGGAGAAGGCTTAGTACATTTTTTTATTGTGTTATAAAATCACACACATGAATAAAATTTAATGTCTGAATAAAACTAAATGTCAAACTTTTTTAGTTTAACTTTTTTATTGTGTCATTTTAATTAAATGTTTAGCTTTTTTATTCTGTCATTAATGTGTCATTTATAAAATGTCTAAAGTTTTAAACAAATTAAATATCTGATTTTTTTAATGTCATTTTATTGTGTCATTTTATAAAATGTGAAGTTCTGAAGAAATTAAATGTCTCACTTTTTAAGTCTGTAATTTTAATGTGTCATGTTATAAAATGTCTGAAGTCTTGAACAAACTAAATGTCTAAACAATGCGTGAAAAAAGTTTGATTTATGTAAAAAAAGTCTGAACGATTTCTGAAAAAAACTATGAACGATTTCTGAAAAAAAACTATGTACATAGTACATAAAAAACGAACATTGTCTTGATTTTTAGCATGTTATTTTAAAGTACTTTTGTTTTATAATCTATTATAATTTATGTAAAAACATTTGATTTGTTTTTAATATTTTATCATGATGGCAACAAGAAAAATATAATATTTATAGAATATTAACATAATATTAAAATTTTATTTATATTTCCAATAATAAAAAATACCAAACCACATACTCCCTACATACTCTCCCGCATAACGCATACTCTCTATGCAGTGACCCCTCCGACTGAATACCGCATACACCCTTCCTGAACATTGAGATGGTGGGTTTGGAGATTGGAAAGTCAGATATTGATATGTAGGAATGAGAATCGAGCCGGGCCCAACTTGCCCAACCTGAGCCCAATTCAATTATGTGGCCCTGCGGGCCGAGCTCAAGCTTGAGATTTTGCTGATAATCCAACCCAAGCCCGAACCCGCAAGTACATGGGTTGGGCCTAAGGCAGGTCGGTCTGCTATATAAAATTTTGGTGCTGAAAATATGAAAAGGCATGCCGCTTCCCATTGCAAGTCGTCGTCTGATCAAGATACATAATTGGAATAAAAATAGGATAATTTACAAATTAGGTCCTCATCTATGGACCAAATCCCAATCTGAGTCCCCATATTTTATTTGTAACAATTAGGGTCCACACCCCGTTTGAGGAAACGTCAAAGGGTATTGTTGTAAGAAGAAGAAACTACTTGGATAAAATTACCCTTAAAAAGTTAGTTCAATTCCTAATATTCCTCCCCATCCCCTTTGAATCCATGGGCCCGCACCAACCTCCCTCTTTCCACCTTTGAAGCCCTCGTTCTTCAGAGGGGTTCGTACTCCACCTTCTCGATGAGCAGATTCCAACCAATCAGATTCAACGTCGTTGCGAAGCTGTAAATTATCAAGATTTAGATATTGGACAGCTCTCAACTGAAGGGTTTCAACAATTTGGAGCACAAGACCCCTTATTCTTTGTTGCAGACGCACGGATTCATAACCAAGGGAGGGGGGGCAAATCGGAGTTCAACATGGTCGTGACGGTGGATGGCGACTGGCGATTGGAGGTACAAGGCCAATAGATCTGGAGCAAAACCACATACTCTTCCCTCCCCTTCTTCGATATGCAGCTAACAGTTGGAGGGTACAAGGTGTCTCCAACAGATCAGCCCGCTCTCTGACGAACGGCATGAGGCGGTGATGGTGGGTCGACCCTCCTCCTTTGAAGATGGAACACAGTTTCTCGTGTGAAGAGGGGTGTCGTCCAGTTGTGCTTCACGAACCTCTCATGACGAATGGTTGAATGCCAGGGAGATATCTCGAAGATCTATTGTTCAGTGGATTTCATCGTTCCTCCTCCTATTCATCTAGTTACGAGTGGTAGAGAGCGGAGGGATTGAGGACCACAGAGCAGATGCTACAAGTCTGATGCTTGCAGCTTGTAGAGGAGGATCCCCTCCACTTCTTGGATCAGCATGGGCAGCAGAGTTCCTCAACTGCGGTTGAAGTATACCTGCAAATTAGTGGGTACCTACTCAATGGGGAGTTTCCCCAGCCACTAGTTTGTTAAGTGTTAGCTCATATGGAGGGTTATGAGAAGAAATGAAGGGGAAGATAGAACATCAAGAACAACAAGAAGAGAACGAAGAAGGAAGAATTGAATTTAACTTTTTAAGGATAATTATGTCTAAGTACTTTCATCTTCTAGCGGCAATGACCTCTGTCGTTTCTACAAACAAGGCGGGGACCTTAACTGTTACAAATAAAAGACGGGGACCCAAATTGGGATCAAGTCCATAGATGAGGACCCGATCTATAAATTACCTTAAAAAAACTAATAATGTTGCAGGTGAACCGAGAAATCTCCATGTAATAACCAAGTATGCATCCTTAGAAAACAAACCTTGTGAAGTAGCAATATATCTAATAGACTATAAGCAACATGCATAAAGAACAAGAGTTGAACCAATAAAAAGATCACAATCTCGACGCCCATAGTTTAATATTTTGAATACCAAAGAGTGTAATAATATAATAAGAGGATAATCAAGTGCTTCATGGAAGTGATCACTACCTGCAGCAGGTCGTCGACTCGACGGAAGTGAGGGAGCGCACTAGAGGTGAAGAGGGAGGTGGAGGGTGCACTGGAGCATGGAGGTGAGGAGGAAGGAGGGATACGGGGGTGTAATGGAGGTGAGGAGGAAGGAGGGAGGCAGTGGCGAGAGCAATCAACAGCCGCGCAGCAAGGGGAGGAAGGGTGTATGAGCAGGAGGAGGAGAAACCAATGATGGCCAGGGTCGGGAAGTGCTAGGGTTTCAACTCGCAAGGTAGGGTAGGTCAAGGGTTTGGGTTGCGCGAAGGGTTATGGTCATGGTGTGGGGGTTCTATTTTTTGGTCCACACGAACGGGCTATGTTGTGCCTGGTTCAAGCTGAGCCGACCCACGGGCTTCAGGCTTGTTGTAGCCAAGGCCTTAAAAGTCGGATTTCGGTTTCGTTTCGGTGAGGGACCGAAACGAAATTTCGGTCGAATTTCGGTCGAAATTCGACCGAAATTTCGGTCATTTCGGTGGCTTTTTGAACTAGACCCCCCCCCCAAATTTTGACCGATATAGCCATTTCGGCGAAACCGAAATTCGACCGAAATTCGGCCGAAATTCGGCGAAATTTAAGGCCATGGTTGTAGCTCGAATCGAGCCAAATTCCATGCCCAAGCCCGTCTGTTTATAGTTTAGGCTCGGTCCTGAGCCGAGCTTCGTCAGGTCGGGCACTGGGTTGGGTCGGACCAGTCCGAAAAAATGTCCATCCCTATTAATATGTATTTGGTTGATAGTTCTGTAGATTTCCATGATGAGGAAAATGATTCCTTTGACATTCTACTTTGGTGGAAAGCAAATTCAAGCAAGTACCAAATCCTTTCAAGATTGGCTCGATATTTTTTGACGGTTTCGGTGTCCACATTGCCTCTGAGTCCGCAATCAGCACTGGAGGGAAAGTTTTAATTGCTTATCGTAGCAGATTGGACTCATTCGCGGTGGAATCTTTGATTTGTGTCCAAGATTGGCTGTGTGGTTCAGGAACATCAATCAAAGACGCTGATGAGAATGAGGACTTTGTCCCCACAGGTATGATGAGACTTTCGTTAGTTGAATGACTTTTTGCTTACAATTGATTTTCGACTATCGATGATACTTTTTTATGAATTTCAAAAGTTCATCCAAATGAATGACAAGAAATTGATTATTAAATTAAGATTGAACGTCGCAATGGCATGTTAATTTTACCAAAAAAGAAATTTTCTCAAACCATCAACTAGTTAATTATCTAAGTAGCAAATATTTATCTTCGAAAAACCACATATGCTCGTGGATCAAGTTTTTTATTCGAAGCAGTTTTGTTTTTAACTTTTATTTATCCCACTACTATGCTTTCTTATGAAAACGTAGACTAAATTTATTGTTGTGATCATGATCTTTATCTTCTCAGATATTACATAATTTTATTAATATTGATATCACTCTATGTATAATCATTTGATATGACATTGCAGTAATGGAAATCGATCCCAAATGGAGGAATACGATATATTGTGTAAGCATTACATTGCAGTGCAAAAAAGGGTGATCAGAATAATATGTTATTTGGTTTTATGTATTAATATAATATATTCCATCGGATTTTTTATCTTTCTAGATGAAGGTTGTAAAAAAATTGATAAGAATGATGATTCGTTGTTGATTATCGTATTAAAATAAACACGAGTTTAATCTATAATAAGTTGTTAGACTTTATAGGTTCCATTGGAATTATAACTTCTCAGGAATAACGAAGCACAATGAGCTCAACTATAGTCATCTACATCACTATGCTCATCTACATTTAAATCTTAAATACACCACCTATTCCACTACTATAATACGTTAGAAATGATATGAAAGTATTTTTAAATCAGCAATTGGTAGATAAGAATGGATTTTACAATACTAAATTGTCTTCCCAACATAGATTGGCGGGCTGAGCCAGGCCCGAACCGAGGCCCGACCTTGTGGGTCTTGGGTCGACAAAGCCCCCGGCCTAAGGCCCACAAGGTCGGGCCCAGGCCCTCGACTTGACAAAAACTCCAGGCCTCGACCACCATCAAGGCCCCGGGAAATTCATTGGGTCCGAGTCGGGCTTTGTCGGGCTGGGCCAGGCCCAATGCTCCACCCTAGCTTCATACACGCAGAGTCCCACACGATTTGATTAGAACACATTTATCAGTGCACACATCACACCGAAGAATCTCGACAAAGATTCAGGAATAACAGGACAAAATTTAGCATAAAAAAAGGATTCCACATGATTAGGCCTTGTGTAATGAGACTACCACTCAATGCTTTCTAATCAAGCATAACATATAATGCTCATTATGGCCAATTCCGATATTATGTCGCTGGAATCCAGTCAGCGTGATATGATTTGGATAAAGAGAGGCCTTGGATCCTGAGCACATGACTTAGTTTAGTCTTCCCTTGGTCTAGATATTCTTCTATGAGGGATAGGCATGCAAAAAAATATCATGATATGGTTTTATCCCATCAATATCCAGGCACAACAGAAATATAAGATTACTAAAAAAAATATAACAATTAGGAATAAGGCTTTTCAAGGAATGAATAAACTAAAGCAACTCGTTTGATCATTACTAACAAAATGTTTTATATTGTTAACAAGAAAATCAAAACATGTACCTGCAATCTTAAATAAGTAAAAATTGGTGTCTCAATTAGGCGTATCAATTTGTCCAGTTGCACCAAAAACTTCACATTTATGTCTTCTTCCCCAAGTGAGTGAATTACACTACTCGCATGGCGATAAGCCTAGAAAAGAACATTCAATATGAATTATTAAGTGATGCCAACCTGAAGCTACACCAAGGAGAATTTCAGACACACACCTGCCCTAGAAAACATAAGCTTATCGTTGCCATTGGCGAATGACACCAAGAAGAATACAAAGCAAAAAATAGGCTTTCACCCTTTGAATCAACCATAGAGTTCTTCAAAAGGTCTCGCAAGTCTGCTAATTCAACTGAGGTAAGCAAAATCAAGTTTAAGGCCTGAGAAGAAAAAAATCCATAATATGAGTTGTTTGCTCGCTACCAGGCACACATAGTGTGTCGTTCTCAAATAAATGCTTAAGCATTGAAGCCAACAAAAGGGTGTTAAACCTGAACCATAATGGAGGCAAAATCTAGATCAACTTCTCTTTCTAGGATGGAAGAGAATTCCCTATAAATTTTTTCTGCACCCAGTAATGCACATAGCCGGCGCACTATCAAACCACCACGCCTGCAAGACGATTTGCGCATTTCATAGGACATTATGGTAGTGGTAACTGGTGACTTTTTCTCGAAAGGTCAGCGAAAATAAAATAACACTTACTTTTCAAGAAGTGAATTGTCAATTCGAAAGTTGTCAAGCAGATAAACAACAAGATGATGGAAATGCTGATAATCTTTTGCAATGCACGCATGCACCTCAAGCACAAGAAGAACCACCTGCAAAGTGAGAAAGACTGCGTCAATGACAGCATGATTTCCAGTCCGACGAAAAATGATTGCTTGTCAACATGGTAAACTTAATGAAAAAACACAAGCATGCACATGCGCCTACTAAATGCTGTGAGTTAAATTGCCTGGTGGAATGATTTTTAGGTGCTATTTTTTTGTATGGACAAGAACTCCGATTCTATAAACAGAACCTAGAATAGAAAATCAAAGGGCATAATAGCCTGATGGCATCCCACAACCATTTTTCTTCTCATTTTGGTCATGTGTCATTTTTCCGTTAGGTTGGGCTAAGTCTGTTGACCAAGGATTCCACTTCCAGTTTTATTTACCAGCGACATGGTCACCCCTCCAAGTTCTTTTGATGCTAACGGAACAAATATTCCCAATAATATGCTTCAGTAAATGCTTTAAATCGAACAATATATAAATCCACCTCCTCTCGAGATTGTATATAAATACAAACCAAGCATTTTCTGTGTCAGATACAGTCTGCTACATGTATTTGTCACGTTGAATATATTCTTTTTTTTCATTAATGAATTATGTTTGACATTGGACATTCTTTAAAAAATTGTAAAGTCAGAGTAAATGAGAGACACATTGGAGCTGATCGAAAACAAAAGAATATGTTGAGGGAATTAAATATGTGGAGTACTGCGATATTTAACAAGTCTCCTCCATCATTAGACCTTATTCCTCCGACAATTTTGTTTGTTCCCACCCTACCCTTCTATGTAGAAATTCTATCATTTCTATCTTGATATGATGTGTAAGTGGATTCATTGCCACTGCAGGCTTCCAAGCCTAAGAAAAATGCTTAGGGAGATCTCTAAGATATGTTTCCTTCGCATTCCAGCTATCTTCTCTCCTTAGGCAATCAACCAATAAAAAGAATCAAAATTAGATCCAAAGAATGCTTAATTGTCAAGCTTGACTTGATCTACAACTGAGTTTCCAAGACTCTTAAATTAAGAAGCAAGCCAGTTTCCTGTGTGAAATAACTAGATAACACATCCTTGCAGAATAACTAGAAAGTTTTTTAAACCTCTGACAAGGGACCATTCCCTGAGCTAAATAAAGGACTTCGAAAGAAGAACCTACACACAGGTTACGCAGTGAGCATCCATGTATTTTGTGCGCCTTGATAAACAGAAGTTCCCTGGAGTAGTTTTCATTCAGCCGAGGGTCATCACAGTCCAAGTCTGGACGGAATTCCTCGGTATGCTACTGGGGGAGTCCAAGTAACATGGCTCTGCTTAAAGAATGGTTACCCGGCCAATTGTGCAATCCCTTTAATGGGATTGGTACTAGTTATATTATTAACCATAGACAACCTAGTTTACAAAGTATATTTATTTTCACTTTTGTTTTCTTAGGTTTATTTTGCTTGTTCTATCCCAAAAGATGCCCGCGTGTGATACAATCATACAAATTAGAATTGATCTGAAGTCTTTGCAACAGGGACAGTGTACAATTAAATTTTTTTTAAAAAATCCTTTGACTTGCTATCGACTCCTCCATTTATGATAGTTCTGTTCTTTTTTTACCGTCTACTTTCTTCCCCAACACCCCTTCTCCATCTATCTAGTAGCTTAACATGTTCTAACCTCTCCTGGTCCCCATTTACATCCTTCTCATACTCAAGGAGAAGAAGGCCCATCGGGAAGCGAAGGGCCCTCATCAAACTTTTGCATCATTTTAAGATGATGATGATGCGACCATAAGAGGCATCAGTGAGGGTGAAGGGATAAAGAGCCTCGAGGAGACAATGTTATTTGATCTCAACGTCACGTGCTAGAGCTTACAAGTTGAGAAGTATTATGGAGGCAACAGAATTTGTGATGAGAGGGGTGATTGTGGTTACAGTTTAGGGGAAGGTGGAAGCGATGGTTGGCATGCTATTTACAAATTTAATATACTTCATAGGCAAAATATGAAACTTTTTAATATATTATAAATCTCTGATAGAGTTAACTTTGAAATGGATTGAAGTTAACCACAAGGATCACGATGTAAGAGTTAGTAAGAATACAATGGCCGTGGAGTAATTATAAAGATTGTAGGGTTTTCAATGTAATTGGTAAAGTTTTTAGGGGATGTAGTGTAAAAATTCCTATAATCAATAGTCCATTCGTCAAACAAGGCAACCTTTACTCACTGAAATATTATGTATAGCTTTATAAAGTTAATCATCTAACCAAAATTATCACTTATGAAAATGTATGTAGGACATCTTCCAGCACAGGGATACCAACACGAAAATGTGCATCCAATCAATAACCAAACTACTCAAAATATATTGTATATTTAATTTAACAAAATATTAATTGAAAATGATAAGAGATCAATTTTGTATAGGCAGTTATTAACTGGTGAGCTAAAAAGAACCTCCATATGATTTTTATTGATGTGAAGAAGGATTAGGATTCAGTCCCAAGGGAGATTTTATAAAGAGTTTTGAAGAAGAGATGAGTATATGTCATATACATTAACCTTATAAAGGATATGTATGACGAGGTTTCATCTAGTGTAAGGATCCAGTTTGGGAAGACTGATTATTTTAACATCAGCATCGATCTGCATCAAGGTTCAGCTTTGACTTTGATCCTTTGTACTTTGATCATGGACGAGTTTACTAGTCACATTCAGAATGAGATACCTTGGTGTATGTTATTCGTCGATGATATTGTGTTGATTGATAAGACAAGAGATGGAGTAAATGAGAAACTGGAGGTTTGGAGACATACCTTAGAGACTAATGGATCTCGTATAAGGCTAAGACTGAATATATGATATTTGATGGAAACAACGGTGAAGGACTTGAGGTGAAGATTGGAGAATATAACATTCATAAGAAAGACTCTTTTAGATACTTGGGATCTATTTTGCAACATGATGGGGAAATTGATAAAGATGTTACTAATAAAATAAATGCAAGTTGGCTAAAATGGAGAGGAACCTCTACTGTTCTTTGTGCAGATGTCTACGGTTTTCAAGATATGTTCCCACCACATTCTGGCTACTGGGTGCTTCTCCCCCATAGATGATGTCTTCATCTTGGAGATTATGATCCTATCCTTTCAAAAAAAGCGACGGGAAGAGAACATGATTATATGTGAAAGTCACCCACCCGTATCCGCTAACAAAAGTGTTGTTCAAATCTATATATGAAGCTCAACTATGTTGATAACCTAATATGTGTATATGCATTCCTTTTCTTCTTAAAAGTAATGCAAAATAAACATGAGATGCAATGCAATGAATGGATTTGCTTTATTCAAGATTGCCAATATTTGATGTGGCTAACGATACAAGTTTAAAAAAAACGTTTCTGATACAATATCCAGAATATCTAACCGATAACTGGAAAAGGAAAGCACCAAAAGAAAAAGTACCTCGTCAGAAGAATCCGATAATGCACTCAGAAGGGAGTTGAAAATATCATTGGAAAAAACAATAACCTGCGACAATTAGAAAATGTGTTCTCAGAAGTTCAGAAAATATAGGTGACAATACTACTTGTTGTAAACCTTAAAACACTTTTTTTGTAAAAGTATCATCAACAAATTTAGGTCCCTTGTTGACATGACCATTTGGAGATAAATCTACAAGGTCATATGTCAAAAGGATTTTGATTGGGCAGTGATCAGAATGGAGCAAAAAGCATTGTAACAATAATAAACCAGACATGAATATAAAAGTCAGAATGGGCTTTATACAATCCGTCATTCTATAAGTTTACTTCGAGAAGAATCACAAATCTTGAAATACAAGGTGTAATGCATCTCCCAGAGATAAGGCTCCAGGACTTGTCTGCCACTTATCTTGATTCAGAAGATGCTCCAGATTTCTTGCTGCCTATATAAATATTACTTCAAGTGCTGAAGACCATCTATTTATGGTGCGCAAATGACAGAGGGGCTAAGGTTTTTCACAAACATGTGAGAATATTATCACATTCATCTGTCAATTTATTACTATATGTGGTCTTTCACCATTCCTTTTTCCTTGCACCTAATCATTCCTCTGGGTTATGTCTACAGTTTTAAAGACCTTCTTGTGGCTGATACATGTTTGCTGTGAGGGTGGCAAGAAGAAATCTACAGGAAAAGACAAATTTGAGAGGTTGTGAATTCTTGACGCTTTCAAGATCACAGTTCATTACAAGTTGGTGTCATCTAATTTATATAGGCTCCAAGATCCCTCAATTTCCATATAGGATAAGACACATAAAGGGATGTTGAATAATTGAAAGCATCCTACAAACGGAGATATGTGTAAAGAAATTTAGATCAGTGCATGTTCATGCCTGAACGTGAAACAGAAAAGATGAAGAAATGATCTCATAGTCTAAATCTGCCAATTACCTAACAGTTAGATCACACAATGATGGATCATTTCCATTCCTTTCTTCATTTCCAAGGGGAAAGATGTAAGAATCAACGAGGAGCTGCATCCTCTAAAACATTTGTGGATGAAGCTCATTTCCGTTCCTTTCTTATTTTCCAAGGGGAAGATGGTTTTCTGCTATAATGTTCCAATCTTTGACAACAATCAAGGAAAATCACCACTAGGATTGGAGTCCAACTAAATTCGAAGGCAACTACCCAGGATGACCAAGTCCAAATTATCAAATCATAGCCTACCTCGTATAACACGCAATCAGGCTCTGAGTTATTCATGCATTATATTCGGAACACCATCGTCTAATTATTTTCTAACTAATAATTGATGTTTGTTGTGGAAAATAATGAGAGAATGAAAGTGAATGCTTTATTGAAGAGGTCTAAGGGTCCTTATCCAGTATGGAACCCTAGAGAGCTCAAAACGGGGAAAATACACATGTACCCCCCAGAGGGGTTACAATGAATAAATAAGAACCGTAAAAATACATTACTAACACTCTCTCTCAAGTTGGAGCATATCTATCAATCATACCCAACTTGGAAGCTATCCACGAAAGGCGCTTCTTGGGTAAAGCCTTTGTGAATACATCTGCAAGCTGAAGATCTGTTGCGATGTGAGGAGTGGTAATCTTTCCAATCCATACAGCGTCACGAACAAAATGGCAATCAACCTCTATATGCTTGGTTCACTCACGAAACACATGATTCGTGGCAATGTATGTAGCTGATTTGTTGTCACAATATAGTGGAATAGGAGCGGTGACAATAATACAGAGTTTCTGCATGAATGTCAATAGTCATGTGATCTCACAGGTAGCCTGAGCCATCGCCATGTACTCTGCTTTCGAACTGGATCTGGATATAACAGTCGGTTTCTTGCACCTCCAAGGGACAGTTTCCTCCAACCATCATAGCGTACCTTGTGGTGGAGCAGAAATCCTAAGGCAAACTTGCATAATCAGCATGGGCAATAACATCAGCCATTTGCCCCATAAAAGAGGCCACGTCATAGGGAATCCTTCAAGTATACTAGAATCTGGAGGACATCTTGCCAGTGATTGTAGCAAGATTGCTCCATGTGTTGGCTAGCTCTATTCACTGCGTATGAAATATCTAGTCTGGTGACAGTGAGGTAAAGGAGTTTGCCAACAATTCTTTTGTATCAAGTAATATCTTCGAATACAGGATCAGAGGATGTGAGGTGCTTCGGATCTGCAGAAATATCAAAGGGCCTGCATCCAAGTAATCCGACTTTAGTAAAGATGTCTAGACAGTACTTCCTCTGTGAGAGATGAAGTCCCTATGTAGTGTGTAGTAATTCTATACCTAAGAAATAAAATAGTGGACCAAGGACCTTGGTGATGAACACCTTCTGAAGAAAGGCTTGGATCTCCAATACCCTTTTATCATCATCACATGTGACAACCATATCATCCGCATAAACAGCAAGTATAACACTACGAGTTGGTTGTCTTCTGCCAAACATAGAGCAATCAGAGGTTGTTCTCTGAAAGTCGAGAATGTTGATTTCTACAATAAGTCTGCCGAACCATGCACTTGGGCGCTGCTTCAGACTATAGATTGCATTGCGAAGTCGACATAACAATCTCCCTCGACTTTGAAATCACGAGGTTGCATCATGTACACCTCCTCGAAATCTCCATATAGGAGTGCATTTTTCACATCTAGCTGAAAGATAGGCCAAGCCATGTTAGCTGCCACTGAAAGAATAGTCCTTATATAACCCATCAGTGTGGCGAGTGAGAATGTCTCGACGTAATCCACCTCATATATCTGTGTAAAACCTTTGGCCACAAGACGAGCTTTCAATCTATCAATGGACCAGACTAGCAACTGCTTGGTTATGAAGATCCATTTGCATGCCACAGGTCTAGTCCCCTTGGAACACTACACCAGATCCCATGTCCCTCTTAAAGTAAGAGCATCCATCTCCTCATTCATGGTGTGTCGCCATCCAGAATCCTGCAATGCACTATGGTGGTCTCTCGGAATGGAAATAGTCATGAGAGCGTCTGCATATCTTCTATCAATTGATGATAAACTAGCAGTAGAAGTGAAATGAGACATGGGATGAAAAGTACAATGCCTCTTAGTTCTGCGTAGAGCAATGGGAACGTCCTGATGACCACCTGGGAGTGGAGGGAGCACTTGAAGGTGTATCACCATGCAACAAAGGAACATTAGGTGGTGGAAACACATATGCTTGTGCTCATAGACGATGGGTGGAGGTTGGAGATCCATAAAAATATATGTAACAGACTGAGTTGGCTCATATGTCGCCGATACGAGCGGGTACTACCGTTCGCCGATACGAAAAACACAGAGACGTCATGACACAGAGGGAGCGCCTCCGGTGGCAAATATAAGCCGGTACCACCGTTTGGAACCGAAGTTCTAAGGTTGGACGATGTTCGCAAGCGGAAAATGGAAAGCACGTCGGTGAGAAGAGCGGAGTAAGAGAGTTGACGGACGAAGGTGGGTGGGTCGTTGTGTCGTACAAGAAACAGGTGTGCCGCAAGCAGGAACAAAGGGGAGAGAGGAGTCGTTTCTTCGAAAATCCTTTCAGGAATGGATGTTTTCGGTGTGGCTCAAGTAGACATTGGGTACGTCAAAGCCGTGAACCAATTCGTTGCTTCCGTTGCGGCCGAAGTTCGCACAGGAGTAGGAACTGCATGTTCGGGGGATCTTATGACGAAGGAGGCGCCATGCTCGTCGGAGAAGGCGGAGGAAGAGACGCACTATTTCTGGGTTCCTCAGATGTTGGTGCGGTTTCAGCGGCACGTTTCCGCAGAGATGTCGCTCAAATCACTCCGTGGCAGGTGGTTGCCAGTGGTCTTACGAAGGACGAGGCCAGCGAGCTGCTGCGGTGGACGCGGGAGGGATGGAAACAACTCAAATGCCGGAAGGTGATGGCCAGAGATGGACATCTGGTCTTTGAGTCGCTCGATCGTATTTACGTAAAAGGCATCCCCTTGGGTGACCGAAGTCTGACCAATATGCAGACATTACTGAACAATATAGCAGAGGTGGTGGAACTTGAAAGCATGGGATGCTTGCCGGATGAACCGATTAACCCTATCGTCCGGGCGGAAAGGCTCTGCTCGACGAAGTTGGGGTGATGGGACGTTTCGTTAAAGGGAAACATCATCAACCTGGTGATCGCTAGATTGGCATCGACAAACCAGGGTCGAAGGCGAGACTGCGAAGTTCGGAAGCCAGAACCGGAGGCGGGTCGTCCAGAATTAGTGAAGTGCCAGAGTGGTGACGCGGCGGAGGCAACAAACGAGCAACAGCCTTCCGACGGGGCAACCGAAGAGATGGTTGTGCCTCTTCGCCTTCCGCAACGTGTTCATTTTGGCGCCTTTTCAACGGCGCTTTGCACAAGAGTCGAGTAGCCAGTGGCGGTTAGGTATATACCTCGGGAAGACAGGAAGTCTGCTACGTCGATCATGGACACGAAGGCGTGCACGCAATCGAGTGGCGTGGGCTCAGCCCTTCCGCCGCTTGTAACTCAGTTCAGGATGTTGGACCTGAAAGGCGTTATCGGACCGAAGGAGGGCCCGAATACCTTTGTGGACGATGCAAAGCTCAGATCTCTGGACTCGGGCGGAATTGGTACCGCTCCTATCGCAAATGGTTCGAAAAAATGTGCCTTGAGGCGCAAAGGCACTCGAGGCGAAATGGGGCAGTGGGAAATCACCTTGAGGCTACCACCTCAGACCCCCTGGCAAAAGCGTGCGCCTCAGATGCCTGAGGCGGGCGAGGCGAGGCGGTGAGGCACTAGGTGAGGCATTTTTGGATTTTTTTTCACGCAATTTTTAAAGAAAATAATTAATCCTCTTCGTATTTTCATATTTTTATAAAGGTCTAGTTGTTGAGTATATATTTATGCAAAATGAATGCTTAAATTGACCTCTTTCATATACATGTTAACCATTATACCGTTCTTCATCTAGTTCAGTAAAACATACAATTAGGATTCAAATCGTATGATTCATATCAACAACTTGGATATCTTTAATGACAATTATAGCCAATCCTTTTTGATAAAAAAATATTTTAGTGATAGTTATCGCCAATGATTTTCCTTTTGATTGGGCAGAAATTTAGTAGAAATATTTATGGCATTAACATATCCTTTTTTCATGTTCTTATCTTCATAATATCATCATATATTATATTGCTATACGTTATATGCCATCAATAAATATATTTATTATTTTTTTATATGCTATATATTATATATCATCAATAAATATATTTATTATATTTTTTAACTATTTTCCTATACAAACTGAGGCTTACGCCTCGACCGCCTCGAGACTACGCCTCGGCTTGCCTTTAGGGAAAACGCCTCATTCCACCTTTCGTTTTTTCAAACCTTGATCGCACCTCCATTGAACATCATCAAAATCATTCCACCTGTAGTCGCTCGCTGGACCAACCCTCTTTGGGTCGATTGCAACAAACACCTGAAGAGCATCAGCAGACCGGGGGCTTCTTCGGCTCAACATCGAGTGTCGAGATGGAGGGTGAGGGTCGAGAAAAAGTTGGGCCGCAAGAGGAGCTCCTTGGACAGCCTCACCTCGCAACAAAAGTACAAAAAGAGAGCACCAAGGACGGCAGGTCAGAAGTGGCTCACAACGCTCCAGCTGGTTTGGGGGCGGGAACCACTCAGTGAGGGGTCAGTTAATGGTAGAAAAATGTGGTCGTTGGCAGGAGGAGTGCAGATGCCCGCCGTTCCAGCTGGGTTGGATCAGGATGGCGGGGAAGTCCAGGGGGCGGAAGTGGCATTTGGAGTCAGGTTGCTCGGCCAACCAGAGATCTTACAACCTTGTGAGAACCATCGACGCCAAGAGGACGAAAGCTGCAAATTAGGTAACTACTATCAGAGGAAAAGAGCCAAAGGAGAGGAGAGGAGGTTGAGGAGAGTGGTGGCTCTTCGAGATGGAGGCTGCGAGAAACGGCCACAGATGGATCACTCATCATGCTCGAGAATCGAGGCACAATGGAACCGTTTCTCCATCTTGGACAGAAACGTAGCAGAACAACTGGGGGTAATCCCTCCGCAGAAAAAGAGAACCCAATATGTTGATAAATGAAAATCTTAACTTGGAATGTAAGGGGGTCGGGGCGTTTAAGGGGGTTGGGGCATCCAGAGAAGAGGGTAGGTGTCAAACATATGATTTTCGAAGTCAGTGCAGATGTTTTTCTCCTCCAGGAGACGAAGTTATCTCGGGGAGTTGACGAGGTCAAGAGGGATCTGGACGGAGACGGCAGGTTCGAACTTGCCTAGTTGTTAGCTCAGGGCTCATCGGGTGGCTTGCTGACTGGGTGGAAGAAAGACATTCGATTTGGTTAGTGTATCTTCGTCCGAATATTGCTTGACGGTCAGACTCAAAAGGAGAACTGACGAAAGGGCCTTGTATGTCACAATGTCTATGGACCTCTCGGGAGTGAGAGGGGCTCTTTGGCGGATGAGGTGGAGCAGTTGGGGTCTGTATACGCGTCTGAGTTGTGGATCGAGGGGGGGCCTCAATGTTGCTCTTCTTCCGGACGATCATCCGCATCGGAATGGTGGTGGCGACCCCGGCTCGGAGGATCTTCATCAGGCGGTCCACTCGCTAGGCATGTCCATCATCGATGCAGCTAGATGTGCTTTCACCTGGCGGAATGCGCACGCAGATCCAGATTGGATCGATTCTTTTTATCCTCGGATGGTGTGGCGGCTTTCCCCCTTTCGAGGACTTAGGCGCTCCCGAGGACCCTTTTTTATCACACGCCAATCATTTGGCACCCTGGGGAGGAAAGAAAGAGTAGATTCTTTTTTCCCATTCGAAGGGAATTGGCTTCTAGATAATGGCTTCAAGGAAGAGGTAAAGAAGTTGTGGAACGAGTGGGCGCCTGTGGGTTCGGCGGTCGGCAGGATGGCGACAAAGTTGCAGATGCTCCGAACGCACCTTAACCAGTTCGGCAAAGAGGTCAAGTACAGAAGGAGAGCTAAGAGGGAGGTTGCTCGGTCTGGTGTGGCACGGCTAGACACGTTGGATGATGAGAGAGGTCTGACAGACGAAGAGATGCTTGAGAGGTCAGGTTATATTGACAATCTATTGTAGGAAGACAAGAAAGAGGCGGTAGAATGGAAGCAGAAATCCCGCCAGAGGTAGCTAAAAGAAGGAGACGCCAATACGAGGTTCTTCCACACAATGGCCTCGAGGAGGC
This sequence comes from Ottelia alismoides, assembly GCA_037367405.1. Taxonomy (NCBI): domain Eukaryota; kingdom Viridiplantae; phylum Streptophyta; class Magnoliopsida; order Alismatales; family Hydrocharitaceae; genus Ottelia; species Ottelia alismoides. The sequence goes on from JAZKJV010003526.1 coordinate 340,866, forward strand.
AAGGAAGAAACTTCCTTCACGAGGTCGAGCCATTTCATCCAAGTTTTAAGAAGAAGAACCAGTGAAGGGTGGGATAGACGGGTAGAGGTGTACAGACCTTGTCCGGTGAGCAGGCGGAGTCTCTAATCTCCCCTTTCTCTGAGGATTAGGCTAAAAGGGTTGTCTGGGGGCTGAATGCACATGGTGCCCCTAGGCCGGACGGATACCAAGTGCTATTTTACCGGGAATTCTGGGATATGGTTAAGGAAGAGATCCTTCAAACAGTGAATGAATTTAGAGAACGCAATAGAGGATTCGAGAAGATCAACAGGGCTTTACTTTTCCTCCTTCACAAGAAGGAATCGCCGCTGAGTATGGATGACTTCAAGACGATAGCGCTTTCCAATGGATTTACCTGATTGTGGCAAAGATTTTGGAAAACAGGTTGAAGGCGGTGATGGATTCGGCGGTGCTACATGGGCAGTCGGCTTTCATTTCGAGAAGACAATGGCTGACGGGACGGTGATGGCATCCGAAATTTGTCTGGAGTGGAAGCGATCGAGGAAGAAGGGAGCACTATCGAAATTAGACTACGCAAAGGCGTATTATTGCGTCGATTGGAAGTTCTTGTGGTCTTCCCTACATAAGAGGGGCTTCCCTGACCTGTGGGTAGACTGGATGAAGCGATGTGTGACTACCTCTTCCTTTTCGATCCTGGTCAGCGGAAAGTCGGAGGGAGGTTATTTTCAGCCTCAACGGGGAGTGCGCCAGGGATGCCCGCTGGCGCCTATGTTGTTTGTGCTGGTTGTGGATGCTTTGGCTATCTTGCCGAAGCAGGCAGTTGACATCGGATGGTGCGAGGGCTTATGGATGGAGAATATTTCCATCCCGATCATTCAATATGCGGACGATACACTTCTATTTCTAGGAGGATCGACAGAACATTACACCAACACGACTCAGATTGTGCAGATTTTCAACAGCATATCAAGGGTTCAGCTAAATAGGCACAAGTCGACGTTGGTGCCCTTCCACTTGGACGGGGTTGAACGTACGGAACTAGAGGGGGTCACAGGAAGCCGGATGGGTAAACTTCCGATTTCCTACCAGGGGCTCCCACTGGTTGCGGGTAAATTGAAGAAGTCGGATTCGAACGCGGTGGCCCAGAAGATGGAACAAGGGCCAATCAGTTGGAAGGCGATTACGCTCTCGAGGTTTGGAAGCTGATTCTTTTGAAGCACGTCCTTGCGGCGATCCCAATCTTCTTCTTTTCGACCCGTCTGATGCCAGTTGGGGTCAGGAAGAAGGTAGAGGCACTGATGAGGAGATTCTTTTGGTCGAGTGGGAAGCAATAGAGGTTTGGGATGCACCATGTGAGCTGGGATGAGGTCACCAAGGGACATGATGAAGGGGGTATTAAGGTGTGGGATATCGAGTACATGAACAAGGCTTTCATTGTTAAGAGGGTGGTGCGCATCTGGGGGTCGTCGAATTGCCTTATGGTATCTCTGCTCAGAAAATTGTACGGTGTCAAAGGGGATCTAATGGCGGGTAGTCTGCGGTATCAGTCAGTTCTGTGGACGAGATGAGGTATTGTCAATGTTAGCACCAAAGTTGCACCCGTGTGTGGGAGATGGCAAGGTTTTCATATTCTGGCAAGATAACTGGTCCGGTGATGGATCCCTAGAGGCAAGGTTCCCGCATCTTTTCGCATTGGCATCTGCGAAGGATTGTTTACATTTACAAGCGGCGGATTCGGGTAATTGGATGTCGTTATTCGGCGCTGACTTGTCTGACCAGCGCATGGAGGAGTTCATCAGGATGGTGGGGGAGGTTTCGCCGCCGGGTTCCTTCGCACAGGATCGAGATCACTTTAGGTGGGGAGGGGTTGGATTGTCGGTGAAGAAGCAGTATAAAGAATTGAGGTCTGAAGCTGATGAGCGGGACGTGACTTTGTGCCAAGACCTGAAAATTGTATGGGCAGCTAGTATTCCGTGCCGAGTCAAGGTTTTCCTGTGGTATCTCAGAAGAGGCCGATTGATCGATAAGGCAAGGAGGAGCAGATTGCTTCACCTGGAACATGTATCGTGTAACAGATGCGATGGCAGTGTGGAGGATTCCGACCACCTGTTCTTCAAGTACCCCTCATCGATGCGGATTTGGAGGGAGGTTGGATGTGATTGGGTCATGACGGGAGGGTCGACGGACTTTTGGAGTTTTGTTAGGCAGGTGGGGAGCAACTCGCATGCTAATAGCACCATGTCATTTGCTATGTCCTGGTGCATTTGGACAACAAGAAACAACGTAATCTTCAGCAATCAGACATTTCACTACGAAAATGTTGTTTGTCATTTTAACTCATTGTATCGCCTTTGGCTATCACGGTAATGTACTCTAAACTGTAATCAATGAAACAGGTCACGAGGTGAATCCCTCATTGGGATGTCACCCGCTTTTACATCAAAAAAAATGTAACAAACTGAGTGAAGAAGCTGGTTTGCTCAAAAAAGATTACATCTGCAAAGATATAACAATGTCCAATAGGATCATAAACCGTATAGATATATTTTATGTTACGTCATTATGTTATTTGTATTGTTTCGTATTTTCTCTCTTCTTATGAACGCTTTATGTAATTTACCCATAGGCTACTCTCCTATGTAAGAGAGCCTAGGGTTTATGGAATAAACTCAATGCTTTTTCCCAACATGGTATCAGAGCGGCGATCCTAGATCAGAGCTTAGAAACCCTAGCCCCACCCCCACCTCAACCCTTTTTCTCTCGATGTCGTCGGCCCCCTCCACGTGCACCTCCGCTTGGCGTCATAGCCGCGGCCCCCTCTTCCGTGTGCGCACCTCCGATTGACCCCGCATCTCTAGGTGGGCTCCCTCCGAGCGTGCCTTCCCTTCCACGCGGACACACAAACACCCCCTCAACCTGTTGTGCGCCCTGCTGTGCGCTGCAGCCCTCGCCTAGCTTCCTTCCACGCAGGCTTTGCCCTTCCACGTGGGCTTGAAATCCTTCCAGGATGAGATTGGAAGCATGAGTCTACACATGCAATCAAATCTCCCTATGTCAATGTAGACACGATCTTATCTAGTCTTCAGCACTAGCCTCTTCAAGCAACCATGTCAGAAAACAAGGCTGATATTCCCTCCACAGGCGCCTTTAGAGGTCCTGCTCTTATAGTCAAGATGGATGGGTCAAACTATGAACTGTGAGTTATGCAGTTCATGAGCATGATGAAGTCGACTAGTAAGAAACACATTCTTGCTGAGGAAGAACCAGTTGAGAAGACTGGGGTTAATGCCTCATGGAAGGCAGATGATGCATATGTCAAAGTATGGCTCTCATGTACGTTGGCAATAGAGATTGCCAATGACATACTTCATCAGCCCACAGCCAAGGCAATGTGGGATATTCTGCAGCTACTTATTGACAAGCAAAGAACGAGACGAAGATTCTACAGTTTCAACATGATATCTTCACTATCAGACAGAATGGACAGTCACTCCACTCTTTATATATATATATATATATCCCTACGTAGGACGTTTGAGAAGCTGTATAGCTTTATGCCTCTCACATCTACCCCTGAGAAGCAGAAGACTTATAGGAATGCCACCATGGTTGGTGTATTCCTGGCAGCCCTTGATCTAGAGTACGAGGCAACACGTTCCCAGATCTTGGCAGACTCTACTATTCCTCCTATGGAGGAAGCTTTCCGCAGACTCAGTTGTATTATTGTTCCATCTTCTACTGCCAATCAGACATCCTCAGCAATGGCAGCATCTTGAGGTTGCGGTGGTCCTCCTCAGTTTCGTGGTCGTGGACCTCGGGGCGGGGGGTTCGTGTTCGTCAACAATGTACTTTCTGCCATAGTTATGGATATACCGAGGATACATGCTATTCCAAGCATGGATTCCCTGCTTCTACACGAGGGGCTGAACAGATTCAACCTCCAGATGCTTCCTCCTTTGATCAACGTTTTGATGATCTTGTAGCTCGTTTAAGGGGTATTATACCTCCATCTGGTGTTGTGACGCCCTCGTCGGCCTCCGAGAGTCATTCCGATGTTGCTGCTTTAGCCTCCTCCAGTACCTCAGGTAGTACTTATGCACTGACTAGCAGTAGTGGATCTGATACTATAGAGTAGATTGTGGACTATGGTGCCACACATCATCTGTGTGGAGACAGGGTCAATTTACATCCTACATACAAGTTCCTCCAGGACGCACTGTGGTTATTGCAGATGGGACACACTCAATGATTACTGGTCAGGGGAAGATTAGCTTGACACCCTCTATGCATCTAAAGAATGTGTTGCATGCACCTGATTTCTCTATGAATTTGTTGTCAATTAGCAAAATTACGAAGAATTTACATTGTCGAGCCATTTTTGATCCATGTTCTCTCATTTTCCAGGACATCCTTACGGGCAACATGATTGGGTATGGCCGTGCGCAAGGAGGTCTCTATCGCCTAGTTCGAACTCCATATATCAGAGTCTCCTCTTTACCTGCTAGACATGTCTTACCCTTTATGTGGCACCTTCGCTTTGGTTATCTACCGCTTCAGAAACTATGCGTGTTCTGCCCCAGATTTCGCCTCACACATATCTTTTCAATGTGAGGCTTGTCAGTTGGGAAAGCATCATCGGTCTATATTTCCCAGTCGTTAGAGTCGGAGCAGTAGCTCCAGTTTTGAGTTGTTTCATATCGACATTTGAGGTCCCAATCGTGTCCCTGATCATTTGGGGCACAGGTTTTATCTTGTCGTTATTGATGATTTTTCTTGTCTGTCTTGGGTCTTCTTATTAAAGAATAAATCTAGAGCAAATGTTATCAAAAATTTCATAAATGAAGTACGTAATGTTTTTTCTAACTCTGTGAAAATTGTGAGGATTGATAATGCCTTGGAATTTTGTACTAATACTCTCTCCAATTATTTTTCTACCCAAGGAATTATTCACCGAACATCATATGCCTGTACTTCCCAACAAAATGGAGTTGCAGAAAGGAAACATCGTCATTTGCTTGATGTCACTAGGACGTTTCTCATACAGAGTTGTGCTCCTCATTCTTTTTGGGGCGATGATGTACTAACGACATGCTATCTCATTAATCGCATGCTATCGTCGATCTTAGGTGAGAAGATCCCTTTCTCTTTGGCTTTCCCTGAAAAGGAATTGTTCTAACTCCTCGTGTGTTTGGCTTGGTTGCCTTCGTCCACCAGTTGTCTCCAGGTATTGATAAGCTGTCTCCCAGAGCTGTCAAGTTGTGTTTTCGTCGTGTGCTCCAGGACACAAAAAGGGTACATGTGTTATGATCCGATGCGCAGGAAATATTATGTTAGTGCCGATGTCATCTTTTTTGAGTCTGTTAGATACTTCTCCCGCACAGGTGATCGGTTGATGTCGTCGGACATTGATGAAGCCATATCCATGCCACCACCTCCACCACAACCATCTTCGTTACCGCCACTACTACCTACACCACCTCCACTTCCTATTACAGTTCTTGTTACACCATTGCCACACCACTATACCCGTCGACCTGCTTTTGTTCATGGTCACCGCTCATCATCAAGCTCACATGAGGTATATCTTGAGAATATAATTTCTAATGATGGATCTAATGGTTTACCTGAGCAGGCTGCATTACAGGGGACAGATGAGCAGGCCACTGATTTGGATCTACCTATTATGCTTCGAAAACAGAAGCGTAGCTGTGTGTCATATCATATAGCATCCATGGTATCTTTTGATCGCATATCCGGTGAATTCAGGAATTTTATTGTTTCACTATCTGTCGTGGATATTCCACAGAATTATCAAGATGCTTTAGAAGACAGTCGATGACGCTTAGCTATGGAAGAAGAGATGGTTGCTTTTCAGTCGAGAGGCATCTGGAGTCTTGTCCCTGCTCCTACTGGCGTGTCTATTGTTAGCTGTACATGGGTGTTCACAATTATGCAAAATACAGATGGCAGCATCGACAGATACAAGGCACGCCTAGTTGTACGAGGGTTTACACAGACATATAGGGTAGATTATCTTGACAAGTTCTCACATGTTGCTCATCACTCCACCGTACGAATCCTTCTAACTGTTGCAGTTATTCGAGATTAGCCATTGTTTCAGATAGATGTTAAGAATTCATTGCTATATGGTGATCTACAGGAGGAAGTCTACATGCAACAGTCGCCCGGTTTTGTTGTTGAGGGGGAGTATTCACATGTGTATAGGCTTCATAAGGCGATTTATGGCCTTAAGCAGAGCCCTAGAGCTTGGTTCCAGAAGCTTTCAGACTTGTTGAAAGATAGGGGTACAAACGTTCTAATGTAGATCATTCCCTCTTTATACAAAAAACATCCAGGGGTATGACGTAATTATGGTGTATGTTGATGATATCCTTATTATAGAAGATGGCATACAAGGAATCAAGAGGGGAAAGAAATGTTGGGTCGTGAATTTATCACCAAGGACCTTGGAGTCCTTGGATACTTTTTGGGACTGGAGTTTGCCAGAAATCAAGAAGGACTCGTGATGACCCAGAGGAAATATGTCACTGACTTGCTAAGTGAAACAGGAATGCTTGGATGTCGACCTGCCACCACACCTATGAATCCAAGCATGAATTATATGACGATGATACTGATGAGGTGGATAGTAGGAGATACAGAGAACTGGTAGGAAAACTTCTTTATGTTACCATTACCAGACCCGATATAGCTTTTGTTGTTAGTCGGGTGAGTTAGTTCATGGAACAACCACGTCGGGTACATATGGATGCTATACAGATGATACTCGGGTACCTTAAATCATCTCCAGGTGCAGGTCTATTGTTTAAGAAAGGCAAGGAGGTCACTATTTCAGCATGCGTAGATGCAGATTATGCAGGATGTCCAAAGGATAGAAAGACCACCACTGAATTTGTTGTATATGTTGGAGATTCTCTTGTCTCATGGAGAAGCAAGAAGCAAATTGTTGTAGCCAGATCTAGTGTTGTGTCTGAATATAAGGCTATGGTCCAGGTCAGTACAAAAATGATGTGGGTTAAAGCCGTTCTTACAGGTCTATATATACAGGTCCCACTTCCTATGGCACTGGAATGTGACAATCAAGTTGTTATATTTATTGCAAATAATACAGCATTTTCTGAACGAACCAAGCACATCGAGGTTGATTATCACTATAATCGAGATATGATCCAGAATGGCTTTTTCCACATCTCATGTCGGCTCAGAGGACCAAACTGCAGATATTTTCACCAAGGCCATACTTAGAGGACCATTCCAGAAGTGCTCGTCCAAGCTTAGCATGATCGATATCTATGCTCCATCTTAAGGGGGAGTGTAGAGATATATTTTATGTTACGACATTATGTTATTTGTAATGTTTCATATTTTCCCTCTTCTTATGAACGCTTTATGTAATTTACCCATAGGCTACTCTCTAATATAAGAAAGCCTAGGGTTTATGTAATAAACAACTCAATGCTTTTTCACAACATAAATCATGTAACCTTTTTGAGTATGAGAATGATCAAGGAAAACACATTTAATTGCACGAGGAGATAATTTGTCTACGATGTGAAAATTATGAACAAAGATCACACATCCAAAGATTCTCAGAGGTAGAGGAAAGGGTGACTCAATTGGGTATAACAATGAGAACGTGGTGGAGCCATGTAGTGAAGTACAGGAGACTCTGTTGATAAGATGGGCGGCAGTAAGAACAACATCACCCCAGTAGGGTTTAGAAACTTTCATGTGGGTGAGGAAGCGAGTAATATTCAGCAGATGCTTGAGTTTCCTTTCCGCTACCTTATTTTATTCTATGGTATACAGATAGGAGGTTTGATGAATGGTGCTCTTAGATGCAAAGAAATTTGTTAGATCATGTTGGGTGAATTCGAAGGCATTATCAAAACGAAAAACTTGAACACCCATGGAGAAATATTCTTGACATAATGGAAGAAATTCTTAACAATATTATTAATCTCCGAACGCTCTTTTAACAAATAGATCCAAGATGATCAACTATAATCATCAACAAAAACATCAGAATACTTATGTCCACTCAGAGTGTGGATCGGAGAGGGTCCCCAAATATCACAATGGACTAAAGAAAAAGGTACTTCGCAATTGGCTCAGTACGAGCAGGGAAGATGCTCGATGATGTTTCGTGAACTGACATGTCTCATACTCAAAAGGTTTAAGCGTAGAGAATTCGAGGAATATTAAAGAGATGCTTTGGCAGATGAAGGACCGAGTCGAAGGTGCCAGAGAAGAGGATCTTCAAAGATTGACGCAAAGCTAGCAACACTAGAGTCAGAGGGGATATCAAGATAACATAGGCCATTCTTCTCATGCCCCCCACCAAAAATCTGTCTCATTCGGATGTCTTGAAAATAGCAACATCATCCATCAAAAATAACTTTATAGTTAAGCTCATTTCATAGCTTTTATACAGATAAAGGACTAAAAGGAAAAGCAGTAGCAAAATGAACTCTAGTCAGTCGGAGTTTAAAGGAAAACTCCACAGTGCCCACAACAATGACAGGTGAACGTTCCCCATTAGCAACCCAAACTATCTTCACATAGTAAGACATTTGTGAGAAGGTGAGAAGGATACCCGTCAGATGGGTCGATGCTCCAGAATCAAAAATCCATGCAATGCTGGATGTAGAAGCAGAGTTGGCAATTGTACCTGAGGTAGTAGCCAAACTAGCGATAGGGGTAAAAGTACTAATGTTACTGGCTGAGAAGTTCTGCAGAAGTTGCCGTGGACGAGCATATTCAGATGCCGTAAAGGGTATCTGACTATCATGAGAAGGTTGATCGTGTAAGACCTCAGTAGTATCATATGGAGCCTCGTACGAAGTTGTCTCATAACTCTTGTCATTAGGTTGCATGCCAAACTTTGCCCAGCAACGCTCATATGATGATTCCAGCATCCACAATGTATGCATATTGGATAGCGAGCAGTAGTAGGATTACGTCCACGCCCGCGATCAAAATCATGTCCACGTCCAGACTCGTGACCGTGACCACAACCAAAGTCACAGTCGCATCCTCCCTGGTAGTTGGGTCGTCCCCAAGCATAATGGGTTGTAGTCTCTGCAGATGTAGTAGGAGGACGCTCAGTTAGAGAATCAAGTTCCTGCAGACGACTAAAGATGGTCTCAAGTGTAGACAGTGCATCAGTAGTCAGAAATTGGTCCTTCACAGGCTCGTATCGTGGATGCAATCCAGACAAAAAACGATACACCTGTCATTCGACGTGTTCTCAATCTGCTTGTCGCAGCAAGCAGGTGGAAAAATGAGTAGCTCCTCGAATAGGCTTGTGAGAAGCATGTAGTACGTAGTACTCAACCACGGTAGAATGCCCATGATTAGCAGACCAAATCCGTGTGTATATGTTTGAGAGCATGGACTTAGTAGTCTTCTAGGAGTAGGTATGCTCAAGACTCTCCCACATTGCCTATGCCGTTTCCTTGTAAAGAGATTCGATACTATATTTGGATCGACATTGCTGGTCATCTAAGTATTTTCCACATATCAGGTATCATAGTCCTTGTCTGTCTCCTTGGATGGATCCTTAGTAAGAGCATAGTTCTTACGCTGACCACCAATAACACCTTGAATGATCGATACCAGAATACATAATTCTCAAAGCCCTTCAATTTGATAGAAGTGTCTTGTGCCATCACATAAGGAGTTAGGTACACAGGCTTGATCTCAACAGATGCCATGGTGATTGCTCAAGTCAAGAAAAAGTGACCTGGAGAATTCTCGTTCAAGCATAGATGTGATCAAAATCATGATTTCTGACTCTTGTAGGGTCTCTTCAGCAGTAGAAAGAGGTCAGAACGCTCCTGGCGATGAGATGAGGTTCCTAATGGCAGAGCTAGGATCCTCAGCATGATAGCGGGTGCAAGGGTTGGCTTCTCAACTGAGAGCATTCCACTTCCCGTCAGCCAAGTAAATGAAATGGTCGACCATGGGCATAGTACGTTCTTACTAATCTGATAGAGTGAGCAGAGTCCCCTAGCGGCAGAGCTAGGGCACCTTTCATGCTTCTGTCAAAACCAAGGGGTGATGGTGGCGAAGATCAGGTACTAGAAAGGATTCCAGATGGCCTCCAGGCAAAGATCAAGTGTTGGCGACATAATCAGGGGGCCTGTTGGGGTTCTAAATGGCCTCCATGCAGAGCCCTAGGGCCCTTACAGGGGTGTTGTAGCCCTATGAGTACCGTTGAGGGGGGCGTTGAAACCCTAGGAGGGTACCTTCAACGAACATCGATTTAATCATAAAACGTACTATCGAAAAATTCATGACACAATCAAAAACCGCAAAAATATTCTGAGACCACCATAAAATTCGATTCAATGAAATAAGACCAACGAAATCGAGCATTCAGGTCGTTTGATCATTTAAATCATAAAATTTTGATAAAAATATCTTGATTTGTATATTTTACACTCTTAAAAATCTCTTGACTTGTACATTTAGATTTAAAATATATCTAACTAATATCCCCTAATCTCATGATTTTAATTAAAAAAGTTGGGAATTTAGCATTGATTTAAACATAGATCCAAATCCAATGAGTGACTTCCAACCTCATGATTTAAAAAAAATAACATGTGATCACAAGGATTGATTATCTCCATGAAATAATCCTTTAAGTATACTCTACTAATTATTTATCACTATTAAATAAGATCGATGAAAGATGCCTAGATCTGAAAAGTTAACTACAATAGAGATTGAGAAACGATGAGAAATCAAGTAAGTGATGATGAATCAGTGATGGTAGTAAATTGTGTCAGTTATGGTGACCCTTACACATGACTATGTGAGGGTGAAGTGACCTTTAGTTGGATAGGAGATAGGAAGCCCAGTTGGGGCAATGACCGCCTAGTATGCGGGTTAGGATCCCAGTCCTTTCCCGATTTTTTCACATTTTTCCGCCTTGTTGGAATCCACATGTTTTCTTTTTGACTAGTTCAGCTGACCCCTGTCTTGTAGGGTACCTAGGCTGGAGGACCCTTAGTTTATTTCGAGCTCGTTTTCCCGTACCGATTGGGCCCATCTAGAGTAACTCAATCAGGAGAGTCTCTCTCACCTATCTCAGAGGCGTAGTTGTGGAGTGTGCCTAGCCCGCTCCTGGACCACACTTTCACTGGGAGGACGAGACGGAAGGGCCTCTTCAGAGGCTTCATCACCGCTTGAGTTTGGTTACAGTTGAGCAGCTTGAGCTTGGTTACTTTTGAGTTTGGTTACAATTGAGCTTGGTTACTTTTGAGGTTGGTTACAATTGAGCTTGGTTCTATTGAGAGTATTTACTATTCTGTCAGTAGGTCCTGGCAAGGAAAAGATCATAACACTAAAATCATCAGAATAAGAGATACTATGTCCGTGGTTAGATGAAGCTAGTGGACGTGGTGGGAACTTAGTTTGGATGCATTACACTTTACCGCATGCCTACGAAGGCACCTCAACCCTAAGACATTCTTCATGCCTTAAAGTCATAGTGTGAGGCCATACTCAGATCAAGACCACAGACTATCCACTAAACTTGAGAAATTAGACAAAGAAAAAATTAATCATGAAACTCATCATCAACTTCTACTGAAAACTATCAACATGACTTATAAATAAATGAAAATATGATAACCTAAATATGGATCATATAATCAATAAATGAAAATACTAAGTATGGGTAGTTAAGATATGGTGAGTAAACAAAGCATTTTCGGTATTTTCATACAGAACTTGAAAGCATCCTTCCAAGCAAGTAGCTTGTTTAATTTAAATAACAAAATCCTATCTACTTGTTTTCTTTTGAAACTATTGAAATATATGTTGATTTTTAATAAATTAAAGTCTACTCAACATTTGTTAACATTATTTTCTTCCTAGACATGAATGGCAGGTAAAGCATCTGCGTCATAGTAGTCTGACAGTAGGACCTAAGCTTCTACAGCTTACTTTTGATGGTACATTATAGCTTTTGTTCATGATAATGTAAAATCTCATGTGCTTATTTTATCTCTTCTGTTACATTTTGGATACATGTACATAATGTTATTTTCTTTTGACACGCATAACTTTATATGGAAATTTATGCAAATATATTTTGGTGATAATTTGTAGTTTTGTGGTGGTTATGAATTTGTGAATGTCATTTGAAACCGAAAAAAATCCTCATTTTTTGTAACCTAATGCGATCAATAGTGAATATAACATTGTGAATGTTGTGTAAATGGGTAACCCGAATCTCGAGGCAGACGTCTCACATCGGAGCTCCCTGCTTGGCTCAAGGGGTCTGTCTGGAGGCGTGTGCAAACTGTGGCATGTAGACAAGGAGGTCGGGGATGTTAATATGGAGTCTGACTTTGGTGCTAAAGTTGTTGGGCAGAGGAGGGATGGTGTCATCATTGGTGGTGATGATTGGAAGATTTTTCGAGGGTGTACATCTTGTCAGGTAACTTGCGTGGGTACTCTTGTACCCCCGACACCAACTAAAGATGCTTTAAATGAGGGAAGTGGGGCCATCAATGTTGAGAATGCAAGATTTATCGTATGTGGCGTCCTCGGGAATCCATCTGTGTGGGGTCAAGGTGGGGTCGCGAAGTGGTTTTCGTCCTCCTCGACTGGTTCCGCTAGAGCCCCAACTTCACCGGTGGCGTTTAGTCCGCGTCAGCAAGAGAATGTTCACGTATCCATGAATCCATGTTCCTCGATGTTGATTGCTTCTGTGGCCTCTGGAACAAGGATGGCCGTGTCGGCGATATATCGGTATCGCCAGCCACGCCATATCGATATTGATCTGTATATCTTTTTACACCGTATCGCCGATATATCGCCGATATATCGGGTGTCGGCGATAGACAGGGAATATTCTTTGCTTCATTTGGAAGATATCGGTAGATATTTTGGCTTTAGAGGGCCCGCCTCACCTCCATTTCGTCCATATCGTTCTGGGCAGTGGGGACCAGGGAATATGCTTTGCTTCATTTGCAAGATATCGGTAGATATTTTGCCTTTAAATGAGGCCCTCTTCTCCATTTCGCCCATATCATTCTGGGCAGTGGGCAGTGGCAGCACACGCACAACTTGCTTGGAGGCTTGGAGGTTGGAGCTATTCCTCTTCCTTTGCATTTTGAGGTTATGAGATTATCTCAATTCTCAAATCTGATGTTTAAAATAGGAAAATAGTTTGGGATTTTGTTCATGATTGTGTTATGTGATGCATATTTTCTTTGTTTAGGAAAAATTTTGATAAATCTAAATCCCTTGCTTTTGTTCATGGAATTTGGGCTCCAAATTTTGGGGCTTTTGGTTTTTTCGTGTTTATTAAGAGATGTTATGGATACATGGACTTGGATCTATTGTTTAGGAGTTAGGAAACAACATTCGGTGGTGAATTTTGTTCACAAAATGTGTCTACTTAATTAAATCCGAAAATTAAAAGAAATTTGATCTACAATTTATAGAGTTTTGGTTCATGAAATTTGGGGCTATTGGTTTTTTCATGTTTATTAAGAAATGTTATGGATGCATGGACTTGGATCTATTCTTTAGGAGTTAGGAAACAACATTTGGTAGTGAATTTTGTTCACAAAATGTGTCTATTTAATTAAATCCGAAAATTAAGAGAAATTTGATCTACAATTTATAGAGTTTTGGTTCATGAAATTTGGGGCTTTTGGTTTTTCGTGTTTATTAAGAGATGTTATGGATGCATGGACTTGGATCTATTTTTTAGGAGTTAGGAAACAACATTTGGTGGTGATTTTTGTTCACAAAATGTGTCTATTTAATTAAATCCGAAAATTAAAAGAAATTTGATCTACAATTTATAGAATTTTGGTCCATGAAATTTGGGGCTTTTGGTTTTTTCGTATTTATTAAGAGATGTTATGGATGCATGGATTGGATCTATTGTTTAGGAGTTAGGAAACAACATTTGGTGGTGAATTTTGTTCACAAAATGTGTCTATTTAATTAAATCCGAAAATTAAAAGAAATTTGATCTACAATTTATAGAGTTTTGGTTCATGAAATTTGGGGCTTTTGGTTTTTTCGTGTTTATTAAGAGATGTTATGGATGCATGGACTTAGATCTATTGTTTAGGAGTTAGGAAACAACATTTGGTGGTGAATTTTGTTCACAAAATGTGTCTATTTAATTAAATCCGAAAATTAAAAGAAATTTAATCTACAATTTATAGAGTTTTGGTTCATGAAATTTGGGGCTTTTGGTTTTTTCGTGTTTATTAAGAGATGTTATGGATGCATGGACTTGGATCTATTGTTTAAGAGTTAGGAAACAACATTTGGTGTGAATTTTGTTCACAAAATGTGTCTGTTTAATTAAATCCGAAAATTAAAAGAAATTTGATCTACAATTTATAGAGTTTTGGTTCATGAAATTTGGGGCTTTTGGTTTTTTCGTGTTTATTAAGAGATGTTAAGCATGCATGAACTTGGATCTATTTTTTAGGAGTTAGGAAACAACATTTGGTGGTGATTTTTGTTCACAAAATGTGTCTATTTAATTAAATCCGAAAATTAAAAGAAATTTGATCTATAATTTATAGAGTTTTGGTCCATGAAATTTGGGGCTTTTGGTTTTTTCGTGTTTATTAAGAGATGTTATGGATGCATGGACTTGGATCTATTGTTTAGGAGTTAGGAAACAACATTTGGTGGTGAATTTTGTTCACAAAATGTGTCTATTTAATTAAATCCGAAAATTAAAAGAAATTTGATCTACAATTTATAGAGTTTTGGTTCATGAAATTTGGGGCTTTTGGTTTTTTCGTGTTTATTAAGAGATGTTATGGATGCATGGACTTGGATCTATTGTTTAGGAGTTAGGAAACAACATTTGGTGGTGAATTTTGTTCACAAAATGTGTCTATTTAATTAAATCCGAAAATTAAAAGAAATTTGATCTACAATTTATAGAGTTTTGGTCCATAAAATTTGGGGCTTTCGGTTTTTTCGTTTATTAAAAGATGTTATGGATGCATGGACTTGGATCTATTGTTTAGGAGTTAGGAAACAACATTTGGTGGTGAATTTTGTTCACAAAATGTGTCTATTAAATTAAATCCGAAAATTAAAAGAAATTTGATCTACAATTTATAGAGTTTTGGTTCATGAAATTTGGGGCTTTTGGTTTTTTCGTGTTTATTAAGAGATGTTATGGATGCATGGACTTGGATCTATTGTTTAGGAGTTAGGAAACAACATTTGGTGGTGAATTTTGTTCACAAAATGTGTCTATTTAATTAAATCCGAAAATTAAAAGAAATTTGATCTACAATTTATAGAGTTTTGGTTCACGAAATTTGGGGCTTGTGGTTTTTGTCATATAGATAATTCATAAAGCTTTTTGCCAATTGCTAAACAATGATTGTCTCGTAAATTCCCATCGATATGACCGATATGTGCAGTTTAAGGACCATAGTCCTCATAAATTATCTATATGTGTTATGAGGTGTATATTTGTAGTATTTCATGTTACAAACTTATAATAACTTGAATGGAATCCATTTCCAATATTCATAAGTCAAGAATCGACATTAAGTGATTAACATCGACACGACCGATATGTGTGATACCAACGATACCGATATGTGCGATATATGGTGTATAAATGACCGATATGTGTGATATAAGTGTATTTGTATGTTATTTGTTGTTCTAATATCTTGGATAATCTTAATTCCTGAAAAAATGGCGAAAAATTGGCTTTTTTTAGCTATTTTCGACATTTCCACCGATATCGTCGATATATCGTCGATATATCCCGATATATCCATTTTCGGGCGGACCGATACGATATCGATATCGATACGGCCTTCCTTGCTCTGGAAGCAGCTTGGAGTTGGTTAGAAGTTACGTTGGGCCCTTCTTCATGGATCAGTTATCATGGGATGTTGTCACCCTAGAACCTGTGACTGCTTGTGTACATGGTCTCTTGACCTTGCAGGTAAGAATTCTGTTGGCAGTTGATGCTGCGATCTCTAGGGTTGCGTGACGACAACCTTGGTCCAAGGATGGGGTGTTGTCACTTTCGGTCAGCAGGATCTTCCGTGTCTTGAGTATATTATTTACTTCACAGCATCTCAATAGTTTCAAAAAAGTGTGATGGTCGACTCTGCTAAGGTGGTTGAGGCGGTCTCCAATGGTCTTCGCCAAGGGGAAGCATCGACGTTCTCATTATTGCGAAGGATTGCGATGCTTACCAGATTTTTGAGGTTGTTTACGCAATGGGTCGAAGTCTATTGTTAGAAGAGTTGGACCATCGTCCTTTTATAGGGACCTACTCATTTTGGCAGAGCTCTCCGATGGCCAGACGGAGAGCTCCCTCGACCCAATGGTGTATCCTCTAGTGGTGAGCTTGACCCTTTGTTTGGCACGAACTACCCTAGGCACTCAAAGCCTTTTGACATGTCCTTTTTGTGTGGTAGGGCTTCGAACTGGTGCTCAGAAGCGAGTGGATCTGAGGTTGCGACAAGATGGTTCGGCGAGGTGCGCCATGATACGTCTTGGTCGGTTGTGGACCCTTGTGTTGGGGCTCCTGAAGCAGTGATTTCTGCTTTTTAGGCAAATGGTGTTGTGGTTGCTAGCCGCAAGGAGCAGAAGAAGGGGCTATACAACATCGGGTTCCAACGCCCCTTGTGCTCGCCATCTGCAAGTTTAATCGTTGGAAGGTCTTTGTTCATTGTGGTAGGTTAAGTCCTTTAGGCTCATGGTCACGTTCGACATGTTTCACTTGCAAAGGTTGTTGAGGAGTGTGCGCCGATAGATGTTCAACAGGGAGTCGCATGTGGTGAGGGAGATGGCGCAGTGAGCTCTTATGTGCTTGCGGGGTGGTCTGAGAAGCGAGGTCAGATTCTTTGTTGCGTTGGGATGAAGATGGCTACTGTTGTTAGATGAAGATTGTCTCTTGGAATGTCTGTGGAGTTGGCCACAGCCAATAAGAAAGTCGTGCGTGTACTTTTGGAGGGTTGAAAGGCATATATGGCAATGACACTTGTATGGATTCCATGCCTTCTCAGCAACAGAAACCTCTTCCTAGCCCTCTATCTGAGGAGGTCCCTCTGAGTACAGGATGATGCCATCCGTGGGTGCGTCAGGCACTTGATTATCGGTTGGAGTAATGAGTGCTTCGAGCTTGTAGATTCGATGTGCAACACCTGGACTCTGTCTGTTCTGTTGCGGAGGATCTCATATGTTTTACACTTCTTGTTGTTGGCAGTAAATGGCCCCACTTACCATCTATCGTCGGTGCTTTAGGAGGAGCTTCCAACGGTGCATGCTTGCTTTCCAAATGCAGCATTGCTTGTTAGGGGTGACTTCAATGTCATTCTTCTTGTGGCTTATCGGCTGCATGACCAGGGGTGTTGAACCATGGTTCCCCTCTTTTCTCGAAGTTTGTAGATGAGCTGGAGATGGAGGTCTTAGATGCCACAAACCTGAAGTACACGATGAGGAGTTCCTCCTCTAGATGCCACTTGAATTGGTTCCTTGGCTCGATTGGGATGTTGGAGTGTTTTCCCTCGAGGTATGTGACGGCCTTACCCACGTCCCATTCCGATCATTGGCCCATCTATTGGGACTCGGGTGATCCAGGCAACATTTTCCATTCGAGTGTGTGTGTCTGCTTGAGGATGGCTTTTCTGAGAAGGTGGTAAGGTTAGCAGGAAGTAAAGGTTGAGGGTTTAGCATCTCAAAAAATGGTCGGGAAGCTCAAAGCCTTGTGGTGCATGCTTATACAGTTTAGGAGGGAATCATGCACGCTTCACAGGAAGAAGAGAGATGTTGTACATGTTGAGGTTGTGTCTTGACCAAATTGAGGACACGAGGGACTTGCTGGAGGATGAGGTCGGTGCGAGGAACTTGCATAGCAGAAGCCTCAAGGAGGAGAACAAGAAGTGCAAGGTCGAATGGAGGCAACGGTCGAGGCAAAAATGGCTGACGAAGATGGATGCTAACAGCAGATACTTTCATACGATAGCCAATGGCTACAGAAGGCGAAAGCTGATCCACTCGATTGAGTTGGATGGGGAGGATCTTGTTAGCGACCACTGCGTTGATGAAGCAGCAAGAAGACATTTTCTAGAGATCGGTAGGTGTGTGCCTAATAGTTGTTCGAGATGGCCAGGAAGGGATATTCCACGATTATCTGACCTTTAGTCGGAGGAGTTGGTGCAACCGTTCGTATTGTTTAAGGTTAAGCAGGTGGTGGAAGATCTGAATGTGGATGGATCCCCCGAGCCAGATGGTTTCCCGATTTTCTTCTTTTCGGAGTTTTAGGGGTTGGTGGATCAGGTGTTGGAGGTGGTAGAGCTGCGAAAACCAAATGGCATCGTCGCTAACCATACCCACCTATTCTTCCAAGCGAAAAACCTAACTTGCAGTAGCCCTTGCTATCCCTTTGTCATCCTTCTCCAGAGTCCAGACCCGCATCTCCCTCTCATCCTTCACACTTACGCGATGTTTTCCTCGCTCTCATCTACGTGAGTGAGGCTTTCAAAATGAGAAAATATGGGGGCAGTACAACCAAATGGTGTTATGTAGTCATTCGGAAGATGTTAGGGAAGGAAATCATCGCTCGTCTTACGAAGTTGTTTGATATGATTTAGCAAAGAAAGAAAATGCCAAAATAAATGGAGAATAAGTATTAGGGTACACATACAATACCAAAGATGATTATCAAAATTGGGAAAACTGCAGAGGTACCAAACTAATAAGTCAAGCAACGAAGACATGGTAGAAGAATACTAAAAGGAGTTTGAGATAAGATCCAATAATGATAGAAAATCAATATTTTCCATGCTTACTGGGAAACAAAAGAGGCTATACAAACTTTGAGGCATCGAATGAATGTTCTCAATATGATAAGACATTTATATGGTTCCCGTATTGATTTAGACAAGGCGTGTGATGATGCATAAAAAGATATCATGTACATGATTCTCGACACAAAAGGGATGATATTCTGTATATCAACCCAATAAGTAATAAGAATGACCAAGTAACAATCATGGATTGAAATATCTTGATCTATCGTTTATATATCAACGATATATCGTAATCTCGGTATCGATAGTTTTAGGGAGTTGATATCATCCTAGATATTCTTGTCCAAATATCGATATAAAACAATATGTCGGCAAAATATCATTTTATATTCATAAATACTAGTGAATTTAAAATATCTAGTGCAAACTTTCCACATTTCAACGGATATCTTCAATATTGTGTCGATGACAATGCTTTATCATCAATATCAATCATGTTGCTTGATTTTCATAGCTTGTTTCCGTGATGGCATATTATTATAGTTAGAAATATGATGTGGAAGCGTATGAGAAATAAAGATAAGGAATAGAAAAGAACGCGGGATTTTAACATGGAACCCTACTCCCTAAGGAGCGGGATGAAACCACGGGAGAACGCCACAAAGGGTTGATGTATGCATTACACTTTCTCACTGGATACAAGGGGTTTGGGGCTCCTTATATAGCCTCCTCAAACTCTCTAAGTCATACCACTGGTAGATGTGGGACTAAACACTGAATGGGGTAAATGGATCCTGGTGAGATCCATTTACCCATCTACATATGCGTGACGCATACCACAATATATTCCAACAATCCCCCTCAAACAGAAAGAAATTTCAAGTCACAATACAAGACACTACAGACAATATCAACTCAGCGTGCACAATCGTCGGCTGCTGTCGAGGATGTTGCTTCTCATGCCGTGCAAGTAAGGAGGACAACAAGCTGGAGTTAGGGTTGGGCATCGGGCCAAGTTAGGTCGGACTTGAGTTGGCCCAGTCCAAGCCCATTTAAGTATATAGGCTTATGGGCCGGGCCTATGCCCATTTCATTTTCAAATTCCAAACCCAAGCCCAAACCCGACCCAAACAAAGTAGGTCGGGTTCAGGTTGGGTCGGCCCAATTTAATACCTATATACAATAATATCATGAGTTCCATTCTTTTTGCATTTATCCGGTTGTTTCTTATGCATGTATGCATGTTTAATACTTTAAATATGCCAACTGAGGACCTGAGCAGGAGTCTGGAGTTCAAAAGCATCCCTGCAAGGGAGGTGTCTCATAGGAAGCAGAGGAGAGATGGCGGAGCGAGCGAGAGCGGAGCGAGCGACAAGCAACGAGCGTCGTTCCCTGTTCGCGGGCGGGACAAGCGTGCATGGCGGAGGTTCTCAACCGGAATACGCAAGATGGGTAAGGGTGGTTCGCGACAAGGGGAAGAAGATCGTTGGCCACGAAGATTCTTTTCCTGATGCTTTCACTCCGGTGGGTGATTTGGGTAAGAAGGAGGCGGGTGAGTGGACGGAGGTGTCTCATAGGAAGCTTGGCCCCAAATGCTTCCGGTGCGGCGGCAGGGGGCACTTGGCCTCTTTCTGTCACCTCCCACCAAGATGCTTTATCTATGGAAAGGTCGGTCATCGTCAGGCCACCTGCTCTGCGCGCAACATCGCGATGGCTTCGGCGTCCTCACCACGTAAAGCTACTTCTCTGGTCGGTCGGTGGACTGGGAACGCATATAATTCCCACCTTGGTGGTCCTTCCTTCGCGGAAGTGGTAAAGTTAAGCGCTCGGGGAGTGCATGCGGTGAATAATTCAACACCCTTCGTCGAGGGAGGGGCGGCGGTTGCTGACAAGCCCTGGACCAAGTTTAGGAAGACGACGTCTTCTCTATCCTCGCTTACAGCAATCGGGTACGCAACTAAAGGGGTTATCGACTTGGACATCATCAACTCGCATATTTCCGGGTTCCTTGGCGCTCAGTTTACAGGAGATGTGGTGCTGTTGGGAGATCGAAGATGCTGTGTTCGGGGCCTAACCGAAGCCCAGAGGGAGCGCCTCATCCTCAATGGGGACGTAGGCGACGTTAGCTGGAGATGCTTACGTTTCGCTGATGGGTCCTGCGAGAAGCTCGAGGTTTGCATGGCAAGGTAAAGGGAGTCCCATTCTTGTCCCGTTCCGTCGAATGCCTGCGGAAGGACTTGGGACAGTGGGGAGATGTCTGGTCTCAGATCGGGAACCGCGGTCGATTTTACGACTGTTCTGATAGAATGCTCCAAATCCTTTCTCGACAACGTTGGCGACAGGAGCTGCTTTTCGGAACTGAAGGTCGGCGGGTTTTCCTTTCCGATCGAGTTGACGATCGACATCCCTCCGCCTCCGCCTCCGCCTCCGCCTCCTCCGGAGGACCCGAGATCGGCGTCAGTCGAAGGGGCATGGGCCACCTCGAACGTGGAGACGGCGGTTGGGTTTACGAGAAGCTCCTTGTACGAAGAGTTACGTCTTAACTCCTCCACGCGACGGCTCGAGAACTTCCTAAAAAGATTGCCCCTGCACCAGACATCATTCCTTTTGCATGGCAACGTGGTAGATCCCTCGGTGGGCCCGCCTTCTGAACCGGCACTTGGGACGTTCCTCGTTTCTTCTTCGGGTGAGGGGCGTGACCCGATTACCTTCCCGTTCTTGGGTAATTGGTTGCAGTCGGAGTCAGGCAGCGGAAGGGCGATCCATGTGCCCGTCTCAGCGCTGGGAGCGTCATATGGTACGGGTCAGACACCTCTTCTGGCACGTGCCTGTCATTTTCCCTTTTTGTGGGCAAATGTGCCCCTTGTTTCAACTGTTGCGGCGCCTATTCATATCTTATCCGAGGAAAGGCCTGGGCTTCCAACCATTACACTAACTGCGGCAGTTCCGATCGAACCTCCTGCAGAAGAGACAACCTTCGATGAGGGTCCCTCTGACCACGTCCAAGAGGGAGAGGCCAGCGTAGGAAGGAGCGCCAAGCGTTATCGAAGAAGGAATAGAACAAAGGCGGCCAGGTCCTCAGCGCAGCCAGAAGACACGTTCAAACTCCTCGTGGCGGAGGCGGCCGATGTGGTGCGTGCTAGGGGGAGAGACGAAGGTTCCAAATGAAGATTTTGTCCTGGAACGTGAGAGGGTTGGGGGATCCTGACAAAAGAAAGATGGTGGGTGCGCGGTTCGCTGAGTGGGGATGCGACATTATTCTCCTCCAAAAAACGAAGCTTCACGGCTTGACGGAGCAAGATTGGAAGGGGTTCGGCGCCGGAGAGGTTGATCAATTCAGGACCTTGGAGGGGACGGGATCCTCAGGTGGGCTGATTGTGGCTTGGCGTTCCTCGAAGTGGGCATTCAGCTCCATCTCTCGCGGGTGGCACCTCTTAACGGTGATTTTGGACAACACTAGATCCTCTCTTCAGATCGCGGTCTCGTGCGCTTATGGCCCTTGTGAGGCGGGGTTACGTGCACAACTCTGCGAGGATTTGTTGGAGGCGGCTCGTTTCGTGGTTGGGACTCCCTGGTTGGTGGGGGGATTTTAATGTGACTCTCCTATCTTCGGATAGGCCTGGCGGTAGGGCTGGCCAAGATCCGGGTTCCTCCTCCTTCGCGGACATCATTGACTCGCTTGGTCTCGAGGTCCTCGATGCCACGGGTATCGGCTATACTTGGAGAAATGCTAGGTCTCGCTCGTGCCTCGACCGCTTCCTGGTCTCGGAGGAGGCCGAGGAAAGGTTCCCCTTAGCATCTGTGGAGGCGAAACCTAGGGTGTGCTCGGACCACAGCCCAATCATGTAGTGGTCGGGAGATTCCCCTGTCCAGCGGGGGCTTTTCAGGTATGAGAACTGTTGGCTGCAGGAACCTAACTTCCGGGAGGTCGTGACGTCGCATTGGAGGGAAACGGTGGTAGTTGGCTCTGCTACGCAGAAATTTCATGCTAAGCTATGTTCTATGAGAGTGCGTCTTGCGGCTTTTAAGAGGACTACGAGAGCTGCGAGGGCGGCGGCTAAATTGGAAGCGGAAGCGACCATCCAATTGATGGACGCGCTGGAGGATAGCAGACTTCTATCTACCGAGAAGCTTGCTATTCGCGCGGAGGCCCAAAGAAGGCTCGTTCTTGAGGAAAAGAAACGCATTGCGGAGTAAAGGCAAAGGTCAAGGATAAGGTGGATTAGGGAAGGGGATGCTAACACATCTTTCTTCCATCGTTGTGCTAATGGGAGGCGTCGAACTAATTCATTCCGCACTATTATTATCGATGGGAGAAGCGTGGAAGGAAATGGTGAGATGGGCACGGCCATCACCAACTACTTCAGGGCTGCTACTTCTACAACTATTCCAAGAAGATGGAAGTGGCGGGGTCGGAGGACCAGGACAGTGGCAAGGGACGCCTACGTGAACTTGATACGTGATGTCTCTCTGGAGGAGGTGCGGGATGCAGTGTGGGACCTCACGACGATGCGCCTCCTGGCCCAGATGGGTTCCCGATCTCCTTCTATAAGGATTTCTAGGACATTATTGGTGAGGAGGTCTTGGGGGTCGTGAAAGAATTTTGTTCGGGAAACGCGGGTTTTGATAGAATCAACCGCGCTCACATTGTCCTTCCGAAGTCTTCGGCGGCTTCTTCGATTGGGGACTTCAAGCCTATCATCGTATCCAACGCTCTTTACCTGATCACGACGAAGGTCTTCGCTCGTAGGCTGAATATTATCCTCGGGAACCTCATCTCCCCAGCCCAGGAGGCTTTCGTCCCAGGTCATCGGATCTCTGATTGCATCACGCTCGCATCTGAGATTATTGCGGATTGGCAGAGGGGGGTACTAGCGGCATTCTTTGGAAAGTGGACTTTTCCAAAGCTTACGATACTCTGGATTGGAGATTCCTGTGGAGCGTGCTCAAGAGAAAAGGCTTCCCCGACATTTGGATCACCTGGATGCGACGCTGCATATCTACGGCGTCTTTTTCGATGCTGTTCAACGAGAGCCCGGAGGGGGGTTGGATTCAACCTCGCAGGGGGTTACGCCAAGGGTGTCCCCTCGCGCCTATGTTATTCATTCTCGCAGCTGATGTCCTTTCTGACATGGCGGATGGCGTTGCTGCTCAAGGACTGACTAGGGGCTTCTCGAAGGAAGGGTTGGAGGTCCCGATCGGCCAGTACGCTAATGATACTCTATTCTTCATCGAGGGGTTATCGAGGAGGTTGCCGGCATGGCAATGACGCTTGAGATCTTCTCGGAATTATCGGGCCTGACAAAGAACAACTTGATGTCAGTTTTCATCCCCTTTGGGCAGGCGGTGCTTGCCTCGGATAACTTAGAGTCGGTGTTGGGTTCGGGGAGATCCTACCTTCCCCTTGAGTACCTGGGCACCCCCTTGTCTCTTGGGCAGACTCGAATACGTGATTGGATGAGGGTGGAGGAGAAGGTCGAGGTGAAGCTCGCGGGTTGGAAGGTTGCGGTCCTCTCGAAGGGGGGTCGTCTGGTGCTATTGAAGTCCGTCCTTTCCTCCATCCCTATTTTCCTACTCTCCAACTGTAAGATGCCTAAGGGGCTGCGGGCGCGGCTGGAGAAACGCATGCGTGCTTTCTTATGGTCCAACAGTGCGGCAGGGACTAGGGGGATTCATTTGGTGGGCTGGAAGGAGGTCTTGCATCAAAAGAATGACGGGGGCCTGGGAGTGAAATCTCTTGAACAAATGAACGAGGCTCTCCTTTTAAAATGGGCTTGCAGGATATGAGGTACGGGTAATGACCTCGCTTGCGCAGCGATTCGCAAAATTTACGATGTTTATGGCGTCCCTTCACCGCTGCTCATTGGCAGCAACTCTCCCACCCTCTTTTGGCGCAGCGTGGTCAAGGCCTTTGTGAGCAACCTCACCCTTTTTAGACCTGTTCTTGGGCGGGGGATTCCTTTGCATTTTGGATAGATGATTGGTCGGGGGATGGGGCGTTGCGCTCTCGTTTTCCCCGGTTGTTTGCGATTGCAGATGACAAAGCTTGCTCGGTTGCGTCGTGCTGGAGCGATGGCCTCTGGTACCCCATTTTCGCGGCATCCCTTTCTGATCAGAGGTGCGACGAATTCCTGTCTTTACTTGATTTCCTAAGGGAGGTGCATCCGCCTGGTGAGGGCAGGGACCACTGGCGTGGAGGGAAGGTCCCTTCTCAGTGAGAGGGGCCTATGGTGCAATCTCTATACCACCACCGGCTGGTTCAGAGTTGCTCTCCAGAGATTGTTCGCTGATATGGGGTCTGAAGCTCCCGGAGCGGATTGGATTCTTTTTGTGGCTCCTTAGGCGTAAGCGGTTGATGACAAGGGACAGGTGCATGAGGCTGCTCGGGGTTGTCTCTGATAGGTGCCTCCTTTGTAACGCGGCGATCGAATCGATTGAGCATTTATTTTTCTCGTGCCCCGTGGTAGCTCAGGTTTGGCTCGATATGGGACCGGCATAGTGCAGCAGCGGTGACTTCCTCTCTTTTGGGGATTCGGCCCATGCCAACCTTCATAGACCTCGGAGGGAGCGGGTTCTCCTGATGGCCATCGTCTGGGCGGTTTGGAAGGGAAAAATGACCTTTTTTCAGGCCAACGCTTTTACAAGGAAAATGTGTGTGTGTTAGTTAATCGTTTGATTGACGATTGGAATCTGTAATGGGTGGGGTGCAGTCCTTGTTGTCTCGGTTGTTCCTGCTTTCTTTTTCTTTGATTTTTAATATATTTTGGGGCGAACACCTCTGAATGTTTCCCCCTGCCTTTCAGACTTCAAAAAAATATGCCAAATGATTCGTGATTCTGACATTAGTTGTATTTTGAAAATAGAAATGTGGTAAAAAAATATGGCAACTTAAATCACCATTCAATTCACCATTACATATACTATTGTAGATGCGCGCACTATGATGCAATACAGATTGGTTGCTTACAGTAGTACATGAGATAACACTTTGAGGACACACATTCCATTCTTGCATATTAATGTAATAATGTCCTCAATCCACGCTAATGGATATGACTATTAATGGATCTAAGTATTTATTCTGAACTCGAAATAAAGATATGAAAGTTAGAACATGATATTTAGAGAAAACATGAATATACTAGAAATCATTATATGTATAGGTCGAGCTATCAGGCTTGCGGGTTTGGGCCTTCTCAGGCATGAACATGGCCAGATAATCAATACGGGTTCATTTTGAGGCCCACGACCCGCCCATTAAATTTCGAGTTCGGGTTTGGGTCGAGTTATGCAGGTCGGGTTTTAGGCCGAGTCGGACCGGCCCAGCCCAGTGCCCAACCCTAGCTAGAGTGTGAGTTGAACTGAATATCCTCGTCAGAGACCATGTACTCTGTACTGCATCTGTCAAAGTCACTGAAACTAGATGAGTTTCCACCTGGAGAACTCTGGCCTGCCACATGTAGAAGACTAGATCATGTGGACAACTGCTCCATTTCTCTGAAGGGCAAACAGGAAAAATCGTAGAAAACATCCTAGTCAGAGTCTACGGCCGCTGAAGAATGGAGTCTAAAGAGTCTCCTCGTCTGGGTTTCTCCCATACTGGCTCGGAGAATGGGATCTCTACTCTGGAGTCCTTATGAAACCACATAAAAACCCTACCCCTCATGGCATAAGGAATGGGATCTCTACTCTGGAGTCCCTATGGAACACATGAAAACTCTGACCAAAAATAAAAGTTGGGGACCGCTAAAAATAATGATGGCAAACATGTACACATATGAAAAGGACTCGGATCTGATCGTCGAGTCTGTAAAACTAAACTGTAGAGTCTTAACATCTGGCTGGTCTGGAGAGGTGTGGCGCGAGGGATCGCCTCCTTCCTCTTCTTTGTACCGATAATGAAAATCCTGGAGATGTGGGTTCTTCTTCAAGGTTGTCGTTAGAAGATCGATGGCGGTAGAGGATGGGCGGCATCGTCACCGCCTGGAGGATGGAGGGCGAGACCACCCTCTCGAGTTGCTATAAGGCTTGGGGTTGGGTCCCTCGCCATCCTTGACACCCTTGTCGTGAGACCTAGGGATGGAAGCTGGATGGAAACATGCAGCCTTAGACAACTGCATCTGAAACTGGAAGAATAGGGTTCCAACAAATCGTAGTGGATGCCGCCTCGCGTGAAGGAGATTGAGATCTCCAGATCAGTATGAAACTCTTTGCATGCTTCACAAAAACATGGTTTCGATAGAAACCCTAGAATTGAATCTCAAATTTATAAATTGAATCTCGAATAAAAACAACAAATATGAAATCCTCGAGAATTGAACCCGCTCTGATACCATGTTAGAAAATATGATGTGGGAGTGTATCAGAAATAAAGATAAAGAATAGAGAAGAATGCAGGATTTTAACGTGGAACCCTACTATCTCCGGAGCAGGATGAAAACACGGGTGAACGCGTCAAAGGGTTGATGTATGCATTGAACTTTCTCACTAGATACAGGGGGTCTGGGGCTCCTTATATAGCCTCCTCAGGCCCTCCAAGTTCTACCACAAGTAGATGTGGGACTAAACATTGGATGGGGTAAATGGATTCTGGAGAGATCCATTTACCCATCTACATACGAGTGACGCATACCACAATATACTCCAATAAATATCAATCATGGTCTATCATCAATATCAGTATTGGAAAGCATTTTTTATATGTTAAGCTTAATAGATTGATTTATTCAAGGGTTGGTACAATACCCCCATACATAACACACTTCAATACAAATCTGATAAAAATAAATGACCAAGATTATAATTAGTAAGTACTAGTAATATGTCAATATGGATCCACAATGAGCTCACATTGATATTGATTGAGCTCACATTGGTATTGATTGTCTTTAATTGATGTAGAAGTTTTAATTTTTAATCTATATTATATAACATTTTTCTTTCAAATTTGTGTTTATCATTAATGATGTACTCTATAATCTATATGGCATCGTATTCATTCTTTTTTGATATGTCTTAAACTTTTGTTTATACATAGTATGGGATGCAACATGATGTTAATGTGCTCAATAAACCTTGTTCGTGAATATAAGAGTATATTTGTATGTTATTTATTGTTTTAGGATCTAAGATGAGTTTAATTCGCTAAAAACTCTTTTTTAACCATTTTCGAGATTTCCACTGATATTCACAATACATCATCGATATATCCCTTTTTAGACCTATTGATACGATATCAGTATTGATATTACAAACCTTGTTACCGATTTATGTGAGGACGTAAACTGAGTTAGAAGATCAATTTAATATCGTATCAATATTACCATGGATCATTACTAAGCCCTTGCCTTCATTATGGATGAATTAATGAGCACATACAAGATAGGTGCTTTGGTGCAATCTACTCGCAAATTGCAATATTTGAATGGATTAGACAGGAGATGGAGTTAAGTTTTACGGGGGAGCCCTAGAGTATGGATTTTTTACTAAATAGAATCAACACAGATATTTGGGAATGTAGGTTAGATGACAAAGTTAAAGATGTGATGTGACGAAGGTACAACTTCAAACAAATTTTATATCAAAGAAGAATGATTTTAAATACAAGGGTCAAATCTTTCAAATGGATTTAGGACTTGATAGAGATGGCACTCACGAAGTTTTAAAAAGCGCAAGGCATAATGAGGCGATTTTCCCATCATCGAGGCGAGGCGTAAGCCTCGAGGTGACATAAGCCTCACTTTTAAGAAAAAAGGTACATTACGAAAAATAGAGTTCGACTTTTATGGAATTTAAGAGCAAACTATGAGAATGTCATTTATATGTCATTCAAAACATTATATTAAGGCATTATAGTTACATATAACATTCTATACATCATTTTTCTCTAATTAGCATATCATTATATATCATGAATTACCCAACTTCTCACAGACATATATTCTACCATTTACACTGCATTGTGAAGTCGGATATTCCACCATTTACAGTGTAAAGAACCTGACGCTAAACTCGCGCTTTCCCATATGCAACACAGTCATGTATAAACAAAAAATTGGCAGCCAAGGCCGCCTTTCTGAATAAGGTGCAGAAGTGAAACCTAGTCATATGACAGTACAAGAAATAGAGGAAATGGATTATGAAAGTCAGAACCAAAAAACTACCTCAGAGTAATGTCTAGCTAGGAGTGTAGCCATCCACTGTAATGCCTCAATCCGAGTAGCTTCCCATTCACTAGATATTTCTCTGACACAAAAAATACAGAATGTATAATTTCGATTTATATTCAGTGGTACGAGTTGAGAGGATCGAGTCATCGTTATTGATAGTTGATTACAATTTCACATCACAAGACTTGTCACTCTTCATTTTTTGAGAATTATACAGCTAAAAGGCCTATTGAACCGCTAGACAAGGGAAAAGGGAGCTGACAAATGGTCATTTCCTTCAAATATGATTTCCTCCTGAATGCAATAGTATCTCATTGAAGAAGTTACGGTATAAAGATAGAATTTGACAGGCTATATGAGTTGATGCAAAGGCTATGAACAAGCAAACAATCTGCAAGGCAAATCAAAAGGTAGGAATAGCAATACAGTTCTTTTCAACAAGGCAAAACTTATCCATTAACAATGTTATTGCACCTTTTCAGTTAAGCCATTTGGGACAGACACCTTCGCGGGTTCCCCCCTTTTTAAATAAAAAAAACAACATTATTGCATGATCACAAGATCCAACAGGATTCATAATACATGGTGCAGAAACACGTATTGTCCTCACTGGCATAAATTATGTCTAGAAATTCAGCAGTTAGTCACACAATAAGTCAGGATCAAGTTTTACATTTAATAGAAGGTAAACCACTATAGCATTTATTATTTCAAAATGAACAATAAAAGTCTATTGTCATAGGATCGTCATACCCATTGTTTCTTCACTTTTTATAAGAGCCAAAGTATTATCAGCAGAAATTGATGAGCATCCAAATAATTGCAAAAGAGTAAAGGATAAAAACAGCGCTAGCCTCTACAGATCCACCTCCCAAGATCCCCCATCATAAAAACTCAATAGTTCATCTTAAGTATGTGCTGTTCAGAAGAGATGGCAACCACATGTTACAAGTGCTAAGACTAGGGTTCCAGTGTTTCTATTGAAAAATAAATATATCCTCCCCCCAATTGATTTGTGGAGTAAACTACCAGATCAGGAAGAATCCCCAAAAACATTCTGTCAACTTGACGTCCAATTTTTCAGTAAGTATAACGTACAGAATCCTTGAATGTAAAAGGTAATGCATAATGAAAATTAGGCCAAATATTAATCGAAAGAATTGTGGGTACCCTTTCTGATTGGTCATATTGTTGTTTTATAATTTAGGACAAACTTTAAACTTTTCTATAGGTATCTATCATGTGATAAGAAGTACACAAATTATCCTATCACCATGTAATGGCACCATTTTGCAAGAGCAGAAATCAATGTAGTTGCAAAGCCTCACCTTCTTGTGATAGCGAGCACAGAGCCAATATCAAATCCATCAGCAGGATCCACGTGGATCATTCGAAGTTCTTCATTTGTTTCACGAGCAACCTATGTATGCAATTATGCATCCAAAAATAATATAATCAATGGAATGGGACACAATTAGATGCATGTGACCATTGACATTTTGAGAAAAACAAATAAAATACATCGACCAGCCAAACACGTGCAAATGTCACACAGCTAAAAACACGGTACTCACCACTCTTATCTTCTCTTCTTTATCAGCAATACATGGTAGAATGGCACCCAGGATATCTGCATAGTAAGGGACAAGCTGGCTTGCACCTAGTTTCACAAATTCATTGATCTGCAAAAGTCACTAGTTATATAACAGATTAAAACTTAGGCAAACTAAGCTTTTTTTTTAATACATGGAAAAAACATCCTGTCCTACAGTGCAAACATTCCTTATCAAATATCAGACGACAAAAAAAAGGCACTCTGGGGTAGTCACACATGTTCGATTGATGAAAGTAACAGAGGCAGTCGAAAGATCAAAACAAAAATTAAAAAATTGTATCCATTTTGCTCTACCCTTACCCATGTTACAGCAGTCAAACGGGTAAACTCGTCAGGAGAACCCGCCCTTCGGACCAGTATTTCAGTCATCCGACCATAATCTACATTCTTCAGATGAACATCCACTAAATCAAAGAATGTATAGAAATGATATCTATGCAAAATTTTCATCAATATTATAGATACAAAATTTGGTAAGGTCTGTAATTTTTCAAGGTAGGCGCAAGGGAAAGCAATCATCAGCCAAAAATTATAGCCTTACTGGGGAATTCTTTATTTCTTGGAGAAACTCGGAAAGAGCAGAATCAGCTTGTTGCCGAATCTCAAAGCTGTTGTCACTCAGCATATTGAACAAACCTGCAAAATTGGAAGTCTAAACTATAAGCTACAAGCTAGCCATCATTTAATGGGTTATTCAATTATCCTGCAAAATGGAAGTTGCAGAACCGCGTCAGAACCGCGTCAAAAGTTTTAAAGTTTACCATCAAGGAAATCCGGAAGAAAACCAAGCATGTCAATCTCTGGTACACTATCCAATACAGTGATCCATCCCACTAGAAATTGTCGCACAAAGGGATTGAGGACATTCATCCGTTCTCTTAGAAGTGGAATGAATTCCTCGATACTAAGGACAAAAGAAAGATATAGCCACATAAATTATATGATCCCTACCTAAAATAAACAATACAAAGAGAAGTTCGGACTGAAAACCTGAACTGATCACTTTCTGTTACAATATCCTGATCATCAAAGTGAACATAATGAAGTAAGGATTTCCTAAATGAAAATCTTTGTAGATCTCATTGCATATATCGACATTTAAAAATATAAAAATGAACCCTCACTTTAACGAGCCTATCTAAAAGATGAGCAGCACTCTGAACATTGCCATCCGAATCTGCTGATAGCTTACAAAGTGCATCAAATATCTGATTAAAGAAGACGATGAACTCCCCTCTTACAACCTACCAAACATATATGAAGTTGGTCGATTCTTAAAGTTAGAGATCATAAATGATCAAAATCAAATGTAGTATAATCATGTCTAAAAGCATAAAAAACATGATTTCATATCCATACGAGGCATCATCTAACCTTTGCTATGTTGTAAAGTGCCTCACAAGCATAGTACCGAACTCTACTATCTTGGTCAGAAAATGAATCCAGAACGGGAGGCACAATTTGCTGAAAATTAATCAAATCAATATCATCATGGTGGTTTCACAAATATATACAATTATTTACTACTCATTTTTTCTAATATTTAAATTAAAATAAAAGGAGTGTGAATCCATATATGTGGTATGAAACATAGATCCAATGGAGTGGTATTCTGCCAAATAACACAGGATAAAGCAATTTACAACAAACACGGTTGAAAATGTCCTTGTTTAGTATTCTGCCGAACAATATTGAGTGCCAAAACGATATACTCAGGTTAGTCAAAGCAAGAGAAAGAAAGAAAGAACAAAGACATTCTCAAGTGCGATGCATTAAGGATGAGGAAGGTCGCGTGCTTGTGTGCTTATTACTCTGAAGGAGATATAAAGACTAGATGGAAGCGGAATTTCCATAAGATTTGCATTGGGAAAAGAAATAGAGAGATCATTTTGGAATATCAAACTAGTATTGAAAGTTACTTAATCGTGCAAGCTATATAAGAATACAAAGGAAGTAGAGGAGGCTTTGAAGATTATGAGACATGGGAAAGGTATAGCACCCTGATGACATTCCAATATAAGTATGGAGAGTTTTAGGTGAGCGTAGTTTGACTTGACATACAACTTTATTCAATGTTATTAGGCAAAGCAAGAAAATGCCTGAAGATCGGAGGAGAAGCATCGTCATGCCTCTTTATATGAACGAAGGAGACATCCAAAAATTTTAAAATTACAGAGGTATCAAGCTGAATGCAAACATCTAGATTTCGTTGGGACGTTCCTTACTTGTGGCGTGTTGCATCGCCCAAATGTAGTGAGAAGTTGGCAAGGTCGTTACATCGTTGCTCGGATGTAGTTCAAAATTTGCAAGGGTTATCGCATGAGGAACGCATGCGAGTAAATAAGCTAGTTCCGTTGCATCGCTGCCCAGATGTAGTCCAAAATTTGCAAGGGCTCTCACGTGATGGACGCATGCGAGTAAAGAAGTTAGTCCAAAAGAGGTTTCAAAGGAAGTTACGGATATATAGTTGGAATATTGGCACTTTGACTGAAAAATCGATGGAGATAGTTGATGCGACGGATAGAAAGAAGATTCAGATTTTATATCTAAAAGAAGCAATATAGGTTGGAGAGAAAGCAAGGGATATCGAGAAGACGGGCTTTAAATTTTGGTATTCAGGTAAAGATAAGGGCAGAAATGGTGTTGGAGTGATTGTTCATAAGGATTTAAAGGATTGTGTGGTAGAGGTGCAAAGATCTGAGGATCGGATTATATTGCTAAAAGCGATGCTCGAAGAAGAAATTCTGAATATCATATCAGTTTATGCACCACAGATTGGTTTAAATGATAGGATTAAACAAGTTTTTTGGGAGGATTTGGATAAGATTATGTAAGGAATCCCACATAGAGAGATTATTTGCCTACGTGGAGATTTTAATGGACATGTGGGAAAGGATGCTTCAGATATGCTAGTGTTCATGGAGGACATTGCTTCGGAGATAGAAATGAAAAGGGAAAGTATTTCTTAATTTTGTAATAGCTTATGATCTTTTCATTGTAAATACTCTCTTCAAGAAGAGGGAGGAGCATTTAATTACGTATTAGTGTGGCTCGACTAGAACACATATAGACTACTTTGCGTTGAGAAGAAGATATCGATTGTATTGCAAATACTGCAAAGTAATCCCATGAAAGAGCCAGACCATCAAACATCGCTTGTTAGTCATGGATGTGCAAATAAAAGGGCTAGTAAAGAAAAGGAGGGTTTCCAAGATCACTAGAACTAGATGGTGGGATCTTCAATTGAAGCAATCAAGCTTCGGGGGGAAGATTTTAGAAGACTTATCTTGGGATTGTAATGGAAGGGCTAATGAGATGTGGGAGGCGGTAGCATCTTGTATCCGAAGGGTAGCCAAAGAGATGCTAGGCGAGTCAAAGGGAGGAGCTCCAGGCCAAAAGGAGGCTTGGTGGTGGAGTAGAGAGGTGCAAGAGAAGCTCAAATTAAAAGAGCTTACTTTAAAGCTATTGTCTAAGGATAGAACACATGAAGCTATCACAAACTACAAAATAGCTAAAAAGGAAGCAAAGAATGTGGTAAGCGAAGCTAAGTCAAAAGCTTATGAAGTTTTGAACAAAAATCTCGATTCTAAGGAAGGTCAGAGGGATATATTCAGGCTGGCTAGACCAAAGATCTTTCTCAAGTGAGATGCATTGAGGATGAGGAAGGTCACGTGCTTTTTACTCAGAAGGATGATACTTCCATAAGCTTTTCATTAGGGAAGGAAATAGAGAGATCACTTTGGGAAATCTAGCTAGTAGTGAAAGTTACTTGAATCGTGCAAGCTATAGACAAATACAAAGGAAGGAAGTAGAGGAGGCTTTGAAGGTTATGAAACATGGGAAACGTGTAGGACCTGATGACATTCATGTAGAAGTTTAGAGAGTTTTAGGTAAGCGTGGTTTGACTTAGCTTACAAATATATTCAATGTTATTTGGCGAAGCAAGAAATACCTACAGAATGGAGAAGCATCGTGATGCCTCTTTATAAGAATAAAGGAGACATTCAAAATTGTTCAAATTATAGAGGTATCAAGCCGATGAGTCACACTATAAAAATTTGAGAACATGTGATCGAAAGAAAGTTAAGGCAAGTTTTCAAAGAAAGAAAATCAATTCAGATTTATGCCAGGTCGCTCAACTATTGAAGCCATCCACTTGTTGTGGAGAACAATGGAGATTAACAAAGCTAAAAGGAAGAACCTTCATATGATTTTTTATTCTATCCCAAGGGAGATATTGTGGAGAGTTTTGGAGAAGAGACAAGTACCTATCATATACATTAACATCATAAAAGATATGTATGATATGGCTTCATCTTGTGTAAGGATACAGTCTGGGAATATTGACTATTTTGACATCAACACCGGTCTGCATCGAGGTTCAACTTTGAGTACATTCTTTTCACTTTGATTATGGACGAGTTGAGAAGTCACATTCAGAATGAGATACATTGGTGTATGTTATTTGTTGATGATATTGTGTTGATTGATTATACTAGAGATGGAGTAAATGAGAAGCTTGAGTTTTGGAGACATGCATTGGAGACTAAAAGATTTCGTATAAGTAGGGCTAAGATTGAATATATAGAGTGTACTTTTGATGGAAGCAATTGTGAAGGAATCGATGTTAAGATTGGTGATGATAGCATTCAGAAGAGATATTCTTTTAGATACTTGGGATCTATTTTGCAACATGATGGAGAAATAGATGGAGATGTTACAAATAGAATAAAGGCAAGTTGGCCAAAGTGGAGAGGAGACTCTACTGTTCTCTGTGATAAGAAAATTCCTTTGAAAATCAAATGGAAGTTTTACAAAGCAGTTGCGAGACCTGCTATGTTGTATGGATCTGAATGTTAGCATGTGAACCATAGGCATGGACAGAGAATGGCAGTAGCAAAATAAAAATGTTAAGGTGGATGTGTGGACACACGCGTAAAGATCGAATTCGGAATGATGTTATCAGAATGAAGGTGGGTGTAGCTCTGATCAAAGATAAGATGCGAGAAATCGCATAAGGTGGTTTGACCATGTGCAAAGAATGTCAACTGATGCAATGGTGAGGAGATGTGAGTTTTGGAGTGTTAAGAAGGCTAAAAGAGGGTATGGAAGGCCTAAAAAGTGTTAGAATGAGACTAATGAAGGGTCTTAATTTTTTGGATCTAAGCCCGAGAATGACCCAAGATAGATCCGAGTGAAAGCAAAAAATCCATATAGTCGACCATACTTAAAGTAGGAAAAGGCTTTGTTCTTGATGTTTTAAAGAGGTATCAAGCCGATAAGTCACACTATGAAAATTTAGGATTATGTGATTGAAAGAAGGTTGACGCAAGTTTCCAAAGTAATGAAAATAAATTCGGAGTCATGCCAAGTCGCTCAATTATTGAAGTCGTCCGCTTACTGAGGAGAACAATGGAGATTTATAAAGCTAAAAGGAAGAACCTCCCAACGATTTTTATTGATTTGAAGAAGGCTTATGTTTTTGTCCCACGGAAGATATTATGAAGAGTTTTGGATAAGAGACAAGTACATGTCCTATACATTAACCCATAACGAATACGTATGATAGGCTTCATCTTGTGTAAGGATCCAATCTGGTAAAACTGCCTATTTTGGCATCAACATTAGTCTGCATCAAGGTTCAACTTTGAGATCATTCTTTTTTACTTTATTATAGACGAGTTGATAAGTCACATTCAGGATGAGATATCTTGATCACTTTGTGACAGTTTGTGTATGTTATTCACCGATTATAATGTTGATTTATGAGACTAGAGATAGAGTAATGAGAAGCTTGAGATCTGGAGACATGCATTGGAGACTAAAGGATTTCGTAGAAGTAGGGATAAGACTGAATATATGGAGTGAACTTTTGATGGAAGCAATGGTGAGGGAATCGAGGTAAAGATTGGTGACGATAACATTCAGAAGCATATTCTTTTAGATATTTAGGATCTATTTTGCAACATGATGAGGACATTGACGGAGATGTTACTAATAAAATAAATACAAGTTGGCTAAAGTGGAGAAGAACCGCTATTGTTCTATATAGTAAAAGAATTCCTTTAAAATCAAAGGAAAGTTTTACAAAGCAGACGTGAAACCCGCTATGCTTTATGGATCTGAATGTACGCATGTGAGCCATAGACATGTGCAGAGAATGACAGTAGCAAAAATGAAAATGCTAAGGTGGATGTGTAGACACACACGTAAAAATCGGATAATGTTGATTTATGAGGCTAGAGATGGAGTAATGAGAAAGCTTGAGATCTAGAGACATGCATTGGAGACTAAAAGATTTCGTAGAAGTAGGGATAAGACTGAATATATGGAGTGCACTTTTGATGGAAGCAATGGTGAGAGAATCAAGGTAAAGATGGGTGACGATAACATTCAGAAGACATATTCTTTTAGATATTTAGGATCTATTTTGCAACATGATGGGAAATTGACGGAGATGTTACTAATAAAATAAATACAAGTTGGCTGAAGTGGAGAGGAACCGCTATTGTTCTATGTAGTAAAAGAATTCTTAAAAATCAAAGGAAAGTTTTACAAAGCAGCGTGAAACCTGCTATGCTTTATGGATCTGAATGTAGGCATGTGAGCCATAGACATGTGCAGAGAATGACAATAGCAAAAATGAAAATGTTAAGGTGGATGTGTAGACACACACGTAAAAATCGGATTTTGGAATGATGTAATCAGAAGAAAGTTGGTGTAGCTTTGATCGAGGATAAGATACGAGAAAACCGCTTACGATCGTTTGGCCATTTGCACAGGAGGTCAGTTGATGCACCAATTAGGAGATGCGAGTTTTGGGATAATGAGCTAGCTTAGAGAGGGCGAGAAGGCCCGAGAAGTGTTGGAATGAGACTATACAAAATGATGTTAGGTTTTTGGATCTAAGCATGAGAATGACCCAAGATAGATCTGAATGGAGGCAAAGGATCCATGCAGCTGACCCTACTTAATGCGGGAAAAGGCTTTGTTGTTGTTGTATTGTTGAGAATGTCCTTGACTTTAATGAAGGGATCGGCGGTACCTTTTCTAAATATTCTTTTAGTTTTTTTGGAAAGTTGATTTTAACCGTTCATGGATAAAGTTGTAGATTTAAAATTCCAAATGAGCTCGTTGAAGAAATGAGTTGACTTGAGGATGTCTTAGCAACACTTTCAAAATATCATTTTCGTTTCTTAGAAAATGATTTTAACCATTCATAAATAAAGGTCTATAACCACCATTTAGAAGGGAAAAGGAATTTCGTGTGTTGTCCTCCATCTGTTTGTAGAAGAACAATCAACCACAAGACTTCTTTTGAACATGGCTCTTTGAGTTCATGGAGCTTAATTTTGTTCTAAGAAATCCCAAGGCACTAATTCTTTGCAAGTTCTAGTTGATCACTAATTATTTGCAAGTTCTGATCATGGCCTTAAATTTCGCCGAAATTCGGCCAAATTTCGGTCGAATTTCGGTTTCGGTAGGTGACCGAAATTCGGCCAAAATGGCCTATATCGGCCGAAATTTGGGGGGGCTAGTTCAAAAAAACTACCGAAATGACTGAAATTTCGGTCGAATTTCGACCGAAATTCGGCCGAAATTTCGTTTCGGTCCATCACCGAAACGAAACCGAAATCCGACTTTTAAGGCCTTGGTTTTGATAGATCATTTCTCTAGTGTGTGCATGAGCGTGTGGGAGTAAGTTTCTTTTAGATAATTTCGTGGGAGTATGTTTCTTTTAGATAACTTCTCTTTGAAAAAATGGACAGGTGAACATCCTTAGAATGTTCTACATGTGAAATATATTAATTGGGAATTACAATATTAAGTGTGAGGACTGAGGAGACATTAGAAAAAGCAAGAGACGTTGCCTTCTCCTCCTAAATATATACGCAACACCATCAACACTGCCTCCAAGATGCCTCAACGCAAAATGTATCACCCATGCCAAATCTGTCCTCCAAACCTCATAAGCATAAGTGTAAGAAAAGAACAGATTGTCAATGCCCTCCAACTCCCCAAGACAAAATGGGCAGGCAAAATCGGTGGTAGAGAAAAGCTAGGCTCTGAGCTTCTTCCTTGTCAACCAATATCTCCGCAATAGGAACATAAAAACCTTCACCCGCAGCAAACCTTCAAACACCAAATCAAGACAAGAGTAGCATCCCCCAGTGTGTGATGCACAACTGGTGCTCCATACGAAATCCTACTCAGGGACTCCAACATCCCCCACACTTGTCCATAATTGCGAACGAGGACCACCTGTGTGGCATAAATGCTCTCTCAACCTTAGATAGCCGTGAACTCTCTTGTATAGAAATGTAGAAGAGAGAATGCATGAGATCAGGCAATAATCCCACCACCCCCAAAACTGCTCCAACAGGCAGCCACCACAGAGTTTGTAGTCTTAGCCATAAACCCACAGCATAAAACCTCGAGAAGTAATCATAAAGAATGTCATCCTCCATCCAATTATCCATCAAGAATCTTAAGGATACTCCATAACCAAGCATCGACCTAGAGAAGGGTGCTGAATTCCAACACAGAGAAGATACCTCCCCAAAACGTGGAGTGTAATCTTAAAATCCAGTGGTAAAATCAGTCCTGGTAAAAAAACTCGTAAATATCTGAGTATGTAAATCAAGTCTTTACTAGAGCCCATAACATGACCGCTCACTTCATAAGCAATAGCCACATAAAAATCTTCACTCGGTGAACCTTCAAACACAAAATCAAGCTACAGTCCCTGGCAAGAATAGCTTCCCCCATGGTGCCATGCAAAATTGGTGATCACCTACAACGTCCCCCATGTCAACTTGTCAGTTGTCCCTAACTGCGAACGAAGGGCCACCTGTGTGACATAAATACTCTGTCAACCTCAGTTGTGAATTCTCTTGTATAAAAATGAAGAAGAGAAAATGCATTAGATCAGGCGATAAACCCACCACCCCAAAACTGCTCCAACAGGCAGCCACCGTAGAGTTTGTATCCCTAGACACAAGCCCAAAGCATAAAATCTTGAGAAGTAGTCACACAGAGAGTCATCCTCCATCCAATCATCCATCCAGAATCTTAACGATAAATCCAGTCCTAACATCAGTCCTGGTAAAAAAACTCGTAAATGTCTCTGAGGAGTATGTGAAGCAAGTCTTTACTAGAGCCTCGTAACTTGAACACTCGTTTCATAAGTGTGGAGAGAAAATAATGAATTTCTTATTCATGATGCCCTGGGTTCTCTTATATAGAGGATAAACATGTTGAGCAAATTTCATAAAGAAGATAAAAAGAAAAGTGAATAAAAAAACAAAAGATAACTAATATCTCAACACTCACCCTCAAACTGGAGCGTAGATATCAATTATGATTAGCTTGGAACAACATCTCTGGAATGGCCCTTTGGCTAAAGCCTTGTTAAATACATATGATGTATGATCTTTTGAGCTAACATGAGTCATGGAGATGAAGCCCTTTTGAATCATGTCTCGAGTGAAGGACGGTCTACCTCGATATGCTTGGTTCTCTCATGGAATGCTATGTTGTTGGCAATGAAGAGAGTAGTCTGGTTGTTGCATTAGAGGTGCATGTGAAGAGGCACCTCAACTGCCAGGTCAACAAGAACAGATCTAACTCACATCATCTCTGTATTCCCCTGTGCCATGGCTCTGTACTCTGATTCTGAACTAGATCCGGCGACGATCGTCTACCTCTTGATCTTCCATGACACCAAGGAACTCCCTATGAACACTACAAAGACAGATGTAGACTTCATGTCATTGGGCACCCGGCATAATCTACATATGCACAAGCTGTAACAGCAAGGGATGTGCCTCCACTAAATAGAAGACCGGTGTCATGTGAGGTCTTCAGATACCTCAGAATCATGTGTACTACATTGATATGTGCATGTCTAGGCTAATCCATAAACTGACTTACTTTGTTCACTACAAAATAATATATCTAGTCTGCTGATGGTTTTACGTATAGGAGTTTTCCAATGAGCTCCATGTATCTCCTCTTATCTACCTCCTCAGTGTCATCATCATACAGCCTCATGCTGGGGAGTCCATGAGATTAGTGTCAGGCCTGCAATCTACCATGCATGTCTCAGGGAGAAGAGCTGTAACATACTTCCTCTGGGTCATCATAAGGTCTCGTTGGTTCCTGGCAAACTCCAACCCAAGGAAGTAACATAGGCTGCCAATCTCCTTGGTTACAAACTGGATAGGAAATCCTTAGCAGCATGGATGTCGTGCTCATCATCCCCTGTAACAATGATATCATCAACTTAACAAATATGGCAAGTGTACCTATCTGAGGCCTCTGTACAAATAGTGAATGATATGTAGTCGATCTCACGAATACATGTTGCTCTATCAAATCTAAGAGCTTCTAGAATCACGCTATTGGACTCTCCTTAAGGCCACATATCGCCTTGTGAAGTATGCAAACCTTCTGACGCTCCCCCTCAATTGTGAATCCAAGTGGCTACTAAATGTAGACCTCCTCCTGCATGTCACCATAAAGAAATGCATTCTTCACATTAAGCTGGTATAGGGGCCAGTTTGTGTCACTGTAATAGAAAAAAGGATCCGCAGTTTCGAATGTCGAGCTACTGGAGATAATGTATCCTGATAGTCCACTCATATGTTTGGGTATACCCATGAGCTACAATTCACACCTTGTAGTGATACATGCTGTCATATGCTTAGTGTTTCACTGTAAACACCCACTTGCATCTTACAACATATGTTCCTGTCGGAGCTAAAACAATGCTCCATGTGCCATGTGACTGTAATGAGGCCATCTCCTCCTCCATGGCAAGATGTCAATGATTATCATGTATCGCCTCCTGATATATATGTGGTATCTCCACGACTGACAGTCCCATGACAAATCTCCTGAAGTACATTGAGAATCGACCCAAGGAAATATGGGTTGCAAGAGGATATGAAGCACAAGTACGTTTATGTTGCCGTAGAGCACTACGCACATCTAGATCACATGCTTCCTCCTCATCCTATAAACTACCCTCCTGAGAGGGTACCTGCTCATCTTGTAAAGAGTCATGTTGCATGGACAAATCACCAGTGCCATCAGTAGAACAATATGCCCATTACATACTTGGGGCGCTAGATGATGGAAAAGGCTCACGAACATGGGGAGCTACGTGAGGCCTGCGAACAAAGAAATGCGGTAACAGATGGGCCAACGTACTAGATGATGGTGCACGTGTAGGCACTAGAGGTAGTGGTGGTAGTAGAGGTAATAGAGGTGATGGAAATGGTGTAGGTACTGGAGGTGGTGCAGTCGTAGGAAGAGGAGGCATATATACCTCCTCCCCAGAGTCAGACGAAGTCAACATGTCACCTATATGAGAGAAATATATAATAGACTCAAGAAGACGACATCTACATTAGCATAGTACTTCTGTTGAATTGGATCAAAATAGCGATACCCCTTTTGGGTACAAGAGCAGCCTACAAATACACACTAGACAGCTCTAAGAGAGAGCTTGTCACGACCAGGCGTCTGATTGTGAACAAAAGCAACAGAGCCATATACATGGAGAGTTAGGGAGACATGTCTCTCTCGAGAAACGCAATCGAGAAATGAACCTTCTCTCCTAAGATAGAAGACGCCATGTGGTTCACCAAGTAGCAAGCAGTGAGGATCGTATCACACCAGAAAGAGTAAGGAGCATGACTCTGGATCAAAAGTATCCTGGTTACATCATGTAAGTAACAGTGTTCACGTTTGGCAACAGCGTTTTGCTGAGAAGTGTCAGCACACGAGATCTGATGTACAATACCAAGGGATCTGAAGAGATCATATAGATGTAACGAGCAGAACTCTAACGCATTGTCAGAGCGAATAAACTTCACAATAGCAAAGAAAATGTCCTTTATTTCATTAAGAAAAGATTTAATAGCATACCCAATTTCCTTGTTTTTCAACAGAAAATCCAAGAAAGTCTAGAATAATTATCCACAGCAATAAGATAAAAATTGGGTCCTTGGAGATCCGGAACACGATTGGGACCCAAATATCTAGATGAATAAACTCAAATAAATGACTACTGCTACTACTCTGACGATCAAGGAAAGAAGAACGGTGATGCTTCCTAAGCTGGTACGCCTTGCACTGGAAGGAAAAGCGTGTGGAAATCTGTGGGAGGACATGACATAGCTTATGCAGAGGGATGTGGTCAAAATAAAGATGACACAAGGAGAGACTCATCATGTGGGAACTGTAGAGGCACCGGCACTTGGAGACTGGAACAGATTATAGAGCCCACGTTGCTTACAGCAACATCCAATCACCATGTCTATGATTAAGTCCTGAAACACCAGAGTAGATGGGTCAAAAATGGCACGACAATGCAGATCCTTTGTGATCTGACTAATAGAAAGCAAATTCATCTAAAAATCACGATTGTATAAAATATTTTGCAAGCGCATGGACGGTGTCAAATGCACCTCCCTTGATCCTGTGAAGGGTAAGTAAACCATGTTTGCAATGGCAACCCATCTACCATGGGATATAGATCTATAAGAACTGAACAGTGCTATATCTTCACAGAGATGGTAAGAAGCACCAGAGTCCAAGAACCATTGTGTTATATATGCCCTGCTCAACTAGTAAAAGCATAGGTTATATCTGAGAAGCTCGAAGAAGCTCTAGTAGCGGCTGCATCATTTGGAGAACCTGTAGTGGTGCAAGAAGTAGGAGTTATAATCTCCCTTCGACAGGAGACAACATCATCAAGGTGTGGATCTATCAGAGGAGTTGAATTGTCTGAGACCTCAATCTGCTCAGCCACACGAGCAGATGCAGGGTATATGTGCTTCTGATTGCATGCAT
Source organism: Ottelia alismoides (assembly GCA_037367405.1). NCBI lineage: Eukaryota > Viridiplantae > Streptophyta > Magnoliopsida > Alismatales > Hydrocharitaceae > Ottelia > Ottelia alismoides. The sequence continues at coordinate 384,323 of JAZKJV010003526.1, forward strand.
CCTCAGAGTGGTCTGGATGATGCCAATAGGTGCAAGGGCCATGTTGACGTCCACATCCTCCACCACAGGGATCATGCCCTCTAAACTGTGTAGAACCTCTTCTGCCACGAGATGTAGTCATCGCTAAAGAGGTCTATGTGGTGGAAGTATGTGGGATAAGAAACCTTCTGAGGCGACTATAGGCCTCCTCTATAGGAGGTATTGTCACACATGTAAGAAGTTGTGCACGCACGACCTCATACTCCATGTCAATGGTTGTGAAGAGAACTCCAGCCATCATCGAGTTCATGTATGTCATATGTTGCTCTGAAGAAGTGGTAACAGGCATGAAGTTGCGAAGCATCTCAAACATATCGCGAAGTGAAGAGTAGGATTATGCAGAGGACGACCATTCTGCTAGGCTGTGTATATATCAAACTTAAGCTGAAAATCTTGACCTCGTTCTTCGTATGGGCATGAGTGATTGCCAGAATATCCCACATTGCCTTGGCGATGGACTGTTTCATAATGTTGTTGGTGATCTTAGTGGTAAGAGTCCTAGAGAGCCAAATGCATGCGCACGCATCATCTTGTTTCCACGAAGCATTGTCCACAGTCTTATCCATCGACTCTGGCTTCGTTAGAATGTGCTGCTTGATATTGCGGTGCATAAGGGACAAAAACTGCATAGACCACAACCCATAGTCAGTCCCATACATCTTCACGATGGGAGACGGACCCTTGAAGGCACCGGGTGATGAGAAGATGTCACCATTGTTGACATAATGAAAAAGAATGCTGAAATGGAACTCGACTTGGATAGTAGACCAATCCGAGCAAGTCTACACGGTCATATAGAGGATTGGTTGTACGTGTAGACTTATACAACCATCCTCGTCAATCCTCAATCATCGCTAGGGTCGGAAAAAGGTAATTTTATAGGCTTGAAATCATCTTTTCCGATCAAAATCAGACCGTTAAGCATATCTAGAAGGTATCGAAGAGGATAAGAAGGGCCCTTGAAGGCCTATTGGCATCTGGGAAACATCCTTGGGTGTTGGCGGGGGTTGGCAGAGGCGTCGGTGGGCTGGGCGACAACATAGGAGGGCATGGGGTGGCCCGTAGGCAATGTACGATGGCTCATAGGAGGCCTGCAGAAGCACTACAGCCCAACGGTTGGCTGGACAACACCTACATAGGGTCTTGGATGGCCCTACAGCGGTTTAGGGAGGCCTGAAGTGGCCTGTGGCGACGCTACCGCCCTTGGGAGGGCTGGACGGCATAGCCGAGGCCCTCTGTAGGGCAGGGCTGCGTGCGAGGAGACCTCCAAAGATGTGTGGCGGCAGCTTACGGCACGTGGATGAGGGACGGAGGGTGGGGTTAGGGCACCAGGTATGAGAATTCTGATCTAGGACTGTTTGTTACCATGTGGAGAGAAAACAATGAGTTGTATGTTCAAGAGGCCCAAGAGTTCTCTTATATTGAGGAGAAACATATTAGGCAAATTACATTAAAAAAGAATGAAAGAAAAGAGAATACATAAAAAAAACAAAAGATAACTAATATATCAACAATAAGTAATAGCTACATAGACATGTTCACCCCAGCGAACATTCAAACACCAAATCAAGCTACAGTCCCTGGCAGAGTAGCATCCCCCAATTGGTGCTCCATACGATATCCTAATGGCATAAATGTTCTGTGAATCTTAGATAGCAATGAAGTATGAACTCCCTCATATAAAAGCATAGAAGAAAGAATGCATGAGATCAGGTGATAATCCCCTCACCCAAAAACCGCTCCAACAGGCAACCACCGTAGAGTTTGTATCTTTAGGCATAAGCCCACATCATAGAACGTCATGAAGTAATCACCTGAATTCCAGCAGCACCGAGAAATACCTCTCCAAAACTTAGAGGGTAATCTCAGAAATCCAGTCGTAACATCAGTCCTGGTAAACAAATCATAAATGTCCCCGATGAGTATGTAAAGTGAGTCTTTTCTAGAGCCCCATAACATGACCGCAGCACTTCATAAGCAGTGGTAGATTCATATCTTAAGTCTCAATACCATCAACCCTCACTCCTCAAAAGACATGAAGATTGTAACCCGATCCACATGTGTAATCTCTCTACTTGTTGAAGCAGAAGATAGACCAGAATAACCTCCTCATCAGACGCTCCAAGGCTCCAACTTCCTATGCACTCATGACAAAATTCTGCGTGCGAACACAATAAAAAGAAATAACTGAGAGTACACACTTTAGGAACATTAACCTACACGCTCAAGACAAATATGGTGCACTCCAAATAGCCAATTTAGGGCCTTTAGGCTCCATCTTCTCCAACAAAGTTACTTAGTCCGACTGTCTAAAAGTTTGCTGCCAGTTAATGGCAAACCTACGTAATGCAAGAGTAAACCCCAACGGGATGATACATGGTAGCACTTATGAGCGTCTTGCAAAAAACCAAAATGCATAAACACTGAATATCACCGAAAATATACACCACGGCAGAAAGGCATATGGCCAATAAAAGTAAACCCATCACAATGGCAGCGTCATTTACATACTACAAAACTGAGACAGACAAGCCATGTATCGTGTAACCCACCACAATGGTAGTGACATTTACATACAACAAAACTGAATCAGACAAGCCATGTATCGTGTAACCATTAAACCACTAACCACGATTGCCTTCTCTAAGTTAAGTCACCACTTGGGAATCAATTGCCTAGAAAATTGAGGTGTCAAAGGGCACTCATGTATAAATTTTCTCTATAGCTAGAAAAGCCCCTACTTAATGGTCTAGTGGTAGTACAGTGCGTCTACCACACAAAAGACCAGGGTTCAAATCCCACACTTGCCAGGGTTGCGTTAGATAGTCGACGGCCAGCATAAAAAATAGTTCAATCTTTCAACATGGATTTGAGCAAGAATCCATGTAGCCGACCCTACTTATAATGGGAGAAGGTTTAGTACATTTAATAGCTAGAAAAGCCCCCTCAGGATGCTAATTAATACTACCGATTAAGAGTTGGCAATCACACACTCTATTGTAGTGCTAATGATGCAGATAGAAATTTGGATGGAGAGAAATTGGAGAAGAGAGGAAGAAAAAGAACCGGCGCATGTTGCGGGAAATTTTGGGAGAGAAACACGTAGGATGCATGGAAGGGAGAAGGAGAAAGGGAGAGAGAATACAGAGAAAACTCCATTTTTATAATAACCAAATATATCTCCAAATAATGACTAATGACCCTTTTATATATAAATGGTTGGATTTTATCAAATTGAATAATAAAAAAAAAGAAACCTAACAGCTCTAACTTATCCTCAAAAATCACTCAATTCAAAAATTATTTGAGATCACATAAGATCTCATTTATTCATATAAAATAAAACTATAAGGACTCAAATTAAAATGACTAAACCTCATCTTAATTCTAATTGAAACCTAATTTTACCCTAATTCCCAATTTCAGGTTGCATTAGTACCATGTCGCTTCGAAAAAGTCACCTCTTGATGAGTTGACCATTATCCATGATGATGTTGATAAATGGAGACAATCCTTCTTTTGAAGTTTGGACAACCCATCCAAAAATGTATTGCTTGCTTTTGGGATTGTATGTGGTTTTTAAATATCCAAAACGATCAGAGTGTTTCCTTACGATTTTTCCATAAGCTTGGTTTCCATTGAAAATTGCATAACTTCATGGCCATATGGAAAAAGATTGAGATTTCGGGCCTATTTGCAAAATTTTAAAAGAAAAATATCTTTTCCCACTTTTTAGATATGCAGGGTTTATAGAATAATTGGTTCAAAGCATTTATCCCTTGTTTCATTAGTGCTCTTTCTATAATTTCTGGAATCAAAAAGGTTGAGCGCCCACTATGTGGGAAGCAAAGGAGTTCCACGACTGCAACTCTGAGCAGCGGTGATTGAAGGCGGTATATCAAGGGTAGTGGCACATGATCAATGGTGTAGCATATGAAATGGAGCCTGGAGGCAAGGATGGTATCTACCACCATGGGAGACAGGTGCAACAAGGCTAGCATTAGGATTAATAGACAATTCAGGGAATATTTGAAGTGTTGAAAATGTGCGGGGCCATACTATGAATCGTGGATGTGAATATGACCGGATCGGATGTTGACGGTGCCATTGGTGGAATTGTTGACTTCAACACAAAGATATAAACGTGAACTCCAGTTGCTTGGTGCATTGAGTCTAAGCTGGTTGCTCGAGGCAACTCCTCATGATTTGATGGTGGCAACAAGGAGTCGAGATAGTACATTCTCCCCCTTTTATGGAAAGAGATCCACGACTTCACAAAAATAGTTTTGAGAGAATAGGTGTAGGAGCTCACAAGTCACACCGACCATCTTCAAATCAATATGTTCTCTGATAAAGTCTCCAAAATATCTGTTGAAATTTGTTTAGCAATAAATGGTGGCAAAGACCGCCTATTAGGGATGAGCATTGGGCTAGGTTGATAAATCATGGCTAACAGTAGGGACGATTATTGGGCTAGGTCGACCAGACCAAGACCACAAACCTAGCCCATGAATTCGACTTGAACCCAAACCTCATTCATAGCAAATCGAGCTTGGGCCACTACAAAAACAGGTCAGGCTAGGGCCGACCTGGTCCAAACACATGATCCCACCACCTGACCAGAATAAGGGCTCGATAAGGTAACCCCATATTAGAATCCATGATCCCATATAATAATCCAATCCATAAATACTCCCAGTAATCTTTGTTATCTTTATAACTATAACACACATCCTCTTAACAAACCATTAGTCTATCTTTTCTCCACATCTTTATTGCAACGTCACTTTCCTCAACATATAATATGACTATCACTTTTCTCATTTTTTTCATGTATCATGCACAATCCACCCTCTTATATATGTGAATCATCAATTCTAAATTATTCTTTCATTTACCTATAATCCTTATAATGTCCATTCATGCTCATCGCTAAGTGACTACTTGGGCATTTTCAATTGTTTGTGTTCCTTCCTCGTGTTCCCATCCTAAAGCTACAATCCGACCCACAACCCATCAAATTAAACGGGCCTTAGATCGAGTCACCTTGGAACCTAATGGGCTCGACCAATGCTCATTCCTATAAAAGAGGCAAGAGGATTCTGCTTTATTAGCCATCAATTCACAGCGATACCTACATGTTTTCAGTAAATTAAGTCACGTCTGGGTTACAATTAGGCCCCAGCTCAAAGGTGGATGAAAGTCGGAAGAACCTCGTACTAGATGACCAAAAACAGTGACGAAGAGAAACTATAAAGAATGATAGGATTTATATCCTCTATATCCATTTTAACCCATATCAATCCATTTGGAGGCAACTAACCCATGTAGCGAACCTCATTTAAGATGGGAACAGTCTTGGTTCATTTTTTGCTTAAAACACAGTTATAGATGGAATTATTTATGTTGTATTTGGTAACATATATTTGAGTAGGGATGCAAATTGATACAAATATATCTATTTCCGATACACTACCATAACCATTTCATACAGTTTTTGACATTTGTATCTGTTTTAAAATGGATACAAATATGAATTGATCCTCGTATACAATACTTTTCCGTATACATCGCATAACTCTCTCAGATCCCCCATGGCAAAGAACAAAATGCATCGGCAATATTATCGAGTCCATTAGCTTAGAAAAGCACCTTCCCTAAGAGATCCTTGCTTATATCCTCCCCATCTTTCTAAAGATGTGTTGAAATCGACAATTAACAGACTATTTTACTTAGTGATGTTAGCCATCCAAAATTTCGGCACTTCCTACAATACAAAGGACCAGCCTAGTCATCATACTTAGGAGTCTTGGACAGAAGAGCATCTTGACACCTCTTACGAAATGCACACCATCATACTTCAAAGGTGAGAGTGACGAACAAAAAAATACCAGAGGTTAACTGGACGAACAACCGGCCTGCTCATGTTCTAAATTTACTGAAATCACAAAATGTTTCAACTATCCAACGAGAACATGACAAGAGTCAACAAGACTGCCAACCCAAAGAAACAATTAAATTGTGGTTTCCCCTCGAGAATGGCTTACATCCAGATACCGACCAGCTTCTGAAGCCAATCCTACCGTCGCAGCCGCAAGTCCAATCAGCCCACCCTTCAAAAAGAAAAAACGACTGTAAGACTTCCACTCACACTGCCAAATCCAAACCACTTCAACCACAGCGCACCTTCCGGTGGTTGGCCTGAGGCGAGTACGTGAACTCCGTCGAGAGCAAATTGATAACCGCCCCTATCTTCGCATGATCGCCCGCTGCGCATAAGTGCTTCACAATCCCTTCCACCTAATTTCCCAAACAAAATAAAAAAAATCGCCATTTACAGTGAGGAAACAGACGAAAATTTAAACAAATCGGAGAAAAAACCTGAAAAAAATGTATCACCTCGAGAGCGGCATTCTTTCGCTTCTCGTAGAGCTTATCCGACAAGTTCCTCACAACGGCCGCCGGGATTAAATCCGCCATCCCGCGTTCAATCCAACGGGAATCCCACAGATCCCGCTAAAAGAGGAGTAGGGGGATCGAGATCCGCCGGCGATTCCGGACCTCACCCTCCCCCAATCCGATCATCACATGCGATGAGATCGCAACTGCTTCCCTCCCAAATCGCAGCGCGAATTTCGGATAAAACCTAGAAATCCGAGAGTGTGACGGAAGGAGGGGAGAAGGGTGTTGCAACCGGTGGCTACCTTGGTAAATTCGTGCCTATCGTAGAGTATTTTCGGTGCTGCCGAGCGGATTTCTGCTCTGTCCCGCCTTTTTTCCGTCACACTGAAGGGTGACGACGATGAGTTGAAGCGGGGGAAGAGGACGGCGGGACGAGGGAAGAGAGCGTAATGCCACTGGATGACGACGTAATTACGGCGGGAGCCCCGCGGGGAGCGAGATGTGAGGGTGGGGGCGGGGGTTGGGGTGCGAGGCGCGAGGGGATGGTTGGGCTCAAGCCTCCAGGCGCGTGGTGCGTGTACGACCATGGGGAGTGCCACTAAGGTGGAGCATGGGTCCGGGCCGGCCCAACCAAGGCCGCTGCCCGGCCCGCACCAGCCCCCGACCCAAGCTCAAGCCCACTGCATAAATGGACGGACCTGGGCTGATATTTTAGCTCATTTGTAAAGTCGGGTCGGGCTCGGACTTGCATGTGCCCAGCCCATCAGCCCACGGGCCGGCCCGACTTCATATCCACCTCCAGGCTCGGTTGGCCCGTCCGAACGCAGGCCCACAGTCCGTCCCCCTAATTCCCAACGCGGGCCCCATACTTCCATTTCCCCCTGACGACTATGCCCCTCTCCAGCTCTCCTCTTGCCTAACCCTAGCCGCCCGCTACCCTAATTCCCATCCCACGATTCCCACCCGAGTCCCCTACGGCCTCGACCCCTCGTGGCCTCGTGTAGCCTCCTCTCCCTCCCCCCCTCTCCACCTCCCCGTTCGGTCGCTCCACCTAGCCACCCATCCGGCTCCAGTGGTTGCCCTCTATGACCCGGTGACCGCCCGCGAGAGTCAAGCCTCCACCCCGCCGCCTCTCCCTCCCCTCTCCACCTCCTCGTTCGGTCGCTCCACCCCTCCGGCCCATTGGTTGCCGCCCACCGCCCATGCGCGCCTCCAGCATCCGGCGACAACCCTCCACCATGTTGCATCTCCCTCCCCTCTCCACCTCTCAACGGCCACATTTCATGGGTTGGCCCGACCTAGGCCCATCATAAGTCGGATTGGGCTCGGGCTTAGGCCCAACCCTTGATAAAATAGCGGGCCTGGGTCCAGCCCGTGGGCCCAAATTTTTTAATGGGCCCGAGTCCGGCCCATGCTCCACCGTGCCACGCTCTTTGTCAGTTGTGGTCATTGTTGCCCTAAAGTAACTCTCTTTTTTATTCGTCTAAGAACCTCTCTTTTATTTACTTGCCCATGGATTTCTTTTCCCAAATCATCTAAATTGACGAATGAACGAATCTTTTCGATTATTTAGGTGTAACGGTTAGGTCCGTGAAGAAAGTTGGATGTGGTTTATAATAGAGCAGGAGACGAAGAATGTACTTTAGGGCATGTTTGGTTGACATGATGTCACGGGTATCCTTCGTACTTGCAGCTCCATGGTTGGGATTACTTGTATGAATCCTACAACTTTTTTGTTATCAAATTTTTCAACCATATTTAAATAAAAAAAATAGCATAAAAATATATTATAATCATTAAAAACTTAATATAACACATAATGAATGTGACATTATATCGCATTTATCATTCCAACTCTCTCTAACCCTTCAAACCATCCAAACACCTACTTTTCTATTCAATTATGTGTTCTTTCCTAAATAACAACTTTTACGTAGTGGCAATTCTTATTTTGAATATGACTTGAATGCTTATAAAATAGTAAATATACAGATAAACTATTTTTACGCTAAAAAACATTCCGATCACATAATTGAAAAAAAAACAAGCTTATCACATAAAAAAGAAATTTGATTTTGACAGTATCAAGCCAATTTTACTTTGTTAAAAATTGACTGAGCAAACCAATATAAGGCTAAAAACCCAAAATTCCAATATTGCGCCAGCACGACGATGGGGTGAAGAGCATTAGAATTTTGACCTCAAAATCGAGCTAAGGACCATTTATATGTATGGGTAAATGGGACTGCTCGTTTGGGGGGAGCTTCTCCCCCGACTCATTTTTTCTATTTTTATTTTTTTATATTTTTTTTGAAAAATAAATCTGTGGAAATTCATCATTATATCCTTATATTGTGTCACTCAACTTTTGTGCGAGATAGAGACTCATGCTGCCCCCATCCATATAGTCAATATAATGATATAGTTATGAAATCCATGGAAGTATTTAAAATAAATAGATAAATAGAACGAGGTAGTCAAGTAGCTCCTCCAATGGAGTGTGTGCGTAAGATTATAAATCTTGGATAGATCCCACCCAAAGCGAGACGATTGTAAAATCAATTTTCTGAGTTGCACAATATCGGGCTTGTTGATTTAAGGATTTTATTTGTTGGACTATAATATCCCATGTTCACTAATTTTTATCATGGTTCTTTTTTGACATCTGATAAATGTAAACTCGTGGGGATTAGGATCGTATCAAAGAAACACCTTAACAACTCTTATTCGGAGGCACTTTTTATGAGATGAGAAAATTGGTAATATTTTACTGAAACATAGGCACGATTTGATCGCAACCAGATGTATGGAAAACCAATTCAATCGTCTTACTATTCTTGCACATGTGAAATAAAGAATTTGTCCACGAGAAACTTATAAAATTACCATGTAAGTTTTTCCACACTAATCCTTCCCTTCCATGGTCTAAAATCAAATGTCAATTTCCTTAATATTTTATAAATAACATGTATTTACATAAGAGATTTTTACACCCATAATCCTGAGTAATTACGTAATTACATTCGTAACCCCACGTAATTGTGAATTACATGAGGAGTCCTAAGTAATGGTTAACTCTTACAAAACATGACCCTGTGTTCACCTCCGTCCATTCTCTCTGTTATCCTTGATGGAATACGTCGAATTTTGATCATTTTACCTCTTAAATTGAATTATATTTGCAAAAGATGTCATTGATTGCAATATAACTTTAACAACAAACTATGAAACCATCTCGCTCGTCACCTCTACATCCCTACTAGGGCTGGCTATTGAGTCACGGCTCGATGAGCCAGGCTCGGGCTCGGCTCGATAAGGGCTCGTGAGCCTGACTCATTAGGCTATTGAGCCGAGCTCGAGCCAGAATTTTGGGCTCGATAGCTTAACGAGCCGAGCCCGAGCCGAGCCTCGCTCGGCTCGATAACTCAATAAGGGGCTCGATAAGGAATATTTATACATATAATACTTATATATAATACAAACAAAATAAAAATAGCCCTTAGCAATTTTCCCTCCACTAACTTTACCCCCTCCCATAAATCACGAATCATGAACCAATTCTTAAAATCCCATTCCCGCCACACATTTGCCCCCCCCCCCATCATGCATTAGAAAATTAGTAATTTTTTCCTTTTTTATAAGTAAATAGAATGTTACAATATATATTATAATTAAGATTTTATTCACAACTTGGATAATGGCCTACTGGTAAGGAACACAGTTTAGATAGAGAAGGTCTTGAGTTCAAACTTGTGCAAAACACTTTTTCAATAAAAAAGTATCCATTTAACATAATGAGCTCTCCTAGGGCTCGAGCCCAGACCGAGCTCAATAAGGAGCTCGAGCTCGATAAGGGGCTCATCTCGAGCCTTATCGAGCCCGAGCTCGAGCCCGAGCCTGGCTGGGCTTATCGAGCCCGAGCTCGAGCCAGGGGCTGGCTCGACTCGTTGGGCTCGATAGTCAGCCCTAATCCCCACCATACGTGCGGGAATGCTTGGAGACCTACAAGCTCCGGCAGCTTGTCATCGTCGAGGAGATCCTTCCCCGTCTGTGACTGGAGCACCTGAGCTCCTCACATGCAGAAGCTCAACTGAAAGTCCATGTATTTCATAATCAAGTGGTGGCTTTCCGCGACACATTCTATCTTCGATGAGGTCTTCACAGTAGAGAGACTCGTCTTCGCCTCCTCCGAGCTCATGGGTGACTCGTGCTTTGCGGAGATCACCAGAGGCACCTTCATCCAATTCTGTGCGGTTGGGGGAATTCTGGAGAAGGAAGGGAGATGGGGGAGGGATTGGAGGAGGAATGGGAGGAGGAGGTTCAGCGGGAGAGGGGTTGTGCTGGAGGAGGAAGGGTTGCGGGGGATGGGCTGGAGGAAGAAGGGGAGGAGGAGGTTCGGTGGGTGAGGTTGCACGCTGGAGGAGGAAGGGGAGGAGGCTTGACAGGTGAGGGGGAAGGGTCGGGGGCACGCTAGAGGAGGAATGGCGGCAGGTAAGGGGCACATGCTGGAGGAGGAAGGGCGGTGAGGGGGGCACACAGGAGGAGGAGGGTGGCGCAAGGGAAGGGCGGCAGGGGGAGGAAGGGCTACATGGGTGAGGGGGAAGGGTGGCGGGGGTGCGCTGGAGGAGGAACGGCGGAAGGGCAGGGGCGTGCTAGAGGAGGAAGGGAAGTGAGGGGATATGCTGGAGGAGGAGGGCGGCACAGGGGGTGCTTGAGGAGGAAGGGGAGGAGGTTCGATGGGGGACGTACTGGAGGAGGAAGGACGTAGGGGAGTTAATTTATTTTCTTTTTTACTTTGGGTTAATGCCATCCATTAGTTTGTGGTTTTGTTAGATTGACTCAATCTTCTGCTTGAGTTAATGAATTAAACTAACGGTGGGTTATGGGTGTAAAACGATGCATTTATTCGGGGTCCTAAGTGTAATTCATGATTATGCAGTGTTATGAATGTAATTACAGAATACTTATGGGTGTAAAATACCTTTACATAAAACAATTAAATTCAAACGATACTTTATTTTCAACATATGATCTCTTTGTATATTGATGTTAGCAAGACAAGTATCACAATTGATGCTTTTCTTCACGGGGGTTAAAAGAAAACTTTGAAAAGGGGGGTTAAGGTGAATATTTCACGTTTTTTTATTTTTTACATAAGATAATTAATGTGAATTCTTGAATTTATTAGAAGTAAAGAAACATTAAATTATATACTTAAAAATCTTTAATATGAATATCATTCATTTTCTCCTCATGGTCATTGTGTATCTTCTTATAAATAGTCTATTTGAATCATTTTTGCGTCAGAAATTGATGAAGAGGGTTTGTTAGCAACAAGTTGTTAGGATCAGTTTTCCTCGATAATGGACCGAAGAACTAAGTCCAGGATGTTACATATTATGCTCATATTTATCAAGCTAAAGAGAGGCGCTTTTAAGAAACAATCATTTATGGAGTTCGAATTGTGATCGATTCTATGAAAAATGCATAACAAGCATATTATCAATCAATCTATGTTTTGGAAGTCATGGTTTATAAGCATAAGAATACCAAATTTTACCGGAATCCCATCTATTGAAATTCTTTTTGATATTTGATTGAATGAAATATTTACACGAAAAGAAATGCAGGTTGCATACAGTAATTGGCCAAAATTGGCAGTGCAAATTTACCTACCTACTTGTCAACTAGTTAACAGTAAAAAAATCGTGCATTTTACATATCAAATAGACCCTTAATGTGGCATGCAAAGTTAAAATCCAAGTAGAAAACCTACATAATTCTATAATTTTGGAAGTCATGGTTAATATAAGACATTATATCATTTAAATGGTTACAACAGAGATGTTGTAATTTTTTTTGCGATTTCAATTCCAAAATCCAACCTTATAGATTGAATCTTATATTAATGCTCTATGTATCCTCTAAAATTTTCTCCAATCCGAACTTATTTTATTTTATCTTAATGGTCAAATATTTGGTCAAAATCCAAGCAATTAAATTCTATTTAAAAAAGAACCAATGTGACCATTAAAAAATAGCAAATAAACTCAGATTTTAGCGAAATATAGAGGATATGTAAAGCATTGATCTATGATTCAAATTATAAAGTTGGATTTTAGGATCGAAATCGCAAAAAAAATAAAAGAGACTACAACACCGTTGTTGTAACTCTAGTTAAAGCAAAGGATCCTTTTCTTGTCAAACTAACGAGTTTCGCGAGCATCCATGCCGTTGAACTCCGAGAGCCCACGATGCAAGCCATGTGAGCTATGTAAGTTAACTCGATATCCCTTCGCATGAGGAAGAACTAGAATAGAAAAAGATATAAAAGGATTTCAAACTAAAATATATGAACAATTGTATCAGGTTTTAGATGTGTGTTAGTTTAGATTAAGGAGGAGGAGTTAGTGGAGTAGATTGAGACATGGTCTAAATTGTTAAATAATCTAAAAATATAGGGTATGGTGTAATTACAAAGATGCTAGGCGTTGTCATGTAATTGGCAACGTTATTAAAGGTTGTGTGAAAATCTCTTTTCCTTGTAATCTTCATCAGAGAAGAGTGATGATATATGTAAGTGTTAATGTGACTTGAATCCTAACCACTTGTTGGGCTGCCGATGTGGTTGATCTGTGTCCTGCCTAGGGCTGCTAATCTAACCGAACTGTAACGAACGGACCTATGTTCGAGTTCGGTTCGATAAGGAAGTTCGAAAGTTCAAGTTCAAGTTCGGTTCGATAAATGTTCGATAGGATATGTTCGAGTTCGAGTTCGTTTAGAAAATGAACGTTCGAGTTCAGTTCGATAGCAATTCGTTAACAATTTAACTTAACTAAAACTTGTTTATGATAACAAGGTTCGATAAGCAGTAAAAATAAGAAAATTTTCAAATTAAAGCGGTACAAAGTCCAATATAACATCACAATTTCTTTAACCTCGACATTTACTAAGTGTATAAATACTAAGTTACATATACAAATACATACACATAAACATATATCGAACTCGAACATTTATCGAACGAACATATGTTATGTTCATGTTCGGTTCGTTAAGCTATCGAACTAAAATTTGAAGTTCATGTTCAGTTCATTTAGAAACGAACGAACATTTTTCGAACTATTATCGAATGAATTCTAATCGAATACGAACATGTTCAGTTCGATTAGCAGCCCTAGTCCTGCCTTCTAATTGAATGACATCTGTTGGGTCAGGATTGCTGACATCTCTGATCTGTGTCATACCTCCTAATTAGTTGAGAGTTGTTGGACCAAGATTGATGACATGTTTGATCAGTGTCATGCCTTCTGATTGGAGCTATTGGGATGCATTAATGAATGCAAATGGTATTCTTCTATTGTAGTATAAAAGAGACCTTAGGGCCACCAGATATTGCATCCTCATTCTGATCATGATTCCCATCCCATATTTGTACATTCTCAGCATCCTCTGTATTACCTTTTTTTCTCAATATAATGAAATCAATCACCGCTGTCCAATGACGTAGCTCATTTACGGGTGAACCTTGTAAATCCATGTGTTTGCACCTTGCTTGTTTGATCGTGTTTGTGTGTGTTTGCGTCCACGATTCGCAAGAAACTAGTGTCAGAGCTTCACGTATCATCAGGATCATCTAGTAAGATGGCATTGCATAATTTGAAGATCGATAAGTTCAGGAGGAGGAACAGATTCAGTCTATGGCAGATCAAGATGCGCGCCCTTCTGAAGCAACAAGACATCTAGGTACTGTTAGATCAGGAGAGAGCGGGCACTCGGGTTGTTTGAGTTGATGGTGTAGGAAGAGAAGGCGTACTCGACGATCATGCTATATTAGGCAGACGAGATTATCACAGAGGTTGCCGATGATGATTTTATGTCCGGTATGTGGTTGACACTCAAAAGTTTAATATGATGAAGTCTTTGACCAATAAGTTTCTTTTGAAGCAATGCATGTTCTCTCTCCGCATGCATGAAGGTACATCTCTTGAAGAACATCTTGATCGCTTAAATATATTATTAATGGATTTGAGAAACGTAAATGTTAAGATTGAAGTTGAGGATGTTGCCTTGATTTTATTGGTTTCTCTTCCATTATCATTTGAGAATAATCTTGTTCAATCATTCACTGTTGGAAGAGAATCCATAATCTTCGAGGAAGTTCGCTTGAGTTTGCATACTCGTGATCTTTGACATATGGCTATTGGGATGCAAGACTCTAACGCAACAGATTTGGTTATGACTCATGAGAAGATTCATGGCAGTTCTAACTACACAAAGAATGGAAAACAGAAGTCCAAGTTAAAGAATTATAATGTTAGAGACATCTATAATTACTACAAAGAACCTGGATATTGGAAGAAAGACTGCCCAAAGAAGGCCACATTTGTTGTAGTGGCTCAAGGTAGCAAAGATTCTGAAGATGATTTCATTCTCACCGCCATAGATCAGAAGATGACAGATAGCACATAGATTCTTGATTCAGGATGTTCTTACCATATGACTCCTAGTGAAGATTGGTTCCATACCTATGAGAAGATAGATGGTGGAAATGTGGTCACAAGGAGTAATGCAGTGTGCAAGATTGTAAGTATCGACTTTGTGAAGATCAAGATACATGATGGAGTCGTGAGGACTGCGGCAAAAGTACGGTATGTTCCTGATATGAGGAAGAATATGATATCCCTTGGAGTCTTGGACTCGAAAGGACATATGTACAACACTGAAGGTGGAGTCATGCACGTTGCCAAAGCTGAGGTTATTGTCATCAAGGGCAATATACAGAATACTCTATATGTCTTGGAAGGGTCTACAGTTCCTGTGAGTAAGTTCAAGCGTTGTTTGGACTTACTTAATATCGACAGTTGGCAGTAGCTCCAAGGTGGGGCTGACGGCGACACGGTGAAGCTTGGTAAAGCTTCTCTAAGAAGGAATTTCAAGGTGAACATTGTTTATAATTCATTAATTCATGTTATCTAAATTTCATGTGGTGAAGTATAGTAGTGATTAATTCTGCTATATGAGAATTCAACCCCAGTGGAGATTAGCAGTGTGTAATTCTGCTAGTGGAGAATTCAACTCATGGTAGATTATAGTAGTTGTTCATTCTACTATATAAGGATTCAAATCAAGGTAGAGATCGTTAATGTGACTTGAATGCTAACCACTTGTTGGGTTGTTGATGAGTCTGATCTGTATCTTAGCATCTGATTGGTAGAGAGCTGTTAGGTCAGGATTGTTGACATATATGATCTGTGTCATACCTTCTGATTGGTTGAGAGCTGTTTGGTTAGGATTGCTAACATGTCTGATCTATGTCCTGTCTTCTGATTGGTTGAGAGCTGTTGGTCCAGGATTGCTGACATGTCTGATCCGTGTCTTGCCTTTCTGATTGGCTGAAAGCTGTTGGGATGGATTGCTGAATACAAATGGTATTCTTCTGTTGTAGCATAAAAAGGGCCTTAGGGTCACAGATACTACATCCTCATTTTAATCATGATTCTCATCCCATATATGTACCTTCTCAATATCCATTGTATTACCTTTTTTCTCCATATAGTGAAATTGATCGTCATTGTCCAAGGATGTAGCTCATTTACAGGTGAACCTTGTAAATCCTTGTATTTGCATCTTGCTTGTTTGATCGTGTTTGTGCATGTTTGCTTCCGCTATTCGCAACATGAAGAGTTGTGCATGTCATAGTCTTCGAATTGTAGATCTATGTGCTTCTCATTAAATCTATCATATGATAATATTTTATTGTATGTTGATATTGTAAGTAAGATAAAAGAATAAATATAAGAAGGGTTAGAGATATAATACTAAAATGCTGACAATATGAACCAACTTGTTGAGGTGTGCAAAATACACTCACCTTAAGAATAGATTTGCACCCTCACGAAGATTCCGATGGTGTACTCGGTATTTGTACGACTACCCTCCATGATATAACGACAAGAATCAATGGACGTGCATGTGCCAACATCAAGATCTATTGAGCAACAATAAATCGCTCCTTCAAGTTGACTCACTCAAAAGAATGGAGAGCATAGTATTGTCGTGTGCTCTTTTTCTCATAAACAAACACCCATATATATATAAGGATGTCGATTACTAAGATTACATGCGTAATCTAAATGCATGCATATATTAATGCACCAAATAGCTGTTTGAAAAAATGATTAATACAATAGTGAAGTTGCTGACTAAAACTCTATGATAACGGCTATATTAAAATCCAAACGTGGCATATAGTCAACGTCTAAAGAAATATCATGCAGATATTAGGAGAATGTGTAATTGAAATGGCATTAAGTAGACAATTAAAAGAAAATATAGTGTATTATATTAGGCTATAAAACCAACGGATAGGAAAAATTTTGCAATACAAAAAGGGAATGCACAATTTAAGAAAGCTGACCACCACGTGTGATGTGCGCATTCAAATTAATTTCACCATGCACCCCTAAATATTTATGATTATGTTCATATTTATGCTATTATTCTCGTAAATCAAGTACATGCATGTATTTGAAATAAAATAATAACATATATTTGTTTATCAATATTATTGGATGGTTCATTGGCTCCTCAGTGAAGATGGGAATAGTTAAACACAAAGATTTTGAGGATCTCCTCAACCTTCTTGAATTTAAAACCCCTCTCGTGATCCAAAAACTCCTTGAGTTCTACTTCGATACGTATATGTTTGTTTTTTTAGTTTCATGATCGTTGGATAATATATTTTTCTTCTTCTTAATCGTAGGATTTTTCATTTTTTTCTTGTTATTTATTTTGAAAGAACAGAATGCCCGATTATATATTTCTCTTCTTCGAAGATTAATTAATCTGCGTAAAATATATTCATAATTTTTTTGCGATGATTGGAATTTGGATCAAGGTGTAGAACTCTAATCAAAATTAATATTTCATAATTAAATTGCATCAATTAATAAGAATATATACATATATTTAATTATTTTGGTCTGAATATCTTATTATGTGGTATCATTAACTTTTTCATTTAATACATGTAAAAAATAAAAAAACTAATGACTAGTGTTTTGTGAATGATTGGGTTTCGATTGAGGTCCAAAAACTGCCATCAAAATTAGATATGCAGGCAAAATCGTGAGTCGGCCTATTCTTTAAGAAGGAAATTGTGTAGAAGGCATTGGGTTTTGAAGCTTCCTGACCCGTCTTGCATTGAAGATTTTCGATACAATTTTGAGTTGTACATTAAGTAGTTATTAGACTAATTAGTATGTAGTTCTCGACCTTTTTCCGGTCATCACTTTTGTGGTTCGAAATGAGGACAGAGTTGTTTATATGTCTGATATTTCCCCAATCAAAAGCATCAAGGTACATGTAGTTCAAGAGAGACATGGAATCACTTATAATAGTGGGTCATAACATCACGTCCTGGGTTTAAGTTCATGTTCTGTTATCGAGGAAAACTGGTCATGATAACTTATTAGGTTTGGACTTAAATGGATCAGTTAACAACCACCCAAAATGCTTAAGTTTAAGTTGTCAAGTAGTAATCCACATCACTTATAACCCACTCTTACACTTTGTGAGTTTTAAATGTGGGACTATATTTGGAGGTATGGGTGTTACAACCTCCCCTGCTTATATTCGTAACGTCTTCATTGCGACATGACCCATCGCTTTTTCCCTATTACAACCTCCGGATAATCATTTCCTCCTATCTCGTTGTAGGGGGTGGCTCCACCTCTCGTATAGTCATTTCCACTGTCAGAGTGAAATTGGCATTGATACCATTTGTAATATTTCGGGCTTATATCTCATGTCCGTTATCGAGGAAAACTGGTCTTGACAACTTGTTGGATTTGGCCCAAATGGATTCGTTGACAACCAATCAAAATACTTAAGTCCAAGTTGTCAAATAGTAATCCTCACCATTTATAACTCACTCTTATGCTTTGTGAATTTTAGATGTGGAATTATATTTGAAGGTATGGGTGTTAGACATAAGGCTTTGAAGAATTTAATAATGAATAGACTAAGAGCCTTGCAATGTTTTAATTTATCTGCCTCCGTAAATGTGTAAGATAGCATGAGATCATCAAGGTTCTATATAATAGATTATATCACAGACATCCCATGTTTCCTAGATTGTGTAAAGTTGAGTGAATGATTGTGTCGTCACTATCTTATTGGTCAGGTTTTCTATGTCATAGTTCCAATCTTTTCTATTTAATATCAAGCTTGGTGTAAGACTCACTGCAACAAATTACATTTTTACCGACATTATCTCTCAAAAGACGTCGGGCTATATCCAATTTTAGTAGATGTTAGTTGAAACGTTGATATTTTTAATCGCTACCAGCATGTCACTATAAACATGGACATATGATAAATATTGGTTGATGTTATCTGAATAAACATCCAATTATGTTATAACAAAAAAAAAATCGAGTTCCCACCATCGAGCGCCCTTTCGAATTCTCTCCAGAATAAACCCATCGGAAGTCTTTTTTCCTTTCCCTCCACAACGAAATCCATCTTACTTCGTGAACGACAACAATTCTCTCCCATCTTGACAATTGCTCATCTTCTTCAACGGTGGGAATCTTTGCTAACATATTTGCAGGAAAACACGGGTAAGACCTGTAACCTTGTCTTTCTTAGGGACATTTTTGCAAGCTTAGCATTTTCTAATGTTTGTTTTGATTTTTGGTGGGGCAGAGGGGGATTCGGATTAAGAAGGAGATGTGCTGGAAATCAGGTCCACGCTCATGCGATGCATAGAGGGGGCATCGGTTTGTGGCAATGTAACACAATGGATTAGGGGTAGGGGGAAGGGTCACGTGGGGGATATCGCACTACAACGTGGATGTTTGTGGTGTTTTCTCTTTGATGATAATCAGAGGAAATGTGGCTTAGAAATATCAAAGAATTGAATACCAATCATGGTGACGACATCATCGATGATTGTAATGTCAAGGTAACATCAGATAATTGGATGTCATGTAGCTAAATATAATGTATGTTCCTTAAAAATAGAGATTGATAATTTAAAAAAAGAAGTGATTGTCTACATCCATTTCAACAAGTAAGATCAATTCCTGAAACCATGATCCCCGGCTAGTAATCCATCACTCCCTTCAAGTTCTCACCCATGATATAATAAGAACACCATACATGGTGCTTCAGATGTTGAAATGCAGTGCAAGTGATTGTTAGTGCATGTCATTGGTTTCCTCCTGGGGATGGAATGATATTAACGAGAGGATTTTGCTGGAAGGATAATGCTTCCCTTGAGTTGTGACTCTCATGGCTTGTTCCCCCACTCTTGGATTTTATTGTTCCAGTGGGATACTTTCGATGCTCACACTTCTGTATATGTTTATTTGTGCTTGAGGGTTTGATGGGTTGGTTGTGCATTATCTTGGAGGCTTTGATTTTGGTGCAAGCTATTAGAAGGCAATATGGTTGTGTCATTTTTATTGTTATTATTGTTTTTCTAAAAGTTGTGTATTTGATTATTTAGGCTAAAAGGTCTTGCAAAAATGTTCGATGAGGTTTTGTATATGTGTATTGGCGTCTATATCCAATGTTCATGCTTCAAGATAGACCATTGTCTTTTAAATAGGAAATGTGGTGACATTAGTGCTCTGAATCTTTCAAAATCCCAAGAATTTAAGAGAAAAAGGAAATGAAGCCTTTCATACAAGGCTAAAGGATTAACAAATGTGCAGAAAATTGTCAAAGTGTATTTGTGATTGGTAACTTACACTTCCAATGCGCATCCTTCTAAATCCATTGGTGGTATTCCGATATTAAATCAAAGGGTCTATGCGAGTGTTCATGAAGTTGATTCTTTATCCATGAAGGGTTAGAAAATGAGTGTTAATCCATATCTTGTTAGCAGGGCTCACCTTCATCAACTATTTATACAATGGTCTGTTTAGCTATCACTGTTTCTAAATGTTATTGATGTAAGTTTACATTGAGGATGTTTCCAATGGTTTCAATTTCCGTGAAGCTTCTCTTTTTTTTTCCGGCTTCCTTAACACATTCATACTGCTTCGATATTTCCAAATTTACTTATTTAATGTGAAGAAATTGGGAATTCATTTCTTGAAGATGTTCGGGTTCATTGTCTTTATGGTTGAACCGTTCACATTTGGAAAGACTAAGCGAAAAGTGAATGGTCAAAGGAGTCAGCCTGATTCAGGAGTTTATAAGCAACATAGAAGTCAACCTCATGCACATCCAACACGTCCACAAGTATGTGAACGTTAACCTCCAACACATGAGAATCGAAGCAACCATTTGCAACCGGTTGCACTTCGAATGCCATAATTAAAGTGGATACCGAGGAAAACACCAAGAAGTGCTCTGTTGGACTCACAACCAATACCTCTACACATATATGAGTATCGTCCTGCATCACACGAGAACCAAAGCAACCGATTGAAACCAATTGTGCTTTTGAGTACACAATCACATGCCGCACCAAGATAGACTCAGAGTAGTGCTCTGTGGACTTGCAGGAAACACCTTCTACTTCCAAAAAAATTAGGTGATTATTTTATTATCCTATCGATCACCTCTCTCTCCCGCTTCGCACAGTCCTCGTAGGCCCGGGTTGTTTGATTATTAATATACTATATGAAATTCTCTTTAACAAGTTGTGATAAATTAAATACAGTGTGTCGTAGGAAAAAGTCAGGAGGCATAACATTGGTGAATCATGCAACAACATCAGGGCATAGACCTATTGTAATAATCAACTTAGATGAAGGAAGATCTTTAGATGTCGGGCATGCAAGTGCTATACAATTGATTTGTGGCATCGATGCAAGGGAGGATGTTCCACTAGTACCATATTTTAGGAGACTAATAGATTCAGAGCTTTGATCCACACATGAAAGAATAAAGGTTCAAATATTATTCTTTAAATTTTATAAAAGATTCTTGAATAATAAATGCTTTTTTTATAGAACTTCATTAACATCATCGGGTTTGATTCTTATGTGATGGTCAAGGAAGCGGTAAATCATTGTTTAGCAAAACACCTTAAGGAGCATCGACATAAGTTGAAGAAAGAATGAGAGAAAGTTAGAGATGCAGTAAGGTCATCAAATGTGTCAATTGAGCATTGGAGTGCCATGGTTGAAGTATGGAAGCAACTGAAACATTAAGTGTCTACTTAAGAGGAAGCTTGATTTTTTTAATGTCATTTTATTAATCACAATTATTTTAGGAGAAATGTCAGGCAAATAAGGATACACATATTACACATGTTAAGAACCTCTCAACTATTGGATCTAAGTCATATATTGTTATGAAGAATGAGATTGTAAGAGCCAATTTAATTATATTCTATTAGATTTATTTTTTTGTTTAACTTATTGAAGCTTGTTCTGCCCGTACTAGTCTCATAACGAACTTGAGGGTCAATTACTGGGGAGATACTATTATTCTTAAGGACATAGTTCAGTGTTGATATGCAATAAAAGACACCGCTAGACCCTCTTACATGATGACATGAGTATTGGTCAATGCCTCAAGCAAGACATGCACGCGTAAGTTGAATTGGTTCTTTTTTAATAATATCTTCTTTAACATGATAGTTACTTTAATTTTATAAGTATTAATACTTTTTTATAGATTAGAATGAAGGGCATATTACTGAGGCTGATGCAGAAGGAAGGTGCATTATCGATGTTGAAATAGTTAATGTCGTATTGAACAATGAAGGATGATCTGGTTATCTCATTGGTAGGGGATATAGACAAGTATTTGAAGGAAGATGTTGTTGTAGGTCAACATCTGCTTTAGAGAATAAAATTCACCAAAAATTGGTAGAGATTCAACAAAAGATGGAGGTCAATAATGAGAAAAGGAGGGAAGAAATTCGTCAAGAACTTCTCCAAGAACTTTGAGAGAAAGTTGTTGAGGAGAAGACAAAGGAAGAATTTCATGATTAAGTAACTGCTGGAATGATGGCATACTTGAAGAATTATCCATTATATGACGGAACACCATCGTTGTCTTCTCAACCAACATTTTATGGTATACAACTAACACATGTGGTTATATTTACCAATTGATTTTTTTGCATAAGTTTCGATAGTTCTCCTTACTTTTTTTTCTTTAGCAGATACATATGCTTCTCAGGCGAGGTCAAGATTTGTATGTCGAGATGGAGATGTTGATCCTGACGCGGAAACATAAGAGGATTCATGAATGAAATCTATCTTTTACCAAGAACTTTCTTATTTTTTGGAATGTGTCGATGTATTTTTGCTTTGTGTAAGCTCTACTTCAAGTATTGGAACTTTTTGAATGTATCTTAAACTTTTGGTGTTTATCAATGTTTACATTTTGATGCGTATTTTTAGAATGATATATACTATGTTGTTCGCTCATGTAATGTACTCTTTTGTGATTGTAGATGCTTAAAGTGATTGGGAATATATGTTGGTCAAATAATCCATATTCTAATGTTAAAAACTTTTAGGTTGAGCAAAAATGTTGGGTCAATAAATTGATTGATGTTCATATGCCCTTAAACTTGTCTATATCAATGTTTATTAATGATAGGAATATCTACCACACAAGTCCGAGTCGACATTTATTAATGTCCATGAATATCATTTATATGTGGATGTTCTAAATTAACGTCCACTCAGAGAAGTTTTGCCTGACATTTTATTGATGTGCTGACGTTTTTTTTATAAATGTCCACAAAGACCTTTCCCGACGGAGCTATCCTGACAAAACGTTTCAATGTTTTTTAACTATAACATACATTTACCGATGTTAAAAACAACTTCTACCGACATTTGCAAATGTCGACAAAATGAATTTTTGTTATACATTTTTGGGTTGGAATTCCATCACAAACCAATATGACATCACATCACATTTTTCATTCCAACCCTCCTAACCATCCAAACTCCTACTATTCACGTGAGGTTACCCCGATGCAAGAGGGTAAACTAGGTTACCCTGAGGTAACTTGGAAACTAAACAAGCCAGAGAAAGTCCGTCTAAAGTTGGTAGAAAGGAAATATATCAAAATGAAGTCACTGATCCATTTGTGAGGTCAAGGTATTTGTTGTATTTATTGCTAATGTAATTAGGTTTTAAATAGGTAAATCTATGCAATTACATTAGGTAAGAAATTAGCTTCAATTTGGAAACCAATTGTGTTGGAGGAAAGTTGAGAATTCCTAAAATTGAAACAAGGTATGACTTGGATGGAAGTTTAATATCACATCTAGTATTTCTAAACTTTTGGTGGGCATGTATATAAGTTCACAACCCAAGATCTTCTAGAAATAGTAGAGAGGAGGAATGGAGGACCACACACACGTGCATGTACTCTGCTTTACTCCTTCTCTAGCTCGACATGGGCTTGGGATTGGACTCATGAGAGTCAATTCGGATCTCGATACTTTTACTGTAGGTTTCATTAGCATGTCAAATAAATTAATTCTACGGATTGATTATGGTTCGACTCCAACGATTTTGATTTAAATGTCGTTTTAGAATATGAAGAGGCGCCCGTTGGGGGGTATTTTTGGAAAGTGAAAACTCGTGCCGTAGGTCTTCATGTGCATTTTCCCTAGTCATTTTCTTCACTCCGCAAGAAAACTCTCACGGTGCTTTTGATCTATGTTCTTCCCACCGCATCTGCGACCTGTGTTTCTTTTTCTTCTTGGTTGCAAGTTCTTTGAGATAATTTCAAGGACGATCTTGTTGGTGTGCGTGGATGCAGATCGTGTGTCATTGTATCCTGAGAGCAGATTGTCTGTACCCTTCGCACTGGTATTGTAGGGGCGATATCCACTCTAAGGATAATCTATTTCAGGGTAAGGTCAATTTCATGTCCTCTAAGGGCAAAGATAAGAAGGAAAATGTCATTAACAATAATAAAATGAAACCAAAGGGCAAGATCTAGAAAAAAGATAAAGAATAAACCTTGTTGGCATTGTAATCATGTTGGTCATTTGAAGAAGGACCGTCCCTCCTTAAAGGCTCAATCTAAGGCTACAGATGGGAGTCCATAAAGTGAATATGATCACCGTGGGACTTGGGACTAGCGAGGGATATGTCTCTATAAAACCTGAACTATGTCATATCCATGATCCAAATGAGTGGATCCTGGATACGGGAGCTAATGTACATATCTGTTCTAACAGAACTTTGCTTTCTTCTTATCAAACATGCAATAGTGGCACCGTGAATATTAGAATGATTCTGCAACCAAGGTGTTGGGATCAGGATAAGTCAACTTGAGATTCTCTTATGGACGTGTCTGGACTTTGCACAAGGTGTTGCATGCCGCTGGTGTGAAGAAGAATATTTTATCTGGATCCATTTTAGTTAGAGATGATTTTGAATTTGACTTTAAATGTAATAAAGTTGTCATTCTGAGACATGGATTTTTTATGAAAAATGTTATTTAACAGATTTTGAATTGTTGTTTAGAATTAGATGTGATTTAGTAAACATTGGTTCAATGAATATTTTGAATTCTGAATGTCCTGACTCATGTTGTTAATAATTTACAATCTTGTGATCTATGGCATCGTATATTAGGACATATGAACTTAAATTCAATAAAAAGAATGACGAATTTAGAGTCCATCCCTAAATACATTATTGATAAAACTCAAAAATGTGAAATTTGTATGCAAGCGAAGACACTTGAGAAGTCTTTTCAGTCTCTCTCTAGAGATAGTGAGATCTTGGATCTAGTGACACGGATATATGTGAGTTTAATGGTGTGTTGATTATAGACAATAAAAGATACTTTATCACCTTTATAGATGATGACAATAGATATTGCTATGTGCATCTAATGAAAATCAAGGATGAATTTCTTATATTCGAGAATGAGGCTGAGACATAAAAAGGAAAAGTGCTTAAATGCCTTAGGTCAGATAGATGCGGTGAATATACTTCTAACTTGTTTAATGAACAATGCAAGCCGTTTGGCATAGTACATGAAGTTACTGCTCCATATATTCACCACAGTAAAATGGGATAGCTAAACAGAAAAATAGAACCTTAAATGATATGATCAGTGCTCTCCTACAGAGTTCTAGACTTCTAACCTATATGTGAGGAGAGGCCTTGAATACGGCTTGCCATATTCTAAATAGGGTTCTTCCAAGACATATGGACAGTGTCCTTTTGAATTCTAGAGAAATAGAAAACCAAGCTTAAGGTATCTCAAAGTGTTGTACTGTCTCGCTAAGGTGTTAGCCCTAGAACACACGACAAAGAAGCTAGGTCCTAAAATTGTTGATGTGGTCTTCTTAGGTTACATAGAAAAATGGCTATGCTATAGGTTCTTGGTAATTCAGTCTGAGATACCAGGCATATATGTCAACACTACTTTTGAACTCCGTGATGCTACCTTCTTTAAGGATGTCTTCCCTATGAAGACTAAGATTCCTTAGAATCTAACCAATGATGTTGCATCTACATCAAGATCCATTCCAGAGCAAGTGGAAAGGATAACAAATGTGGGGGATGAGATTGAACCTGAACCCAATGACTTATTAGAAGAAATTGAGCCAAGGAGGAGTAAACGACCACATATAGCCAAGGATCTGGGTAATGTCTTTGTTGTCTACCCCTAGTAACAAGGAAGCCATGGCTTCATCTGAAGCAAAACAATGGAAGGAAGTCGTAAAATTTGAGATGGATTCCATTATGGCTAATAGAACTTGGGAACTAGTTGATTTACCTAAAGGGTGCTCTACCATTGGGTGTAAGTGGGTGTTTAAGAGAAATCTTAGGCTTGACAGATCAATTGAAAAAGTATAAAGCCATATTAGTTTCTAAGATCTTTAAGGAAAAGGAAGGTATCGATTACTTTGATACATATTCTCTTGTGACTAGAATGACCACAATCCGGATGCTTATAGTATTGACATCTGTATATGATCTCTCTAACCACCAGATCGATGTGGAGATCGCCTTCTTGCATGGATATCTCGAGGAGGAAATATATATGGATCAACTTGATGGGCTTGTGACTTCTGAGAATGAGGGAAAATTTTGCAAGTTTGTTAAATCCCTTTACGGAATGAAATAAGCACCAAAGAAATGACATGTAAATTTGGACAAAACTATTTTGCCATGTGGCTTTAAGGTTCATGAATCTGATAAATGTGGGTATTCCACGGTGAAAGGTGATGAGTGTACTGTCTTGTACATGTATGTTGATGGCATACTTATATTTGGACCACATGCGAGGATTATTAATGAGACTAAAGCATTCTTAAGTAGCAAGTTTGAGATGAAGGACATGGGTGTTGCTGATGTGATCACGGATCTCAAACTGACAAGATCAGTTGATGCGATCGTAGTTTCTCAATCCCACTATGTTAAGAGTGTACTTGAAAATTTTGGATGTCATGATTGCAAAGTTGTAAGCACTCCTTTTGATTCATTCAAAATGTTGTTTAAGAACAAGAGTGGAGTACATGTAGCTCTTCTAAGGTATTCACAAGTCAGAAGAAGCTTAATGTATCTTGCAAATTGCACGAGATCTGATATTTCATTCTTGGTTGCATAACTGAGTACTAGCTGTCCTGACTGTATTCACTAGGAGGCTCTTGATAGAGTATCGAAGTACTTGAAAGAAATTATTTATCTTAGTTTGCTTTATGGTAGACATCCATCTGTTCTAGAAGATATAGTGATCCAAGCTGGATAGGCGATACATGAGGAGCTCAAAGAGGCTCTGGCTGCGGTATCTGTAGTGGTGGTACCGGTAGTAGGAGTCTTGATCTTTTAAATACGAGAGACAATATCATCCAGGCGAGGATCAACCTAGGAAGCTGGAGTCTCTGAAGGCTCAATCTGTTCTGCTACGCGACCAGAAGTAGGATATCTATGCTTTTGGTAGCTAATGACTGGTCAAGTGACACAGGTTCGGAAATCAAATAAGCAAAGAGTCGTTGCGACCTGGATCACAAGGCACAATCAACAAGAAAAAGAGAGAACCACTCAATCAAAGAAATCAAACAATCAAAGCACACAAATATAAGCGGTCTTCACTATTTATTTTTACCTGGTATAGCTACCAGGATCGAACACAAGGATCACGAGTAGACCTACGAAGTAGTCAACATTCAGAAAATAAAAAGTCATATTTTTATTGGTTTTGTTTTTGTAAATTTTTATGATTTTTAAATAAGAAAAAATAGGTAAATAATAAAATAAAGCAAACAACAAATTTTTTGAATTTTTTATTTAAAGTTAAAAGTGCTCAAAAATTAAGATAAAAATAGGTTTTTAAGATTTTAAAGTATTTTTGGTATTTTTGGGAATTTTCTGATGTTTTTGTAATTTTATAAAAATAAAACAAAAGCTAAAATTGCAAATAGTGCACAACCAAGACATATTGCAAGTTAAAAATGCTTAAAATACCCTAAAGTCCCATGGAGCAATTTTATGATAAACTAGATGGAAAGAGCTGCAAACAGGAGCCGAAACGATTTTTTTAATTTTTTTTAGGATTTTATGTGATTTTTATACGTTTTCAGGTCTTTTTGATTTTTAGGATTTTTATGAGGGTTTTTGAAATAAAAATGTTACTGAAGGCAAAGCATACAAAAACACACACATAAGAATTTTTATGGGATTTTTAAAACAATTTTTAATTTTTATGCATTTTTCAAAATAGACAGTACACTTTTTAGGTGTTTTTTATTTTTAGAAAATATTAAACACAACTAAATTAATTCACAAAAATCACAACAATATACATGCTAACAATAATATTCATATAATTTTTGAAATTAATTTGGTATTTATTTAATTAACTAAGAGAAAAACAGTTTATAGGGATCAACTTGTAATTATAATGAAGTTGAGGGGCCAAATAATAACATAGATGAAAAGTGCAACGACTAGTTTGCAAAATATCTTGGAAAGAACATACACAACACATGAACAATCCTCACAGGAGTATAAATGCAAAACTCAAAAGCCAACCATATGAATCATAACATTCAAAATACAGGGCATATCATACAAATATCCCCCAAAAGCACGTAGGACTGCATGTGAGTTCACACACACAGGACTAAAAGGAAAATATTGAAAATAACATGGGTCCAACTGCAAAATATCCAAAGTATTTTAAACTACGACAAATATTTACAGGACTAACTAGAAAACTCAAAATAGAGAGGGGCATAAGAGACGTTTACCCTTTATTAAGGTGTGATCCAACGACTGAATGCAATCTACTTATGATAGACGGTTAAGATGCAGGGGTACCCCGTAGATTTCTTCAATTGAGTGGCTCTCTCTTTTTCTTGTTGATTATGCCCTATCATCCAGGTCGCAACGACCCTTCGCTTATTTGATTTCCTAATCTGTGTCGCTTGGCCCGTCATTAGAATGGCGTTGTTGCTGGGGAGCACTTAGTGGTCGCTTTTTCATATTTTTATATATTTTTTCTCTATTTGATATAACTGCTTTCTGAGCTATCTCTGTTTCACTCTTTATGCGATGAACCACCCGAGGACGCTTCAGCTTTTTATTGGAGTACCCGCGCCCGAGGAGGAGCAGAGGAGCAGGAGATAGTTATAACCTATAGAGTAGCTAGTTTACTTTTCAACAGTTTTTCTTATTGTTGTAATTATTTTGGACACTTGGACTCTCCTGTTGGACACTTGAACTTATCGAGGTCTGTTTCGTCGAGTACCGATGTGCTCGAGGGATCTCACGAGGGATCTCGCAGAGCACCGATGTACACATCTCTATCTTTACATGCATCATAGTGTTTGATCGTGCATTGACTTTTTCGACTTCTTCCCCCAGTTTTTGGACTGAAATAACCAAAGGAAATCGAAAAATTTGTTAGCGTTGTTTGTATTTGAAAAACACCTAAAGAAAGTGAAAGCAATAAAATTTGAGAGTGCTAATGTAGACTTGACCCTAAAATTCACCTCATCTAAAAAAATTATTTTGGAGAGAGTCACCCCCTCATTGGTTGGTTTGTATGTAGCGAGAGAGTGATCCATACACTAGGCTAGAGCCATACCTGAACTTTCGTCAGACTACTAGTCTTAGGGTTAGTTGTTCTCTAGTGAGGATTTCTCCGGGTAGCTGGTAAACGGTCTACGATTCATACTGGCTGAGAAAGATCTAACTTTGGGATTGATCCAATCTCTTGAGAGCATCAGGTTCCTAACCGTTCTCTTAATCACTCTTATAGACTGATTGATCACCTAAAATAAAAATAGACAAGATTAACGATTGAACCTTTACGGTCATCAACTCTCGTGTTGAGTAAATGAATTGGGAGTTTGACTTCTGATCTTGTTTGCTTTCCAGATCTCATCCGCACTCATCCCCATATCACGATGATGGGCCGGAGATCCCTTAGGCTACCTTTAGTAGAATCGCTTTCGAGTACTCCACCTCATTCATCTAGGGAGGTTTCGGGGAGCTTAGACCCGCTCTTCGAACCTAAGTTCGATATCGCCTTGTTCCCCCTCGACCACCCTTCTTCCAGTCTTGAGGTGCCAGAGTAGAGTCCAATACAATTATTTGTATATTTGACAACACCTGAGTTGGGGTCTTTTGTCTTTGCAGAGACCCGCGAGATGGCCAGCAGCGATGGATGCACTGATGAGAAGCCCCAGGGTTCAACCTATGTTCTTGATCAGGGTGCCATCAACAACACACTTCTAGCCTCCCTGGAGATGATGCAGAGACATATTAGAGATCAGGAAGCATTTATGGCCGAGGTGCACCGTGAGTTAACACAGATGCGAGCCAACAGAGGAGAGCCTTAGCCGAGACCAGTCGATGGAGATATACCCACAACTGGAAGAGGAGTATACGGATGACCAGAAGAACCGCATGAGCTAGACAGATCTACCAGGATGATGAGTCAGTTGCATAACCCTGGTTCAACCCTTACCCACCACTGGATCCATCTTTCAGAAATTCTGGGAGACTTCTAGCTCGGCCCCCAAATGATCCAGTTACTGCCCAAGTTCCATGGGCTAGCCACCGAGGAGCTGCATCTACACTTGCAGGAGTTTGAGATGAACTGCAGCACTGTCCACGATAGATTCGTGGACGAAGACACCATCAAGATGATGGCATTTCCCTTCTCCCTGATCGACAGAGTAGCCTATTAGTTGAAGCATTTGGGGAGATATGTTACCACTTGAGAGCATCTTCGGACCGAGTACTTGAACAAGTGCTATTCACTCAACCGGACCAATACAACAAGAGCACTGATCAACAACTTCGCCATGATATCCAACGGGCAGTTTCATGAGGCATGGGATCGATTTTGTGAGCTCATTGACCGATGTCCACACCATGAAATTTCCAAGATCAATCTTGTTCAGTGTTTCTTTTGTGGGCTGACACCGGAGCTGCAGGGGCTTGTCAATGCCTCATGTGGGGGGTCCTATTTTGCCAAGGATGAGGACCAGGTCTGCACCATCTATGAGAAGATGGATGAAAATTATATAGTGATGTCCCAGACCCGAGTCTACACATAAGAGAAGCCCCTTCCACAGGATGTGTCTATCAGAGAATAAAACGAGTTGATGCAGGTCCATCTACTTCGTCAGCAACATCAACACATGTAGAGTCTTCAACAACTGACATGGGGATTATTAGTGAGAAGTTGGACCACATAGAGATTATAGAGAAGCAGTGTCAGGGCATGACACACATAGATCAGTTGGCATATATGCTCAGTGACCTGAAGACCCAAATCATGTGTCTCTAGGAGGCACAAACGACTTCTCAGTTCCGTCTCAGGCCATGGGCTGATCCCAACAGTAGCAGCTCTTCCCAACACTCTGCCCAGTACTGCTAGGTCCACCATATTTAGGCAACGCCGATCCAGTCATTGCAGTTCACCCATCCCCCCCCTCACTAGTTCCAACAACAACCTCATTTCCAGTAAGGTAACACGTCCGGTTCTCATGGACCCATCTAGGAGAACCCATCTCTTGATGATCTATCCTGCCTACTCACAAATTAGTAGGCATCCTTTAGACAGGAGATAGACGAGTTCATGCAGGATATAAGGGACATCATAAAGGGCAAGGTCGCCATACCCGCTCTGATCGAGTCGAATCCGAATAATCTAAAGAGGAAGTTTGAGAAGGTACAGTTCACAGAGACCACCACTCCTAGCGATTTATTGGGTAATATTTCTTCTTATATATTTGATGATGATTTTGTGACACTTAGGAGCGGTAGGATTCCAGCTGGCAAAAAAATTAATAAAGGAAAGGTTTCTTCATCTTCTTCAAGCCCATATGTGTTGCACGATGATCCTTGCATGGGCTCCATTCATTTACAGACACAGGAACCTTGCCCTAGCCCTCTATCTGAGGAGGGCCCAGCTATCCCCTTCCTTCAAGCACTCCGCTTGGAGAAGGGGAATAAAACAGAAAAATCCAAAAAAGAGATAGCAGCTAGAGTTCAACTAGCAGATGATAGACATATTCCATATCCAATTGACTCTACAGGAGGCACTTGAGCACATCCCTGTCTTCTAGAAGAATTTGAGAGAGAAGACCACTATCCGCGGGAAGAGAAGGAACCACAATGCAGAGATCCATGTGCTCAAACGTGCCGCTTTCTTCGCAATTCAGGATCGTTTGCCAACCAAGAGGCCAGATGCAAGAGAGATCCGTATGTCACATGACATATTCATGAGCAGTGGATTAATCAGACGCTATTAGACAACGACTCTTCCATCGACCTTCTTCCGGCAGCCTTACTCGATCGATTCGAGATTGGCCCTCTTCGACAGAGCAGGACCATCCTTCAGTTTGTTGACCGATCTGTCAAGAGGCCGAAGGGGTTGTTGAAGGATATTGTCGTCACAATTCATTGCCTAAAATTCCCTGTGGACTTTGTTGTACTGGACATGGAGATCCCTGAATCTGTGACAGATACCCCTAGTAAGGGATTGGAGCTCTGATGGTCCTTTCCTCAACCAACAGTGACTAGGATGCTTAGGCACGACAGAGCTACATTATGACGATGGTAGAGATCACACAATCCTCCTCGCTCAACAAATGGAAACGAAGGATGCTATCACCGACCCTAAATCTCAATACTCGTTGATCGAAGGAGTGGAGCAAATGGCAGGTGTTGAGCTCTAATGGAGGTGGGTCTCTATTTAGAGATGAGGGGAGGAGATACGAGTTTTTGAACCTAGATGTGAATTCAATCGTTGGAGAAGAGCTAACGTGAATGCTTAACTTGGGGAGCATGAAGTTGATAGGTGGAGAAGGTCCTGGAAGAAGTGAAAGAAAAGAGGAGGAAGGAAGGACATGAAGGAAGGAGAAGGGAAATGGAGTCTATGAAGTTGACTTAGGTCAACATTTATGAAAAGGAATGAATGGGATGCCGTCACGCGGCGAGTCCACTACAAGACAAAACATATAAGGACAAAAGATATGTACAAATAAAATATATATACTATAAAGTAAATAATAAATAATAAATACCTTTAAATAAATAATAATAATAATAAGTTCAAATAATTTAATATATTTATTTATTATGAATTTTTATAAATTAAATAATTTATTTTAGATAATAAATATAAATAAATACGTTAATATTTATGTATACGTTACTATGTACAATAGTACGCTTATTTTTTATTTTAAAAATAACTTGTATTTTATTTTTTATTAATTCATTATATTAATTAGGCATTATAAATATATTTTCATTTTATTTGTATATTAATATTTACAAAGATAAATAATTAGATCTGTGTACACCATAGGTACTTATATATAATACATGTACTTAATTATTTTATGTCATTTTATTTTCTATAAAGATATAATAAAAAAAGTAATAAATATAAATAATGATAAAATGAAAAGAAAAATAATATAGAAGAAATGTAAAATTTTATAAATACCATAGTACCTTAAATAGTTGACTTCCACATCTAAACTCCATTTTAATCAAAATAATTTATCTAAAAGATAATTTTAATTTGATTACAAGTGAGTTTGGTAAACTTTGAGTTAGATACGAACTAGATATTTAGCTTTGCATGCTGATTTTATGTCTTTTTCGATTTGTTGCACAACATAATTTATACACCAAATAGTTTTTGTTATATTTATGTAAATTAACATACATTATTATAAACATGTTCCAAGAAGGAAATAATTTAATTTGACATGATATAAATGCTAAACAAAATAGAGGAGGTTATATACATTGGTGAATATGAACATATGTGCACAATGTTCTTTGTTTTCAAATATTTTTATAAGTTTGGATCCTTATTTCCGCCTACTGAATCCTCTTGTTAACCACACCACTATTAACCTAGCCTCACGAGTAGGATCGGTTTATACATATTTACATATATACACTCTTCTCTCTTTTATTTTTATTTTCCTATTTTTTGGGTTAAATAAGTGTTAAATAAAGAATATTAACAATTGATGTTAGTATGTTAAAACATGAGAAATAATGATTATTTACATGTATTTTACCAATGATTTCAACCAAAATAAAATAATAAAGGTGATGAATCATGGATTCGTCAGTTTTCTATCATTACTCGAGGATATCATCAGTCCTGGGCAGTTGGAATACCATTGCAGGCAACACACAATCTACAATTTTCTCCATCATATGTTCCTTTGTCTTCTTTCTTCTCATTTCTACACCTTCATTTGTTTCTTCTTCCTCGAAGCTCTTCCTATGTTATAAATGTTCCTCTTCCATAGACCTGGTTCTCCGTAGAACTTACACTTCTCTTCACTTATTTCAACCCACTCCTCCACCATTTGCATTCTTCTTCTTCACCCTTCTTTCCATTAGCTACCATCTCTGATTATGTATGGTCGCTCGAGTCATGATGTCAAGGAGATGATGTAGGAGCATGAGACAGATATGAGGGATAAGTACCCTCACTTATTTGTAGGTATGAATTTGAAATCCTAGTTCATTCCCAATTGAGATTTTTTTATAGGTTTTGCTCTATTTGAGATTTTTTATGTTCATTAATTTTGACATTTTTATGCCTCGAGGTTGGAGTCGAGCATCGATTAGTGATCACATATAAGTTTTGGGCATGAGACTTCATTTGAGATTTTTATAGTGTAATACCACTAAGTGTTAGATCATACTATTTCTAATTTCTGACATGGTCTAAGACCCTGATAAAATAAATTACCACTGTATTATCTAGTACTTAGAGAGACCTTTCCATGAGTCAAAGAATGTCAAAATTTGAGTTCATATGAAGAAGATACATGTATTTTAGACTGTTTAATGTACCCATACCCCAATTTGATTAGACTCAAGACCTTATACTACTAGACAAGATGTCTAGCTAGACTAGACCACCTTTAGCTCGTTGGAGCTCCACCACTTTGTCGAAGTTCTGCCATGGGAGAAAAATTCTGACATCCGATCTATGATCCCAGAACAACATTTCGAAGAGCTCATTGTGGAGGGGAGCATTTTACGTGAAACGCCTCTGAACTGTCATTTCGAGCAGGGAAAAATTCTGGGGGAACAATCCCATAGGTATGGCTTTATCTCTCTCTTGTTATTGGATCCTTGCGGTTTTTGTACCATGGGTTTTGGGCATTGCATATGACATGCAGACAACGTTTTTCTCGTAATTAGACATGTTTAAGATGAAAATCTAGTTTGTTTCATGTTGCTTGAGTAATTTTGGGATGACCAGATTGTTGCTTTGTAGATAAAAAATATACCATTCTGATGTGGGTTAAATAAGGATCACATGCACGTGGTTGGATCAAGGATCTAGATGCTTTCGCTCAATGACCCTAGTTCCAACTACATTTATGATCTATCAGTTAGATATAATGATCGATCATTCCTGGACTGTGGACCCATTTGGACATAAAAATTTGTACTCTAGACTATAAAAATGTAGACATATTTAAGACACGATGCTTGATAAATATTACAAATAAATATAATAAATTGATAAAGGAAGAAAATGTGTCCATTCTGAAATTAAAATAAAAAATACAATAGAGTAAGCCTCTTGAGCGAAAGAGAGCATATGTTATGTATGATTATAAGATCCCATATATTATTTCTATCTTGAGTACTCTAGTTCAACATATAAGTTTTTCGTGCTGGAATCTTTTCTATGTCGTGGTGGTTTTCCTTAACTAGCATGAGGGCAGATAGATCATACATCGCCAAGGGAGGAGCATGCACCCTTGAGCCTTATGTAGAAACTTAGATGGTCATGATCCCAATAGTTTCGTTGGTTGGGGGACATGTTGCTTGCGCATTGATGTGCTTGTCTGATGATGTGTGGTCTTTTATTCAGTGATCTCGCCATGTAGTTGTGGTTTGCGGTCTACATTTCGTTTCCAGACTCAAGGGTTAATACTTAGATGCTGATGAGTGTTTGTTCGCACTAGTTAGTACTACGACTGGCAACACTATAGAGGGAGTTCTCGTGACACGTGATTAGCGAAAGAGGATATTACTATACTGGTTTTCATGTGTACAACGAAGTACAATGGCAGCTGTGGTATTTTCCGACACATGTGTATGATCTTGATAATCTTGTTACCCGACTCGTGCCCATACCATCGAGAAATTTTATCAATGAGTAGTGGACTTGGGTGGTTGTATTGACTCTCTTAGTGTGCCTTGAGTGTCACATACCATATTTTTGCATTCGTTGGAATCATGTTTCGGAGTGGGTTGGGTTGCACCTTGTTGTGGTGGTTTCATAGCTATGGGCGGATTACCTGATAATAATTTCTTTTGTACACTTTGCAATTTTATTCTTACATTGTATACTGCACATAAGGTACCTATTTACGTGGATCTGGCAAAAGTTTAGAGCAGCCGCAACAGTAAGCGCCTCTTTGTTAGACAACTTTTGCGATAGATGCACTATCAGGGGTCCATACTTTTGTGGTACTTTACTGCAATGTTACTTTTCCGCTTTCACTTTTGTACATCTTTTGAGAGACATGTGTGTATGTATGTATGTAAAGATTTTTAGCAATGCATATGCATATACCACGGGCAATGTACTTTTTTGTTGACATTTACGTGAATGGAAATGATTCCATTCTATTTCTTATGCTTATAATTATTCTATGCTCATATTTTAGATGCAGAATTATGCATGTGGAATGATTTTGCCGAGTATCTGGATCCTAGATAGAGGGGTGTTACAAGAATACCTCCTAGCATTTAGGTAGTTCCTTCAATAAAAATAAACAAGTGAAAGAAAGTCTAAAAATGGAATAAACAAACATCTAAGATATATTTCTAGAACTTTTACTAGAGGTTATCACCAGCAGGATGCTAATTAAAACAAACAATGAACTATTTGCTTGAATGACCATCATGATATTGACTTTCAAACATATCCATTTAGATGGTGGGTTCTCCATGAGTATAATACCTTCTTGGATATATGACAATTTAGAAACTAAATCGCTTCAGAAGACTTTCTTGATCCTTTTCTTACCAAACGGGTTGGTGAAGAAATCAAAGAGTACACTTGAGGATTTAACAATGACAACTTGGGTTGTTCAGTTTTTTTCCTCCAATTTTGTCATTTATAATACGGGCACATTTGATCCATCCATCCATCCATAATGCTTGGAAAATCATTTTTAAGAACTATCGAAACACAATGGGAGGATGGATTTATCTATTGTCATGTGGATGATGGAATTATCTTTGTGGATTCAAGTTTCCGCCATAATAAGTGTCAAATGGAGATTGTGACAAACTTTTGAAAAAATCAACCGAGATAGAAGTTAACTAGATCGGAGAAACATAAACAATGAACATTAAAGAACTTGACATGGTGATATACTTTGAGTCTGCATATGAAACTTCCTCTAAGATTAAGGAGGTACTCGACTTGGATTACACAATCTCAGACCCCAAGTCTCAGTCACACACTTCATCTAAAATGTTATTTGAGATAGAGATTTGAAAATCCAAAGACTAAGTAAACATTATGACTGGGTAAATTTATTTGGATGATGATCGATGTCTATGTTCCAAAGCCTGTTTTGTCTATCGAGGAAAGATCATTGCTGATTCTGGCATATACCTTGTATCTCCCATATACAAACTTCCATATGGGGAAGTTAACATTACATCAAAAGTTAATACACCATTGAAATAGTAGACAAATCTATCATATCAACTCTCAGTTGTAGGAGAAAAGGCCAATTATTCATTTTCTAGTTCAAGCGGGATTGAATATCTGTGTTATAGTTTTCTTTCCCTGAATAATTCAGATGATAAAGTGATCAAAGATGACGATGACCTCTCGTAACCCCTATTTGATTATGAGATATCATACATTTATCTTGAGATAAGGGGACTTTATCCGAGGACAAGCTATTCCAGAAGTGGTCAACTTGTATTACATTTATATATCTGTCAATAATTTGTTATCTCTCAAATCAATCGAACAAGAATGACTTATAGACCCCATTTATTTTTTACTCGATAACTTGAGAGAGGAACATTTAGAAAATAGAATTAAATCGATAGTGTGTGGATGAAAATTTCAATAATAATGCGCTATATACATAATTTTGAAAAAAAACTAAGAGCATATATAAGCAAAAGCCTTTTTCTAGTCCGCATAATGTATACAGTACAATTCAATGATTGCTTGCCATTTTATTGAGTTAAAATTTTCAATGGATTTTAAAGAGATAAGATGAGATCTTGTCATAACCCGATAATCAAATCAACAAATATTTTTTATTTTTAACCTAGTATAGATTCCTAGGTCAAACTCAGAGAGGCAAACTTTAAACTAAGGTTAGTAAAGATGCTTCGTATATTTTTTTTATAAAATTTATATTTTTTAATATTCTTATATTTTCTAATTTTTTTATATTTGGTTACTTTTATATTCACAATATTTTATTTATTTTAAATTTTGAAATAAAAAATATATAATGATATATACAAAAGGGAACCATGTTATATTTTTCAAAAAATAATAAATCAAAATGGGAGAAATAAATTATTTTTGGATCACATATATTTCCATATTTTTAGTAAATTTTAAAATATTTTTACTATTTTTGTGGATTTTATGTTGAATTAAAGTTGAAAATAATTTATTTTACAAAAATAAAACGATGTTATTTTATTTTTAAATCTAAAATAATGCTAAATATTTGGATGCTATTTTTATATAAGAGTATGTGATCCTTTAAAATAAGGCATCGTAGGTATTTTTAGGATTTTTATGAATTAGTTATGTAAAATTTTTATGTTTTTTACAAATATTTGAATTTTCAAGATTTTCTTTTTATATTTTTGTTTGATTTTTATATATTTGTAAAATATGATAAAATATAGCTATTGTGATTTTTTTAAAATTTTTATCAAAGTGTTTTCAAATTTTTCATAGATTTTAAGTGATGGAAAAATGGTCATGTTTTGGAATTTTTAAAATTAAAAACACTAAGTACTTTTCAAAATAATTTTTTATTATAATAGAAGAGATTATTAAGCGTCTAATCTGATTTTTATGAAATTCTTGAGGCCTTAGAATGATTTAAATCAAGCAATAAAAAATAAGAATAAAATACATGAAAAATGGAATAAAATGCAATTAAAATTCAGAGCATTTATTAACAACCAAACGAGTTCAAGATAAAATATGCAATTAAAGTGGACAAATCACATGAACAATTCACATGAGAAGCTCTACACAAAGACTAAAATGCAAACAGAAAAAATAATAAGGTTCCAGTTACAAAATTTCAACGTTCACATGTAATAAACAAAACTAACTAGATAAAATGTGCAATTTCACCAAAGAGAGGGCATGCGTGGCGCGTACGACTGCTGAAGTGGTGTGCGACTTGGATTAGTTGTCCTGATTTGATCCAAGGGACTAGGATGTGGTCCTGATCAGATCTAGCCCCTTCTCCTTAGATCGGATGTTGAAGAAGATGCTTGGAAGAATTCTGATGAAGGAGTTCGAAGAAGAGGTTCGATTGCTCTGATCTCGATCGATTGGTGATGAACCTAAGATGTGATGGTCTCAATCGAATCTTGCAGTGATTCCGAATCGGGGTCTAGGTCTCGTTGAGAGGAGACCTGGAAGTGATGTGCCTCAATGAGTTGCCAGGGCAGCTAATGAAGCTCTATCCATGTTTCGGGTGATGCTACCAGTGTTTTGCAGGTGTTACTCGAATGCTCGAAGTCTTAAAGGTTCGGTTAGGGATTTATTCAAGCAGCAAAAATAAAATGTAATGGAAGGATTCGTCTCCGACGACTAGTGGAGAGGGAGATTAGACCTCATATCTAAGATAATATGAGGTGTTCATATCGTGAAGGAAAAGGTGGAGAAATGGATGCGATCGTGATGAGATGGAGATCGTGATTTGATCTAATGTCAAACACTATTGATGAAGAGCAAGGGCCTCTGGTATAGGGTCTACTGATACTAGAATTTAAATCCAACTAAAATTAAATGAAATTATACTAAATATAAGCTACGATTACATGAGGATTACAAAGATGAGTTGAATTGAAAGGTCGTTGCCTAAATGTAGCTTTGGGTGGACTGTAGAACTCGAGCACAAAAGATCAAGGCTTGATGGCAGTGAATCACACCTCGACTCATCCTTCACGCTCCCACTCATCTAGGATTAGCCTCTTGTCACAAGGCTCCTCACTCAGATGTCTCAAGCTAGGGGAATGAGGGGCAAATGCAGATCAAACTGAGAAAGAAGATCTAGGGGGCATTTTAGAGACGAGCAGAAGTTGAGAATGATTGAAAGAATATATGTGAAAGAAAGCACAGATCTGGGAGAAATTATTCAGGTGTGTATCCTTATTGTGTGGAGGATTTATGGGAGAAAAATAAGGTCTGATGATGGTGTGATTCGGGCTGGATAAATGGGAAGTGAAGGCGGGCTCAAAAAATATAATGGGTTTGGAATGAGGGATAAAGAATTGATCAGGATCAGTTAAAAAAATCCAGGATTGGGCTAATGAGAGGTCGATCAATAGGACAAACCACAAAAAGACAAACTAAATAGAACTAAATAGAAATAAATAGAAAATAATCTTATATAAAAAAGTGAATAAAAATATTTATAGTTTGATAAATTATTTTAAGGTGATTCTTATAAATTAAATAATTTGATTTACATTGTTAAATTAACCGAATAATGATATTTACAAGTAAACTAACATATAAACAAATTACACTTTTAATTATTTACTTTTACTAATATAAAATTTATTATGTATTTTATTTATTTAAGG
Organism: Ottelia alismoides; assembly: GCA_037367405.1. Lineage (NCBI taxonomy): Eukaryota > Viridiplantae > Streptophyta > Magnoliopsida > Alismatales > Hydrocharitaceae > Ottelia > Ottelia alismoides. Next base: position 425,072 of record JAZKJV010003526.1, read on the forward strand.
GTTGATTAAATACATTTTTATTTTTATGAATTTATTTAACAGTGTAAATAAATAGTAGTATGTAAAATATATGTACATTATACGGGCATACAAGATATAAAAAAATATTTTATCAAGTTATTTTCATGTATATTTATATTTTTTGTATTTTATTTATTTTAAGTATATTGAAGAATTTTTTAAATATAGTTGATGGATTTTTATAGATATATTTACTATAATAAATAATTAGGACTATTAAAATATATATATGATTTACTTATATAATAAGTACATTTATTTATTTTTGTTGATTTTTTTTGTAATTTTTATTTTTGATAGAATTATTATAAAATAAGGTACACATTAGAAATACAAATACAACAAACTATAAAGAATAAAATAAATAAAGAGTAATATACAGTTGTAAATACATCACTTCATATCAAAAAGTTGACTTTTACATTTTAACTCTGACTTTAATGAAACAATCTACTTTTAAATATAATATAATAAAAAGTACAATGAAAGTGAAATTTGTGAATTTTGTGTTCATACGGAGAAGATATTCAACTGTCTTTGTTGGTTTTACCGCCTTTTCGATTAGTTGTATCATGTTATATATACAATATTTATTTTTGTGATTACTTTTATTATTTAGTATACATTATTATATACAAGTTTCAAGAAGAAAATAATTTTATTCGAGATGATCTAAATGCTTAAATAAAATAGTACAAGATATTTCCATAATGAATGTGATGGATATTTACATTAAATGATCTGTATTTTCTGATATTTATATAAATTAATGACAATATATCCCTCTACTTTATTCCTTGTTAATCATGTCAAGTCTTGACCGGATCACATGTTCAGAGTTAGTATGTATCTATGTTACATATCTATGACATTATTCTTTTCTTTATTCTTTTATTTTGGATTAAATAGGTATTAATTCTACAATATTAATAGATGACGTTAGTTTGTTAAGAGATGAGAATTAGTGATATTTACATGTATTCTACTAAAGTTTTTAAACCACAATGAAAGAATAAAGATGTATTTTACTAAAGTTTTTAAGCCACAATGAAAAAATAAAGATGATGATTGGTAATTTATCCCTATCTATCTCAAGAAAAGTTTCTTTTTACCAAGACTTTCCCCTTCATTTTTTTCTCAACACAACAGACGAGAGTATATTCAAAACGAAAGTAGAGCAGCCACTAGAGCAGCAACAATGCCGCGTACATCGACCACTATTTTATCCTCGTGATATATAGATGGGTTCTTCTTCTCGCTCCCCTCATCATCACACCACACCACACATGCAGAAAGCAGCAATGGCACCACCAACTCACCTTCTCTACCTCCATATCCTCCTCCTCCTCCTTACACCCTCCTTCGCTGACGACGCAACCACCTTCATATACGCGGGCTGCTCCCAACCAAAGTACCCACCTTCGTCCCCTTCCATCTTCAACCTCAACTCCCTCCTCGCTTCCATCTCCAACGCCGCATCCTTCTCCCCCTTTGCCAACTTCACCTCCTCCCTCTCCCCATCCTCCCCGCCAATCTACGGCCTCTTCCAGTGCCGCGGCGACCTCCCGGTCCCGACGTGCGAGGCGTGCGTGCGGTCCGCCATAAACGAGCTCTCCCTCCTCTGCCCGTCCTCGTCGGGCGCCTCCCTCCAGCTGAAGGGCTGCTTCGTCCGCTACGACAACGCCACCTTCCTCGGCCTCACGGACCGGACCCTCCTCTTCAAGAAGTGCGGCGGGTCGCCCGTCGGGTCGGATCCGGGAGCGAGGGACGCGGTCCTATCGGGCATCTCGTCGGGTCAGGGGTTATATAGGGTGGGGAGGTCGGGGGCCGTGGAGGGATCCGCGCAGTGTGTGGGGGACCAGAGCGCGCGGCAGTGCGGGGAGTGCGTAGCGGAGGCGGTGGAGGGCGTGAAAGCCGCGTGCGCCGGCGCGGCGGCGGGAGAGGTCTACCTCGGCAAGTGCTACGTCGAGTACTATCCCCGCGGGGCGCCGGACGCGGCTACGCGTTTCCACGGTGAGTTCAGCGTTGGTTGGTTGTTTATTCTACTTGTTCTGTGCTTTGGGCGTGCCTGGTAGCTAATTAGCCCTAGGGATCCCGATTTATCTTCAAATATTTCACTTGATTCTCTGTTATTTTTACATATGTTATATTCATCGTGGTCTCAGTAACTAAATCTGACTCGCAAACGTTTTAATTAATGGCTGCTTATGCTAATGTTTAAATATTATCCTAGCGGGATGCCACCTTTTCCAAGGAGAGGCAACACCTTGCCGATATGATCTGTGTTTATGTATCAGCATCTTTTTTAAGACTAGTTATTTTCTGGTGAATAAATGAAAAAAAACATTCATCGATCTTGAACCCTCGTAAACGGTACCGTGAGAGGGCACTTTACCTTTCATCTGACGACGAGGGGTCAGACCTCACAGATTATTATTTTCCCCACTAAAAATGGATTTAGGTTCTCCATGGAAGGTACTTAATCTGTACTCAGCTCTTCGATTAACTATGAGCTACTGCTTATGATTTGGAAGGACGAAATTTCATGTAAAACGAATTATTCACCTTTATGACAGTTCCATTTTGTTGCAAAAGAACGGCATTATTTAATTGGCATACTTCATAAGTGACCTCCTTTACAGTGTATATATATATATTCGATTTTTTTTATTTTACTTCAATTATTGAGATGGTCTTAGGTGCCTAATATACTCAAAGAGTGTAAATGTGTGTGCATGTACAAGAAGGAATTATGTAACGAACACGAGGTGCATGATCCTTGCATGCATGGTATGCATGTAAGGTCTGATGTGAATATATGCCTCCCCTGGACAATTCCAAGATTAGAACTTGGGCCTCTTTGGTAGCTGAGTTGGCTTGAGGTATTTTCCTGTGAATAATAACTGTTTAGATAGTTGGGAGGGTTAGAATGATAAATATGATGGGATGGGATATTGATTATATGTTATATTTACTTTTTAAATGATTATAATATATTTTTTATATTAGTTTTTTATGTGAACGTAATTAAAAAATATTATAACAAAGAAATTGTATAGTTCATATAACTAATTCCAAGCTAGGAATGCAGTGATAGAGCATGGGGTATACCAAATTACCCTGAGGTAACCTGTCAACCAAACATATAGAGAATTGTTCCCACATGCCAAATGTGGTGTCACAAAAGTAGGTATTTATTTATATTATGCTGTCCGTTACACCATAAGCATTATTTCCATATTTAATAATAAGAAACTACGAGAGTTGGTTATAAAAATAATGGGATATTACTTCACAATTTGAGTTTAAGAATTTTGTTTGGTTGTTAACTGGTTTATTTGACTCTGAACCCAATAAGTAGTTCATGTCAATTCACCTCAATAACGGCTCAGATCTAGGATCGAATATTACAAATGTTATTAAAGCGACTTCCTACTAATAATGGAAATAGCTATTTGAGAGGTAGTGCCATCCTACAAATAAATACGAGGGAAATGCTACCTAGAGCGTGCCGCCGCAGTGATTATTGGATATAAATGATAGGTCATTATTATAGTAAGGATGTTGCCAATATAAGTTGGTGGAGTTGTAACACTTCAAACATACCATCCCACATCTAGGTCTCACAAAGTGGGTAAGAATGATGGACTACTATTTTAGACTTAGATGTAAGCATTTGGGTGGTTGTTAATGGAACCAATTGGATTTGAGCCCACAAAGTTATCACGGTCAATGTTCCTTTATAACAGTTCACGCCAAGACTCATGATGTCGCAAATACTATTAGATTGGGTTCTTTCTAATAGTGGAAAGTGCTACATGAGAAGTGTCAAGCCACCCATACAAAGAGATGAGGAAAATACTACAGAGAACATGCATGCACAACTGTTAATAGAAATAAGTAACATGCTATATGTTACAATAAGGACAATGCAAATACAAGTGGGAGATGGGGCATCTTATAAATTAAATCCCATTTCTACTATTCAAAAAGTGTGCAAGTTTGTTAAATGTAAGACTATTACTTGATAATTTTCGTATAAAAATTTTATTCGGTGATCAAAGGTTCAGTTGTGTCAAATTCAACAAGTTTTGAGAGTTAGGCACTGTTTGGTTGGAGAATAAGCCCTGGAATAAGGGGTCAATTCTCCTCCCGTCACGGTTCCCAGTTGTACGACTATTTCCCATTATTCCATCTTATTTCACTCTTATTCCTATCTTTATCTCACCTTACCTACCTTTATTTCACTTTATTCTCCTTATTCCTATCCTCCAGCCGAACAAAGAATAGAACCTTATTCTCTTTATTCTCCATCCTTATTCCTGCTTATTCCCGAACCGAACGCACCCTTAGTCTTCCTGATAATAACAAAGATCTTAATACATTCTGTACAAATAGTCTGACAGAGTGTTGAATTCGGATGATAGCATGGAAGGTGAGTTATGGAAGCGCGGATCTTCTACTGTACAACAGAGGTCTGCTGTACAAGAAGAGCCGATCGATCAAGATCGAGTGGTTCACATGTAAAAGACTACAAAAGCTCGGATTTTGTGTGAATTGCTTGATCTTGATCGAACGACTTTGCTTGTACAACAGCTGGAGTTATGGATGTCCATTGTTCTTTAATATCCATGACGGTTAAAGGCTATCTAATAATTGTGGCTTTACAACAGTGCACCATGTCGACCACCTTGCCAAACGACTGTCTTTAAAGACACCCTTACCCAAATCAAAACCCACAAATTTTAGCTTTAAGTAAAGGGGCTTTCATTAGCCTCGAAAGAAGACAAGGCCACAACTAAAGCGTACCTATATTGGAAACATGGTCTTTTTCCTTTTGTCCTTGAGCTGTTGCATGACTTGCATCTACGTGGTAACCCTTTTTTAGGTACCACCCTTTTTTAAGTCTTGTCCTCCACGAATTGCATGTGCATGTATGATATGTATGTATTTTTTCCCAATATCTGTAGCTCAGGTTTCGAACCAATAAAAGTTCAGGATTAATGTATCGTTTCTTCTTGTGTTTATGCCCTAAATATTTTCGCACCAACAGCTAAGGATACGGGGAAGAATGTGGCCATCGTAGTCGGGATAGCTGCTGCTGTTCTTTTCCTTATACTACTCCTCTACTTCCTTAGGAAGACCACAGGAGGGAAAGGTTGGCTACCCTTTGATACACTCCTTACATTTTACTCCATAAAATCTCCAAATATTATCGCTAAACGCCTATGCAAACTGCAGGGTAATTCTAAAGAGAAATGTGATGGCGTCTCCAATGGATCTCTTTCTGCATGATCAGCCAGAAGCTCTTTTTCGCTCTATGCTTTCTGGGTTCTTTTTCTCTCCAGTGGAGTCCCTTTTCTTCATAGTTTGAGAAAAAGAGGGTGTGCCTTTTCTTGAAGGGGAGGAGGAGAAACACCCCTCACAACTGTACCCTATGTCATTAATGGCTTTGAGGAACGGTGTAAGTAATATATTGTTTTGTTGTTTGTGATGCATGTCGAACTCAGATCTGCATTCTTTTTAATTTTATTGGACTGATCATTTAACTGTCACACGCAGTAACTTTGGCACTTTCAGATTTGTAAAAGGGAAATTTAACAGTTTTTTGTGGCAAAAGTATGGTGATGTAACACAGGCGCACACAGGTGCGCACGCGCGCGCGCACGCAGACAGGCGCGCACGCGCGCGCACGCGCGCGCACGCAGACAGGCGCGCACGCGCGCGCGCGCGCACACACACACAGGCACGCGCGCGCGCACACACCCTCGCACACGCGCGCACGCGCGCAAACAGCATAGATAAATACACATGGTGATATTTTTCAAAAAAATAAAAAGTGGAAGTTAGAAGCCCTGATGCATGCAAACTTACATGCACACAGTTGTATACTTCCTATCCTCTCTCTCTCTATAGAGTTAAATGGGGCTGGCCCATATGAGGATCTAACTTAGCTCCTCCTGCCTCATTTTCATGTTTTTTTATATTTTTTGAAAACTACTTCCATGTAACTTCATCACTATATTCGTGTATTACGTCATTTAAGTTTCGTGTGAAACAGAGACTCCCAAGCCTATATCTAGACAATCATTTTCTAACAGTCACAAAATAGTTAAAATCGACCATGTCTAAATGGATGCCGCATGAGTTTCTGTTTCGCACAAAATTTGAATACCATAATATAAGTATATATTTATGAAGATCCACGGAAAAATAAAAAATTTGAAAAATAAGGTGGGGGTAACTAAGTTAGCCCCTCCTAGGGGGCATGCATATTTTTTCCTATATATATATATATGAGAAGTGATCCTATGAGAGCAAAAAGTTGTGAGAGCATGAGAGGGCTGATTCTAGACGACATGATTCACCCATGAGAGAGAACATCAAGAGAGAGAAAACAGAATCATGTGGTCCAGAATCATTCCTCTCATTCTCTCACAACTTTTTGCTCTCATAGGATCACTCCTACATATACATATATATATACATACATATATATATATATACATATATATATATACATACATATATATATACATACATACATATATACATACATACATATATACATACATACATATATATATACATACATACATATATATATATACATATATATATATATATAGGAGTGATCCTATGAGAGCAAAAAATTGTGAGAGCATGAGAGGGATGATTCTGGACCACATGATTCTGTTTTCTCTCTCCTGCTCTTCTCTCTCCTGGGTGAATCATGTGTTCCAGAATCATCCCTCTCATGCTTATATATATATATATATATAGGGCTTATCCAGAGGGCACTGTGCCCATTTAGGATTTTTAAGCACGCGTTATCATCCGTGTGATGATGATCAAGCAGTTCTGAGTAAAATTGATTAATTTCTAAAATTAGCGCTAAGAATGAGTTGCCATAACCACCCAACGCACATTACTCGCAATTTAATTCCTTTTTTTGAGCATCTTATATTTCCAATTGTATCGAGTCCTTAAAAAAAGGAAGACGGTTTTGGAAAGATACATTTAAATCATCAATTTCGTATCGAAGAAATAATCATTGTACATTTGATCAGTAATGTAAATAATGTACTCAAGTAATTATGTGTTGCGAGATCAGTAATACTGAAACACTTGTCAGTATTTTACATATGTAATATTACATTGTACAGAGATCAGTAATTCATTCATGTTACTCAAGTAATACATATTCAGAACTCAAGTAACTATTGTTGTGAGATCAGTAATTAAGTATGCGAATTACTAATGTCCATACAATAAGTACTGATTACAAATGTCCATTTTACTGAAGTCATTTTGATTGTTACTAATGTTATAGTTACCTAATACTTTGAGTCTTACTGAAGCACTTTTTATTTACTTATATAACATTTTTAATTACTTATAATGTATCGAGTGTTACTGATGGCAATACATAAGTTACTGTCACATTATTTTTTATACTTATTCCAACTTATTTATTCCATTACCTTCTTTTACCTACAATTTATTACATGTTACTGATGCTTCTATATATCTTACTTGTTTTATTCTTTATTTTGAATTACTATCGAATCACACCTTCTTTACTTATGTAGCCTATTTAATTACTTGTAATACGTCAATTGTTACTGAAAGTCGCACATAAATTACTTAATTATAGTTATATGGTGAACATCTAAATTTCAACTGTCTTGTAGTCCATTTAGATGATGTTTTTTTGCTCTCGCTCCTCCGAATAACAGCAGCTTCTTCAAGACACCAAATTGTTGCATTATTCTGCAAGAAACAATAAGTTAATTTATATCCGTGAATAGTAATAATTGTATAAAGAAAAGCAACTCAGCAATATACTCATTTCAGTAAGAATCATTCAATGACAAGTAACATGTAATGAATTGTTAGTAAAGTTTGTTATATGACAAGTAACTTGTAATGAATTGTTAGAAACTCAACAATATACTCGCTTCAGTAAGAATCATTCAATGACAAGTAACATGTAATGAATTGTTAGTAAAGTTTGTTATATGACAAGTAACTTGTAATGAATTGTTAGAAACTCAACAATATACTCGCTTCAGTAAGAATCATTCAATGACAAGTAACTTATAATGAATTGTTAGTAACGTTTGTTATATGACAAGTAACTTGTAATGAATTGTTAGTAACTCAGCAATATACTCGCTTCAGTAAGAATCATTCAATGCTAAGTAACTTGTAATGAATTGTTAGTAAGATTTGTTATATGATAAGTAACTTGTAATGAATTGTTAGTAACTCAGCAATATACTCGCTTCAGTAAGAATCATTCAATGACAAGTAACATGTAATGAATTGTTAGTAACGTTTGTTATACGACAAGTAACAATTGTGTTAACATTAGTAACATAAAATATCTCATTAGTAAATTACTTAAATATATCAGTAACTCAATATATTTTCAAATTAACGCATAAAAAATAACAATTGTATTTACTGTAACTTTTTATTATATGAAATCAAAATACATTCGATACAAAATCAACTAGGACTACAAATCGTGTATCAAAATGAATAAAAATGATATTGTGAATACCATTTCTCATATTTCAATCATACTTCTCGAATAAATATTGCTTACGATCAAAAATATGTATTATTCGTAATTGCTTTTGAAATATGCCGATCACAATCCATTCGCGAATTAACCATGAACGAAACCTAATGAAAAAATATTATCAAAGAAAAAACAACAATTAAAACGCAGGATCAATGAAAATATAAAATCAACAATTGAAATACAATACCTTTGGCGAGCGAAAATCGTCTCCAATCGATAATAAAACACAATGATTCGTGAGAACGATCGCTCGATCCCCTCTCAAAATGTGACAAAATGGATTTTTTCTCAATACAATATCAGACGATACCAAAAAAGTCTACTGCTATTTTGGGAAATTCATTAATATTCAAAATTAAAAGCATTGTCACTACCATTGTCGTTCCTAAAATCATGGGATTAAGAGATTTAATCTAACGGTGGATAATACGAGCTCATTTTATCCAAATGGGCACAGTGCCCTCTAAAAATCCTATATATATATATATATATGAGAAAAGGGAAGCTGTTCTGTGTAACAGCCAACTTGACTGTTACACGGAGCAGTTTCCCCCATTTTTTTTATTTTTTTTCAAAATTTTTTCATGTATATTCATCTATATATCCCTCCTATATGTCATTCAAATTTCGTGAGAAACAAAGACTCCTAAGCCCTCCATCTAGACCGGGTAATTTTCAACGGTCTGAAATTTGTTGCAATCTACCCCTTCTAGATGAAGAGCTTAGGAGTCTTTGTTTCTCATGAAATTTGAATAACATGTAGGAGGGATATATAGATGAATATATATGAAAAAAGTTTTGAAAAAAAAAATAAAAAAGGAGAGGAAACTGCCTTGTGTAACAGCCATGTTGGCTGTTACTCAAAACAGCCTCCCCGGCCTCTCTCTCTCTCTATATATATATAGAGAGAGAGAGAGCCAGGAAAGGGAGCCTGCTGCTGGGAGCCGGCAAGCTCCCTGCTGCACTGTGTGGAACCGTTGGATCGAACGAGTTACGGCCATTGGATGGGTAACAAAATAAACCCATCTACAGATCCCGTCCCCGTACTCCCTCCCACCTGCGCAAGCATGGCCTCTCGCCGGCGGCACCGAGTCTCCTCCTCGCCTACCTTCCTCCTCCAGCGGCGCATGTAGGAGCCTCTCGTACCTCCCCTCAGCGCACCCCCGCTCGCCTCCAGCGGCGCAAGCTACTCACTGTCGCCTTATCTCCTCTCGCCCCCATTGATGACATCCCGAATATGCATGGCACCATAGGTAGGAAATCCCATCCCTGCAGCATCCTCGCTCACTTGCATCGCCGAAGACACATAACCCCGCCTCCTCACTCTCACACCTGCGGGAGTCGAAGGATGTCCCTTGCCTCCTTGCTCGTGCGCTTGAGGGAGCCGAAGGCCGTTGCCGTGCCTTCTCTTTTGCAGTTTTGCAAGGTCGAACACCTAAAAAATCCTTACGTACCCATGCTTTATCTTCACATTAAAAAAGGCTAATTTTGTTTACTATACTACCTCTTCTATTTTCCAGTGAACTATCACAGACAGATAGACATGAAGCAATTTATTTTAATTTCTATTTTTAGTGAAATCAATTATCTTCGAGTCGTTTTTCCCCAATTGCATTTCAGTTTTTATATATTACTACTAATTATGTAGAACGCATGAAACTTCAAAATAAATAACGTGATTGCGTTTTTTGATTTCTAAATAAAGTTCTGTTTAGATTTTGATGAAAAACAGTTGCTGTAAGAGGTTGAGCATACTCGTAAGATGTTTAGCCTACTCTTACGATGTTATTTTGTTAATTTGAAATAATGTTCTAACTCAATGTCTGGTGTGAGTCAAGAGGATAGAAAACTCCATCTTTATCATCATGCATTTTGAAGACCGGATCGTGTATTGTATGAACTAAATCGGAGTCATGTTTTGGTGGCATATACTTCGTTCGTTTCACTTTCATGAGCAATGTACTTGACTATTCAGTACGTCTGATGATATTCTTTCATATATGCAAAAATTGCATCTGTAAAATATTGCAATCATTGTGCAATCTTCCTCCTAGTGCTTGTATATAGGAATGTGACATACTGGTATAGGATACCCCAATCCAATGCAATCTCAAATTTTAATTTGATCTTATTTATTTTTCTTTTTAAGTTTTCTTTCAATGTGTAGTTTGAGTGGCTTTGATTAATATTGTACTTACTTTTGTCCAGCAATTACAGATTCGAGGATCTCTCCTAATGGAAAAATGGGAGAGACAGTGTTATTTTCTCCATAATGACTATCCTTGATAATTGACTGCGGAAGTCCTGAAGCTGAAAAAGTAACGCAAGCTATGGGCTCTACAACAGATACTATTCCAAAGGAAGACACTTGAGACATAGATAATGTTTTTTTTCTTTAGCGCATGACATGTATGAGTGGTCCTTTTTCTTAAAATGAAGGGATAATGGACTCCTACGTATAATCAGTTTCCTTGCAATGAATTGGATTAGAAAATGATCAAATACGTCAAATAGAGCAAGAGTGTCAACTAGGCATCATTTTCCTGGAAAATTCCTCCAACAACATGCATTAATGGCACACTTTAAATTAAAAAACATTATCCATGTCACATGGTGCAAGGCAACATGGGCTCTGTAACATTGCAACCCAAAATCTACTAGCCATGTAGCAACAAATCGAGGCGATCGTCCGGCACTCCTATCCAAAAGGGAAGGAATTTTCGTTGTTAACATGTATCGATGCACATCTTTAACCAAGCTTCTAAAGTCACCAGCCTTGCATTTCCAATTGAAGTCAAAAAGTATATACTCAAGTTAGAGACCATCCAGATTCTGAAATGATCACACTAGGCTCCAACGAATGCAAGAACATAAGAGCCTTACTATTTCTGAAGCAGTGCGAGTAAGTTTTGGTCAGGTTTAGTGTAGAGTTTGAATTGGTCTTAATAAAAAGACAGTAAAAAATGTAACTATTAGGTATGTAAACCCAACACAAGGGATTGAGCTTCTAGGTAGAACATATGATGGTGCCTCCAGATAGCTTACCTCGTACACAAATGCATATATAGCATATTGATTTTAGTCACATTCTCTAGCAAGTTTTCCATTTGAGAATGCTTTGAGAACCTTAATGCTGGCTATGTATGCATCTTTTAATTAATTCAACAAACTATCATGAATTGCTCTTAAATGTTAGGAAGGTCTATATTAGCATCTAAGATATCCACAACACATTTCTAAATTTAGTGCAACACTTTCAGTGTGCAGAATATTGATTTCCATTTGCACAACATAAATTTTTTTGTGAGATCAGAAAGTGCAATGCACCTCTCAATCGGATGTTAATGTTGTCCACAATTGCCATGAAGGGTAAAACATAGACGATTGGCATTTGGCAGTAGTATTAACTTCATCAATTCTAGAAAGTAGCATGATCTGCATGTTTAAGAGGGATATGTTAGCTTCTCATCATTTCCAATGGCTTGTTAAAATGCAATTTTAAAATGCAATTGTCACATTAATAAACTCAATGGTTATAACAGAGAGCCATTTTGATAGAGAGAGCAACCATGTTTGAGAATTTGCCAAGAAATAGTGAGGGTGTAACTAATGAAGACGACAGAGACTTTGCTTTTCAGTGTGCTTTGGAATATATTAAAGCAATTTTAGATCAACATCATCGCCAGAAAGATCGAAAGATCTATAGCCTTTGACTTGGCGGCGACGACACAAAGCTATTGAGAGGAAAGGAGGTGTCGAAGGGAGTTGGAAGCCAGGTCACGGTTTAGTGGAGAAGCAGTTGACGAGGAGGGAAGAGTGCGCTTCTGGAGGTGGAAGGCACACGGGGGTGTCGGAGAGGAGGAAAGTGACGCTGAAGGAGGAGGGCATGCGAGGGTGCCGGCGATGATAGGGCTGCCATCAATGGGGGCGAGAGGAGATAAGGCGACAGTGAGTAGCTTGCGCCGCTGGAGGCGAGCGGGGGTGCGCTGAGGGGAGGTACGAGAGGCTCCTCCATGCGCCGCTGGAGGAGGAAGGTAGGCGAGGAGGAGACTCGGTGCCGCCGGTGAGAGGCCATGCTTGCGCAGGTGGGAGGGAGTACGGGGACGGGATCTGTAGATGGGTTTATTTTGTTACCCATCCAATGGCCGTAACTCGTTCGATCCAACGGTTCCACACAGTGCAGCAGGGAGCTTGCCTGCTCCCAGCAGCAGGCTCCCTTTCCTCAACCCAGTGTAGTCTCTCTATCTCTCTCTCTTCCCTCCTCTTTTTGCAAGACCCAACGTCACCTTTCTCTCCTCCTGCTTCGACCAACTCCCATGAACCCGTTCTCCAACCCAACTTCACCATGGATCCTCCAGCAAGCTTCTGCCTACGCTCGGCCTCTGGAACTACCCCATGAAACTCTATCCCTTCAGACGGTTTCCCATGCGATCCCTCTTTCGTGTTCAATCTCTGGTGCCGGAATGACCCCGGGAAGCGTCTCCTGCAAAATGAATGGCCTCCAACAATACCCCCAGGAATTTTACACCGTTTATTGAGTGAAATATGTGTTTCAAATTTATGCAAAACAAACATTTGTAATATGCCTATCCAGATAGTGTCAATTTCAACAATTCTGAGACCGTTAAAATGTGATAGTCTTGATGGAGATGAAAGAAGTCCCGGATTTAGTTGAATTTGGCATGAGATCATTGTTATATATGGCGATTTAAATCTTTCTAGGTTTCATTTCAAAAACACAAAAATCCAATAAAAAAATAGTCGGGTACAACTAGTTGGCTACACTCCCGTGTGCAGCTTCCCCAGCCCCAGATATGCAGAGCAAAGGGATCATACTCCATGGAGTAGATAACATACCTATTCGATTCTCATTTTTAGCCATTTCTTTTTATTTTTTTGAAAAATGCTTTCATGGATTTTCATAACTATTCATCTACTGTGTTATTCAAATTTTGTCATAAACAGAGACTACTATGCCCTCCAATCAGAACAGGTTGATTACAACAAATCTAAGACCGTTAAAATTACATATTCTGGATGCAGGGCATATGAGTCTCTGTTTCGATGAAATTTGAATGACATAGTAGAGGGATATAGTTATGAAAATCCATAGAAACATTTTTCAAAAAACAAGAAGCAACAAAAAATGAGAATGGAGTAGGTAAGTTACCTACTCAATGGAGTAAGATCCCTTTCCTCATATATAAATATGTATATATAAAGGGAAAAATAGGGCTGCCCCCTGGGGGTAGCCAACATGGCTGCTCCCGTCCAATTTTTCGTAATTTTTTTATTTTTTCGGAAAATATCACCATGTATATTCATCCATGTATACCTCTTATATGCTATTCAAATTTCTTCAGAAACAGAGACTCCTACAGCCTCCATCCAGACGTCATTTTTTTAACGGTCGCAGGATTTTTTAAATCGACCATGTCTGGAGGGAGGCCGTAGGAATCTCTATTTCTGGTGAAATTCGAATGGCATATATGAGGGACAGGGATGAATATACGTGATGATATTTTTCAAAAAAATAAAAAAATTTGCTAAAAAATGGGGCGGGGCAGCCATGTTACCCATCAACCCCATATATTTAAATCCATCAATACCATACATACCATACATACATACATACCCATACATACATACATACCTTACCGTACGTACGTACGTACGTACATATATACATATACATATATATACATATATATATATATATACACACACACACATACATATATATATATATATATACATATACACATATACATATATATACATATACATACATACATACATACATACATAATATATATATATATATATATATATATATATATATATATATATATATATGGTTAAATGAGGCTACACCCTGGGTGTAGCCAATTGGCTACTCCCACCCTCATTTTCCCCCCCATTTTTTTATTTTTTTTGAAAAATAAAAATATGTATATTCATCACTACATCCCTATAACATGTCATTCAAATTTCGTCAGAAACAGAGACTCCTATGCCCTCCATCAGAAGGGGGTCATTTTCAGCAATTCTGAGACCGTTAAAATTTGACAGTCTTGATGGAGGGGATAGAAGTTTCGAATTAAGTCGAATTTTGAATGACATTATGGTGACATGTGTGATCTAAATTTCAATAGATTTCATTTCAGAAAAATAAAAAAAATACAGGGGAAAAGAGGTGGGAGCATGTAAGTTAGCTACACCCAGGGAGCATATTCCTTTTTCCCATATATATATATATATACATACATACATACAAGAGAAACTTCAAATGAGGCGGGGTCTCACGGCTTTTATGGTGAGCCATCCATCATCATCCGTCTATTTTTAATCGCACGGTCCTAATTAATGATGCTTTAATTATAATATTTAAATGGTCGAAAAACCTATTTTGGTCTTTTTCTCACATTCTAAATATAGAATGTGACAACTATATTGCCTAATCTCTCTCTTGATTGATCAATTGAAGGGGACCAAGGCCGCCGCCACAAGGGGAAAGGGCATCCGACAACGGCGAGACGGGACAGTAGGCGTTGGAGCGACATGAGCGGAGGCGGCTGCGGAGGCGCTGGTGCGGGACAGGAGGCGCTGGAGCGGCCAGAGGCAAGGCGGGGGCAGTCGCGAACGACGCGGGGGCGGCACCGCGCACCGGGCGGAAGGACAGAGGGCCCGCGCGTGGCAGCGATGGAGGGAAGCGCGTGGCCGCGCGCTCGCGTGTGGTTGGGCTGAGAAGGAGCTTCAGCTGATCTGGAGGGCGGCGCCGCGGTGGGAGCGTAGGAGGTGGCAGCGGGGTTTGCAGCGGGAGGTCGCGGGCGTCGCGCCTGGACAGGGGTGGCGTTGGGCGGAGCGGGAGGCGCACCGCCTGCGCGCGATCGGGGAGGTCGCGGGCGGCGCCGCCCGTGAAGGCGGCGGAGGCGGGACAACACCGGAGGTCCCGGACGAGTCTCTGGCGGCCTTTTTATTTTTTTTTTGTTTTTTTATTTTCTTGTATGTACAAGGTCGCGATGCCTTACGCGCTTGCTGGAGAGGTGGCGATCCGCGCGGGCTGCGCCGACCTCAGGTGGAGGATGGCGACATTGCGAATGCGACGCGCGACCGGGATTTACATTCATGTATAGTTATTTTACATATATAACATTCATATTTACATTTTGATTTGTTTTTTTACAAATCTCAATATTTGTTTTCTTATTTTGCAGAGTGCTACTTGAGTTTTACAAAGGAGTAAGACTCAGTTACAAAGGCTTACACAAATTTTACAAAATGAATATACATATTTACCAAAAGGAAGAAGTTTATAAAGAGAATGGAGGGCCGTGCATGGAAGGCAAGGCGTGGATTTACATTGTGGTATAGTTATTTTACATATATGACATTCATATTTACATTGTGGTATAGTTATTTTACATATATGATATTCATATTTACATTTTGATTCGTTTTTTACAAATCTCAATATTTGTTTTCTTATTTTGCAGAGTGCTACTTGAGTTTTACAAAGGAGTGAGATACAGTCACAAAGGCTTACACAAATTTTACAAAATGAATATACATATTTACAAAAAGCCAGAAGTTTATAAAGAGAAAAATTACTCCTACAAAAACTCGTTGGAGTTTACAAAATGAATATACTCATTTACCAAATGAACATGCACTTTTACAAAATGAAGGACTCATTTACAAAAAGGAAATACACATATACAAAACGAAAATACAATGAAAGAATGAAATTATTAATGAAATTACGAAGATAAAAATGTATTTTTACAAAAACTCGTTGGATTTTACAAAGCTACAGCCGAATCCAGATCATTTGAATCAAAATTGAAAATCAATCAATAAAGGCATTATTGAAAATACCAAATCCAGAAATGCTTAGAATGGTAATTTGAATCTATTTAATGAAACTCGAATTTCATGAAAATTGAGATGACGAAAACGCCCTTTTGGATGAGTTTTTTGATGCAACCGTTAGATCAAGATCTGACGAATCTGGACGATGGCTCACCACAATATCGGTGAGACCCCACCTCATTTGAAGTGCCCCTACACACACACACGCACGCACGTACGCACGCGCACGCGCGCGCACGCACGCGCGCGCGCACGCACGCACGCACGCACACACACACACATATAGAGGAAAATGGGGCTGCCCCCTAGGGGGAGCTAACTTAGCTCCCCCGCCCTATTTTCTTCAATTTTTTTATTTTTTTTGAAATTTTTTTCCGTGAATATTCATCACTATATTCCTATATTATGTCATAAAAATTTTGTGTGAAACAGAGACTCTTACGGCCTCCATCCAGACAGTCATTTTTTTAACGGTAACAAGATTTTTTAAATCGACCCCGTTTGAATGGAGGTCGTAGGAGTCTCTGTTTCGCATGAAATTTGAATGACATAATATAGGGATTTAATAATGAATTTACACAGTTTTAGATTTCAAAAAAAATAAAAAAATTTTGTGAAAAAAGGGCGGGGGAGCTAAGTTAGCTCCCCCTAGGGGGCATACACATTTTACCCATATATATATATATATATATATATATATATATATATATATGGAAAAAATGGGGGCTTCCCCCGCCCCATTTTTCGGCATTTTTTTATTTTTTTAAAAAAATAAAACCATGTATATTCATCCATATATCCCTCCTATATGCCGTTCGAATTTCGTCAGAAACAGATACTCCTACGGCCTCCATCTCGATGGTATCGATTTAAAAAAATCCGGTTACCGTTAAAAAATTATTGTCCGGGTGGAAGCTGTAGCGAGTCTCTGTTTCTAACGAAATTCGAATGGTATATAGGAGGGATATAGGGATGAATGTACATGGTGTTATTTTTCAAAAAAAATAAAAAATTTGCCCAAATAAGACGGGGGCAGCCACATATGACCCTATATATATATATATATATAGATAGATAGATAGATAGATAGATATAGATAGATAGAGGAAAATGGGGCTGCCCCCTATGGGGAGCTAACTTAGCTCCCCCCGCCCTATTTTCTTCAAAAATTTTTATTTTTTTTGAAATTTTTTTCCGTGAATATTCATCACTATATCCCTATATTAGAGACTCCTACGGCCTCCAACCAGACAGTCATTTTTTTAACGGTAACAGGATTTTTTAAATCGACCCCGTTTGGATGGAGGTAGTACGAGTCTCTGTTTCGCATGAAATTTGAATGACATAATATAGAGATTTAATAATGAATTTACACGGTTTTAGATTTCAAAAAAAATACAAAAATGTGAAAAAAGGGCGGGGGGAGCTAAGTTAGCTCCCCCTAGGGGGCATACACATTTTACCCATATATATATATATATATATATATATATATATATATATATATATATATATATATATATGGGTCATATGTGGCTGCCCCCTAGGGACAGCCAACATGGATGCCCCCACCTTATTTTGGTAAGTTTTTTTATGTTCTTTGAAAAATAACACCATGTATATTCATCCCAATATCCCTCCTATATCTCATTCGAATTTCGTCAGAAACAGAGATTCCTACGACCTCCATCTAGACAATCATTTTTTAACGGTAACAGAATTTTTTAAATCGACATCATCTCGATGGAGGCCGTAGAAGTTCCTGTTTCTGACGAAATTCGAATGGCATATAGGAGGGATATATGGATGAATATACACGGTGTTATTTTTCAAAAAAAATAAAAAATTTGACGAAAAATGGGGCAGGGGCAGCCCCATTTTTTCCTATATATAGGGTTAAATGGGGCTGCTCCCTCGGAGTAGCCAACTTGGCTACTCCCACCCCTGTTTTTCCCTCATTTTTTATTTCTTTGGAAAATAAAAATTTGTAAATTTATCATTATATCCCTCTAACATTCTATTAAAATTTCGTCAGAAACAGAGACTCCTACGGCCTCCATCCAAACAGGGTCGATTTAAAAAATCCTGCGACCTTTAAAAAAATGACTGGATGGAGGGTCTAGGAGTCTCTATTTCTGACGAAATTTTAATAGAATATTAGAGGGATATAGTGATGAATATACAAATTTTTATTTTCCAAAGAAATAAAAAAAGAGGGAAAAATAGGGGTGGGAGTAGCCAAGTTGGCTACTCCCAGGGGGTAGCCCCATTTTACCCATATTAAAAGTCGCATGATTTTTTAAATCGACCCTGTTTGAATGGAGGCCGTAAGAGTCTCTATTTCTGACGAAATTTTAATAGAAAGTTAGAGGTATATAATGATGGATTTACAAATTTTTAAAGAAACAAAAAAATGAGGGAAAAATACGTGTGGGAGTAGTCAAGTTGGCTACTCCCACGGGGCAGCCCCATTTAACCCATATATATATATATATATATATATATATATATATATATATATATATATATATATATATATGGGTCATATGTGGCTGCCCCCACCTTATTTTGGCAATTTTTTTATTTTTTTTAAAAATAACACCGTGTATATTCATCCCTATATCCCTCCTATATACCATTCGAATTTCGTCAGAAACAGAGACTCCTACGGCCTCCATCCAGACAGTCATTTTTTAACGCTAACAAAATTTTTTAAATCGACATCATTTCGATGGAGGCCGTAGGAGTCTCTGTTTCTGACGAAATTCGAATGGCATATAGGAGGGATATAGGGGTGAATATACATGGTTTTATTTTTCAAAAAAAAAAATAAAAAACGTCGAAAAATGGGGCGGGGGCAGCCCCATTTTTTCCTATATATATAGGATTTCTTTCAAATAGGACGTAGTCCTTCAATAGTTAAGGAAAGCCATCCCCTTTTTCTATAAAACAGGATGACTTCGGAAGAATACATATACGATTTTGTATTATAATGTGCAGTTTTAATGTTTGTATTATAATATGCAGTTTTGTATGAGGCTTTGTATTTATAACGTGCACCTATAATACAAACTGTATACATATTCTACTAAAATGCTCGTTTTTATACAAAAATGGGACGGCCTTCCTGAACTCAGGAAGGACTGCATCCTATTTGAAAGGTCCCCTATATATATTTACATATATATATATATATATATTTACATATATATATATATATATATATATATATATATATGGAATTTTTACCCCACAAACCCTATAAACTTTGTCAATTACCTCATCAACCTTTGAAATAACTTAATTCCCCCCTCGATCCTCTAAACTTGATCACAGACCCTATCGTCAACTTTAACTTTATTGAAGTCAATTACTTAGATTAAACATGCGTTAATCTAACCAAAGAAAATAAGACAATGGATCTTTAATCTCCTCTCTTTCTT